>CM069862.1:14647412-15012412 GCA_036172795.1 Pelodytes ibericus
GGTACAGAGCCTGATAGACAGATATACTGACAAGTAAGGTACAGAGAGTGATAGACAGATATACTGACAAATAAGTTACAGAGATTGATAGACAGATATACTGACAGATAAGAGATAGAGACTGATAGACAGATATACTGACAGATAAGGTACAGAGACTGATAGACAGATATACTGACAGATAAGGTACAGAGATTGATAGACAGATATACTGACAGATAAGGTACAGAGATTGATAAACAGATATACCGACAGATAAGGTACAGAGATTGATATACAGATATACTGACAGATAAGGTACAGAGATTGATAGACAGATATACCGACAGATAAGGTACAGAGATTGATATACAGATATACTGACAGATAAGGTACAGAGATTGATAGACAGATATACTGACAGATAAGGTACAGAGATTGATAGACAGATATACTGACAGATAAGGTACAGAGATTAATAGACAGAAATACTGACAGATAAGGTACAGAGACTGATAGACAGATATACTGACATATAAGGTACAGAGATTGATAGACAGATATACTGACAGATAAGGTACAGAGACTGATAGACAGATATACTGACAGATAAGGTACAGAGACTGATAGACAGATATACTGACAGATAAGGTACAGAGATTGATAGACAGATATACTGACAGATAAGGTACATAGACTGATAGACAGATATACTGACAAATAAGGTACAGAGCCTGATAGACAGATATACTGACAGATGAGTTACAGAGATTGATAGACAGATATACTGACAAATAAGGTACAGAGAGTGATAGACAGATATACTGACAAATAAGGTACAGAGATTGATAGACAGATATACTGACAGATAATATATAGAGACTGATAGACAGATATACTGACAGATAAGGTACAGAGACTGATAGACAGATATACTGACAGATAAGGTACAGAGATTGATAGACAGATATACTGACAGATAAGGTACAGAGATTGATAGACAGATATACCGACAGATAAGGTACAGAGATTAATATACAGATATACTGACAGATAAGGTACAGAGATTGATAGACAAATAAGGTGCAGAGATTGATAGACAGATATACTGACAGATAAGGTACAGAGACTGATAGGCAGATATACTGACAGATAAGGTACAGAGATTGATAGACAGATATACTGACAGATAAGGTGCAGAGATTGATAGACGGATATACTGACAGATAAGTTACAGAGATTGAAAGACAGATATACTGACAGATAAGGTACAGAGATTGATAGACGGATATACTGACAGATAAGTTACAGAGATTGATAGACAGATATACTGACAGATAAGGTACAGATACTGACAGACAGATATACTGACAGATAAGGTACAGAGATTGATAGACAGATATACTGACAGATAAGGTACAGAGATTGATAGACAGATATACTGACAGATAAGGTAAAGAGATTGATAGACAGATATACTGACAGATAAGGTACAGAGATTGATAGACAGATATACTGACAGATAAGGTACAGAGATTAATAGACAGAAATACTGACAGATAAGGTACAGAGACTGATAGACAGATATACTGACATATAAGGTACAGAGATTGATAGACAGATATACTGACAGATAAGGTACAGAGACTGATAGACAGATATACTGACAGATAAGGTACAGAGACTGATAGACAGATATACTGACAGATAAGGTACAGAGATTGATAGACAGATATACTGACAGATAAGGTACATAGACTGATAGACAGATATACTGACAAATAAGGTACAGAGCCTGATAGACAGATATACTGACAGATAAGATATAGAGACTGATAGACAGATATACTGATAGATAAGGTACAGAGATTGATAGACAGATAAGGTGCAGAGATTGATAGACAGATATACTGACAGATAAGGTACAGAGATTGATAGACAGATATACCGACAGATAAGGTACAGAGATTGATATACAGATATACTGACAGATAAGGTACAGAGATTGATAGACAGATATACTGACAGATAAGGTACAGAGATTGATAGACAGATATACTGACAGATAAGGTGCAGAGATTGATAGACGGATATACTGACAGATAAGTTACAGAGATTGATAGACAGATATACTGACAGATAAGGTACAGAGATTGATAGAAGGATATAGTGACAGATAAGTTACAGAGATTGATAGACAGATATACTGACAGATAAGGTACAGATACTGACAGACAGATATACTGACAGATAAGTTACAGAGATTGATAGACAGATATACTGACAGATGAGTTACAGAGATTGATAGACAGATATACTGACAAATAAGGTACAGAGAGTGATAGACAGATATACTGACAAATAAGGTACAGAGATTGATAGACAGATATACTGACAGATAAGGTACAGAGATTGATAGACAGATATACCGACAGATAAGGTACAGAGATTGATATACAGATATACTGACAGATAAGGTACAGAGATTGATAGACAGATATACTGACAGATAAGGTACAGAGATTGATAGACAGATATACTGACAGATAAGGTGCAGAGATTGATAGACAGATATACTGACAGATAAGGTACAGAGATTGATAGACAGATATACTGACAGATAAGGTACAGAGACTGATAGACAGATATACTGACAGATAAGGTACAGAGATTGATAGACAGATATACTGACAGATAAGGTACATAGACTGATAGACAGATATACTGACAAATAAGGTACAGAGCCTGATAGACAGATATACTGACAGATGAGTTACAGAGATTGATAGACAGATATACTGACAAATAAGGTACAGAGAGTGATAGACAGATATACTGACAAATAAGGTACAGAGATTGATAGACAGATATACTGACAGATAATATATAGAGACTGATAGACAGATATACTGACAGATAAGGTACAGAGACTGATAGACAGATATACTGACAGATAAGGTACAGAGATTGATAGACAGATATACTGACAGATAAGGTACAGAGATTGATAGACAGATATACCGACAGATAAGGTACAGAGATTGATATACAGATATAATGACAGATAAGGTACAGAGATTGATAGACAAATAAGGTGCAGAGATTGATAGACAGATATACTGACAGATAATATATAGAGACTGATAGACAGATATACTGACAGATAAGGTACAGAGACTGATAGACAGATATACTGACAGATAAGGTACAGAGACTGATAGACAGATATACTGACAGATAAGGTACAGAGATTGATAGACAGATATACTGACAGATAAGGTACATAGACTGATAGACAGATATACTGACAAATAAGGTACAGAGCCTGATAGACAGATATACTGACAAGTAAGGTACAGAGAGTGATAGACAGATATACTGACAAATAAGTTACAGAGATTGATAGACAGATATACTGACAGATAAGAGATAGAGACTGATAGACAGATATACTGACAGATAAGGTACAGAGACTGATAGACAGATATACTGACAGATAAGGTACAGAGATTGATAGACAGATATACTGACAGATAAGGTACAGAGATTGATAAACAGATATACCGACAGATAAGGTACAGAGATTGATATACAGATATACTGACAGATAAGGTACAGAGATTGATAGACAGATATACCGACAGATAAGGTACAGAGATTGATATACAGATATACTGACAGATAAGGTACAGAGATTGATAGACAGATAAGGTGCAGAGATTGATAGACAGATATACTGACAGATAAGGTACAGTGACTGATAGACAGATATACTGACAGATAAGGTACAGAGATTGATAGACAGATATACTGACAGATAAGGTGCAGAGATTGATAGACGGATATACTGACAGATAAGTTACAGAGATTGATAGACAGATATACTGAGAGATAAGGTAAAGAGATTGATAGACTGATATACTGACAGATAAGGTACAGAGATTGATAGACAGATATACTGACAGATAAGGTGCAGAGATTGATAGACGGATATACTGACAGATAAGTTACAGAGATTGATAGACAGATATACTGACAGATAAGGTACAGAGATTGATAGACGGATATAGTGACAGATAAGTTACAGAGATTGATAGACAGATATACTGACAGATAAGGTACAGATACTGACAGACAGATATACTGACAGATAAGTTACAGAGATTGATAGACAGATATACTGACAGATAAGGTACAGATACTGACAGACAGATATACTGACAGATAAGGTACAGAGATTGATAGACAGATATACTGACAGATAAGGTACAGAGATTGATAGACAGATATACTGACAGATAAGGTACAGAGACTGATAGACAGATATACTGACAGATAAGGTACAGAGATTGATAGACAGATATACTGACAGATAAGGTACATAGACTGATAGACAGATATACTGACAAATAAGGTACAGAGCCTGATAGACAGATATACTGACAGATGAGTTACAGAGATTGATAGACAGATATACTGACAAATAAGGTACAGAGAGTGATAGACAGATATACTGACAAATAAGGTACAGAGATTGATAGACAGATATACTGACAGATAATATATAGAGACTGATAGACAGATATACTGACAGATAAGGTACAGAGACTGATAGACAGATATACTGACAGATAAGGTACAGAGATTGATAGACAGATATACTGACAGATAAGGTACAGAGATTGATAGACAGATATACCGACAGATAAGGTACAGAGATTGATATACAGATATACTGACAGATAAGGTACAGAGATTGATAGACAAATAAGGTGCAGAGATTGATAGACAGATATACTGACAGATAAGGTACAGAGACTGATAGGCAGATATACTGACAGATAAGGTACAGAGATTGATAGACAGATATACTGACAGATAAGGTGCAGAGATTGATAGACGGATATACTGACAGATAAGTTACAGAGATTGAAAGACAGATATACTGACAGATAAGGTACAGAGATTGATAGACGGATATACTGACAGATAAGTTACAGAGATTGATAGACAGATATACTGACAGATAAGGTACAGATACTGACAGACAGATATACTGACAGATAAGGTACAGAGATTGATAGACAGATATACTGACAGATAAGGTACAGAGATTGATAGACAGATATACTGACAGATAAGGTAAAGAGATTGATAGACAGATATACTGACAGATAAGGTACAGAGATTGATAGACAGATATACTGACAGATAAGGTACAGAGATTAATAGACAGAAATACTGACAGATAAGGTACAGAGACTGATAGACAGATATACTGACATATAAGGTACAGAGATTGATAGACAGATATACTGACAGATAAGGTACAGAGACTGATAGACAGATATACTGACAGATAAGGTACAGAGACTGATAGACAGATATACTGACAGATAAGGTACAGAGATTGATAGACAGATATACTGACAGATAAGGTACATAGACTGATAGACAGATATACTGACAAATAAGGTACAGAGCCTGATAGACAGATATACTGACAGATAAGATATAGAGACTGATAGACAGATATACTGATAGATAAGGTACAGAGATTGATAGACAGATAAGGTGCAGAGATTGATAGACAGATATACTGACAGATAAGGTACAGAGATTGATAGACAGATATACCGACAGATAAGGTACAGAGATTGATATACAGATATACTGACAGATAAGGTACAGAGATTGATAGACAGATATACTGACAGATAAGGTACAGAGATTGATAGACAGATATACTGACAGATAAGGTGCAGAGATTGATAGACAGATATACCGACAGATAAGGTACAGAGATTGATATACAGATATACTGACAGATAAGGTACAGAGATTGATAGACAGATATACTGACAGATAAGGTACAGAGATTGATAGACAGATATACTGACAGATAAGGTGCAGAGATTGATAGACGGATATACTGACAGATAAGTTACAGAGATTGATAGACAGATATACTGACAGATAAGGTACAGAGATTGATAGACGGATATAGTGACAGATAAGTTACAGAGATTGATAGACAGATATACTGACAGATAAGGTACAGATACTGACAGACAGATATACTGACAGATAAGTTACAGAGATTGATAGACAGATATACTGACAGATAAGGTACAGATACTGACAGACAGATATACTGACAGATAAGGTACAGAGATTGATAGACAGATATACTGACAGATAAGGTACAGAGATTGATAGACAGATATACTGACAGATAAGGTACAGAGACTGATAGACAGATATACTGACAGATAAGGTACAGAGATTGATAGACAGATATACTGACAGATAAGGTACATAGACTGATAGACAGATATACTGACAAATAAGGTACAGAGCCTGATAGACAGATATACTGACAGATGAGTTACAGAGATTGATAGACAGATATACTGACAAATAAGGTACAGAGAGTGATAGACAGATATACTGACAAATAAGGTACAGAGATTGATAGACAGATATACTGACAGATAATATATAGAGACTGATAGACAGATATACTGACAGATAAGGTACAGAGACTGATAGACAGATATACTGACAGATAAGGTACAGAGATTGATAGACAGATATACTGACAGATAAGGTACAGAGATTGATAGACAGATATACTGACAGATAAGGTACAGAGATTGATAGACAGATATACCGACAGATAAGGTACAGAGATTGATATACAGATATAATGACAGATAAGGTACAGAGATTGATCGACAAATAAGGTGCAGAGATTGATAGACAGATATACTGACAGATAATATATAGAGACTGATAGACAGATATACTGACAGATAAGGTACAGAGACTGATAGACAGATATACTGACAGATAAGGTACAGAGACTGATAGACAGATATACTGACAGATAAGGTACAGAGATTGATAGACAGATATACTGACAGATAAGGTACATAGACTGATAGACAGATATACTGACAAGTAAGGTACAGAGAGTGATAGACAGATATACTGACAAATAAGGTACAGAGATTGATAGACAGATATACTGACAGATAAGAGATAGAGACTGATAGACAGATATACTGACAGATAAGGTACACAGACTGATAGACAGATATACTGACAGATAAGGTACAGAGATTGATAGACAGATATACTGACAGATAAGGTACAGAGATTGATAAACAGATATACCGACAGATAAGGTACAGAGATTGATATACAGATATACTGACAGATAAGGTACAGAGATTGATAGACAGATATACCGACAGATAAGGTACAGAGATTGATATACAGATATACTGACAGATAAGGTACAGAGATTGATAGACAGATAAGGTGCAGAGATTGATAGACAGATATACTGACAGATAAGGTACAGAGATTGATAGACAGATATACCGACAGATAAGGTACAGAGATTGATATACAGATATACTGACAGATAAGGTACAGAGATTGATAGACAGATATACTGACAGATAAGGTACAGAGATTGATAGACAGATATACTGACAGATAAGGTGCAGAGATTGATAGACGGATATACTGACAGATAAGTTACAGAGATTGATAGACAGATATACTGACAGATAAGGTACAGAGATTGATAGACGGATATAGTGACAGATAAGTTACAGAGATTGATAGACAGATATACTGACAGATAAGGTACAGATACTGACAGACAGATATACTGACAGATAAGTTACAGAGATTGATAGACAGATATACTGACAGATAAGGTACAGATACTGACAGACAGATATACTGACAGATAAGGTACAGAGATTGATAGACAGATATACTGACAGATAAGGTACAGAGATTGATAGACAGATATACTGACAGATAAGGTACAGAGACTGATAGACAGATATACTGACAGATAAGGTACAGAGATTGATAGACAGATATACTGACAGATAAGGTACATAGACTGATAGACAGATATACTGACAAATAAGGTACAGAGCCTGATAGACAGATATACTGACAGATGAGTTACAGAGATTGATAGACAGATATACTGACAAATAAGGTACAGAGAGTGATAGACAGATATACTGACAAATAAGGTACAGAGATTGATAGACAGATATACTGACAGATAATATATAGAGACTGATAGACAGATATACTGACAGATAAGGTACAGAGACTGATAGACAGATATACTGACAGATAAGGTACAGAGATTGATAGACAGATATACTGACAGATAAGGTACAGAGATTGATAGACAGATATACTGACAGATAAGGTACAGAGATTGATAGACAGATATACCGACAGATAAGGTACAGAGATTGATATACAGATATAATGACAGATAAGGTACAGAGATTGATCGACAAATAAGGTGCAGAGATTGATAGACAGATATACTGACAGATAATATATAGAGACTGATAGACAGATATACTGACAGATAAGGTACAGAGACTGATAGACAGATATACTGACAGATAAGGTACAGAGACTGATAGACAGATATACTGACAGATAAGGTACAGAGATTGATAGACAGATATACTGACAGATAAGGTACATAGACTGATAGACAGATATACTGACAAGTAAGGTACAGAGAGTGATAGACAGATATACTGACAAATAAGGTACAGAGATTGATAGACAGATATACTGACAGATAAGAGATAGAGACTGATAGACAGATATACTGACAGATAAGGTACAGAGACTGATAGACAGATATACTGACAGATAAGGTACAGAGATTGATAGACAGATATACTGACAGATAAGGTACAGAGATTGATAAACAGATATACCGACAGATAAGGTACAGAGATTGATATATAGATATACTGACAGATAAGGTACAGAGATTGATAGACAGATATACCGACAGATAAGGTACAGAGATTGATATACAGATATACTGACAGATAAGGTACAGAGATTGATAGACAGATAAGGTGCAGAGATTGATAGACAGATATACTGACAGATAAGGTACAGTGACTGATAGACAGATATACTGACAGATAAGGTACAGAGATTGATAGACAGATATACTGACAGATAAGGTGCAGAGATTGATAGACGGATATACTGACAGATAAGTTACAGAGATTGATAGACAGATATACTGAGAGATAAGGTAAAGAGATTGATAGACAGATATACTGACAGATAAGGTACAGAGATTGATAGACAGATATACTGACAGATAAGGTACTGAGATTAATAGACAGAAATACTGACAGATAAGGTACAGAGACTGATTGACAGATATACTGACAGATAAGGTGCAGAGATTGATAGACAGATATACTGACAGATAAGATACAGAGATTGATAGACAGATATACTGACAAATAAGGTACAGAGATTGATAGACAGATATACTGACAGATAAGGTACAGAGATTGATGGACAGATATACTGACAGATAAGGTACAGAGATGGATAGACAGATATACTGACAGATAAGGTACAGAGATTGATAGACAGATATACTGACAGATAAGGTACAGAGACTGATAGACAGATATACTGACAGATAAGGTGCAGAGATTGATAGACAGATATACTGACAGATAAGGTACAGAGACTGATAGACAGTTATACTGACAGATAAGGTACAGAGACTGATAGACAGATATACTGACAGATAAGGTACAGAGATTGATAGACAGATATACTGACAAATAAGGTACAGAGATCGATAGACAGATATACTGACAGATAAGGTACAGAGATTGATAGACAGATATACTGACAGATAAGGTACAGAGATTGATAGACAGATATACTGACAGATAAGGTACAGAGACTGATAGACAGATATACTGACAGATAAGGTACAGAGACTGATAGACAGATATACTGACAAATAAGGTACAGAGATCGATAGACGGATATACTGACAGATAAGGTACAGAGATTGATAGACAGATATACTGACAGATAAGGTACAGAGACTGATAGACAGATATACTGACAGATAAGGTACTGAGATTGATAGACAGATATACTGACAGATAAGGTACAGAGACTGATAGACAGATATACTGACGGATAAGGTACAGAGACTGATAGACAGATATACTGACAGATAAGGTACAGAGACTGATAGACAGATATACTGACAGATAAGGTACAGAGATTGATAGACAGATATACTGACAGATAAGTGCCGAGACTGATAGACAGATATACTGACAGATAAGGTGCAGAGATTGATAGACTGATATACTGACAGATAAGGTACAGAGACTGATAGACAGATATACTGACAGATGAAGTGCAGAGACTGATAGACAGATATACTGACAGATAAGGTACAGAGATTGATAGACAGATATACTGACAGATAAGGTACAGAGACTGATAGACAGATATTTGTCAGGGTCTATAGAGCTCTGGGGGTCTCTGCTAGTACAGAAAGAGCACCTAATTATTTGCATGGGACTGTAGAGGGTTGCTAGTAAATGTCCCTTCTGTTTATCTGAGGGTAGCAGAGACTTCACTAGCAGCGAGAGACAGTCGCTGACCAGATCGGGCTTCTGCTTCTTAGGGAAACATGGCAGCAGTCGGTCAGAGGATAAACTTGGCATGTACCTACCAGTTCATCCTCACACTAGGGACAACTAGTGTGCTTCTATGTTAGTAGCACAATTGAATAGTAAAGCTTAGTGTCCCTTTAAGTGTAAAATTCCCTTCTTAATTCCCTATAATTCTCTGTTTATTAAGTAGAAACATTTTTCTTTAATTTGAAGCATTTGCTTGCTATTCTACCAACACAATGAATGGATAATTTCCGATTTCTTGCTCTCCCCACTGGAGCGAAAGGGATTACAAGCTGCCTCTGTCCCTGTGTACGTGTCAGTCATCAGAATTTGAGGTTTGCCATTTACAATGTAAATCTCACCTTTCATATTGATAAAGATTCCTCCTTTATGATGGGAAAAAAATCCTTATCAGCAGTAAGAAGATTGCACGGATCTAAGGTGACATTGCAGTGACTGTAATAGTTTACTAGCTGATTGGTTCCAATGTTATTCTGGGAAACTCGGGAAAGAATGGAAAAATGCAGACGAGGTCAAGGAGAGAGAGACCTCGTGAGAGGTACAATTACTTAATGAGTTTGGAATCCTATTCCATTAAAGCATGTGTTGACCTAGGGGATGTTATCCTTGATACCTCTCTGTGCTCCGAAATAAAATTAAATGCACACCTCGTTAAATTAGCTTGAAATGACCTTGGTAATGAAGGGGAGAAGGCCTAGGAGTACACAATAAGATGTTTAAGGGGTATTAAATGCACGAAAAGGGAAAGCTGAAGGTTTGGCTCAGCTGCTCAGGTTTTGGTGCAATAGGTACGTCAACCTATACTCACTGATCCCCAATACTCCTGGTTTATTTGTAGGACTTGGAAAGTCCAAGGAGGAAGTGTTAGAAGATGGCAGCACCACTGATACACTGACCATGGTCATGTGAATACTATACTTTACAAAGTAAGTTGGAACACGCAAAAAAACTAATTTTACGAAGCAGGTTTTACCAGTTTTAGTTGGTTTTTGCTCATGTCAGATGACACTGGATCCCCTTCCTCCCCGGTGTCACACTTTAGGTACCCTCCCACCTCCACTGCAGATATTTCCTTTGGTCACCCCCTTATGATGTTGGGTTCTTTGGGGGATGTCTAGGAACAGATTCTTCATAGGAGGCCTGACCTGATTTAACACCAGAAACTCTTGTAGAGTAAGTTTCCTCTACCAGAGATGTTTCCTTAAGAGATGTCTCCTTAAGAGATCCTACTGTGTATAAAGGCAGGGTCACTTAGAGTCCACACAATGTATTATATTTCAGCAGCACAGAAAGTGACTAAATTATATTAAACTGCATATGCTTTACCAGAGCATTATAAGATATATACACCTAGATCTGGTTGCATTACACAGGTTTGGGGATCCTGATACCCCAGATTTTCAGGAAGGTAAGGTAGAGGCATCATGGCAGGGGAAAAGAGGAGAGCTTCAGCCAAAACTGGACAAAGAGTCCCTTGAAACTTTTTTATTTTTTTTTAATTTCACTTTTTCTTCTACTATAGAATCAAAAGTGAAATGTTTAGTGGTGTTAGTATGAGGAACACTGGCATGTGCTTCTAATGGTACCTGCCAGCCTATCCTATGACTGGCAGCTGCCATGCTTTCCTGAGAAGCTGCCAGGATGTCTATCTGGTTGGCAGCTAGGTCTCCTCTATTGATGGCAAATAAAAATGAAGGTCTCTTTCTGTCTAAGCCCCCTCTCTAACTGGCTTTACGCAGTTTGAGACTTAAAAGCAGGACCCTCAGCCCCTTTTTTTTGGTAGGAATTGGAGTCACATAAATGAGGAGGGAGGACCTTTTGGTAGGTAAGAGATTGCATGGGTTTTTGATAGAGCTGATATGATTACACCCAGAGACTTCCCATGCATACATCACACCTTTCTGGCGGAGGATCCAGGGGCATAAAGCAGGTGGAGCCGAAAACAGGTGTTACATGACCGTGTGAGGTTGAAATCCCACCTACTTGGTAGAAATACCAGATTTTAGGGTGGGATTTTGAACTCTTCTGGGAATAACTTGGCGGGAAGAGAAGGAAGTGGAAGATTCATTGAGGCATGATGACCTTCTATTATCATTAAATTCTGCAGTAATTCTCTGGGGTCTTAATCCCCTTGTCCCAGTATGGGGGATGCTTTCGTTAGGTGTTCTGTTATACACCTACATCTAGAACAGGGGTGTCAAACTGTGACCTTCCAGTTGCACATGACTTTGATCTCCCATAAAAGTCACACACCTTTTGGGTCATGTCCAGGCATTAATACCCCAGATCAGGCAGCATTGCATTTGGACTGTATATGTCTGGTAGACGTACACTCTCTAATTGTGAGTAAATCATTTCCAGATACCCAGGGTTCCTGCCACCTTCCTGTCCTGCCACTGCACTGGATTCAACTAAGTCCCTATCGAAACTATAATGTTATTCAGTCCTTGTGATCCATATATATGTGGAGAGTATACTGCACTTATTTGGCTCTGAGGAATATACTGCACCTTTATTTTTCCTTCATCCCCCTCTTTCTGCAATTAAATACCCTGATAACCTGTCCCCACATTGACCCTAAACACAAGAATAACAAACGAACGGAAAACATTTCTGTAAAAAAGAAACGCCAAAACTATAAAAATCTGTGTTACTGCTTATCAGCGGCCTCTATATGGCATGCAGCATTCCAGAGCATACATTTATATTGCTCTGTTATATTGTATGTTTTTCCTATTTTCCATTACAAGTTAACGTCTGTTGGTATAGCACTTTTTTTGTTTTTTTTTATAGGGCAATCATGAGAGCTATATAACTATATGACATTATTCTTCTATTGCTGTGTGTTTTCCATTCACAGCCTTGGTCGTTGAGGCAGAGTTTATAATTGTCTAGACACATCTACAGTTAGTTAAATCATTAGCACTAGCTGGTTCTATGGAAAATTTGCCTACAGAGCTGGCATTTCAATTATGGGCACTTGCAGAAATGGCAGCCCCCCCCCCCCCCCCCCCCTGTTACAATGGAAAATTAGATTTTTGTTAAACTGTGTTCTTTTCTGTTATCAAACTGGCTTCAAGCCCAGCTTCGTCAATAAAATGTTTTGACTATAGACGCCATTTTGTCTCTTTACGCTAGGTCATGTTCCTTATTATTTTGTCACGGCCTTGTCTGTTCGCCAAAATATCAAGACTTCGTTTTTTTTGATTGACCGCAGTTTACCCCTAAGTAAACTGCAGTTCCCTTTTTTTAATGTATAATATGGTATTTTTCTTGCCCAATTATCACCAGAATCTATATTGACCTGTAACGACCAGGAGGATATGTGATTTTATTTTACCTATATTGCAAGTATATACATTTAACTTTATTTACTATGCTTTCATTTATTTATATATATATAGTCTATATTCATTTATATTCAATACAATATTTTGCTAAGATACTCGCAAGGTCAGCCCTGCTAAATACTAAGCAATTAAGACATTACAGCGGAAGTAGGGGTAGCATGGTGGTTATGTCATAACAAGCGCTGTGATGTCCTAACAAGCTGGATGGTCACAACAAGCAGTGGCGTTGAACAGTGATGACATATATTGATGTGCGGCTGCACCTGACGCGTTTCACATGCATTACCAGGCGAAATTCGTGGGGATGTAGCTGCACACCTGTAAACACTTGTTGGCCGGCCAGCCAGCCTCAGGAAGTTGGAAGGTGGCAAGGAGAAGACCAGTATGTACAAATAAGTATGCAGCCTTGAAAACTAAGCAACGCTGTCCACCAATAGGTAGCACCACCCAAAACTAGAAAAAGCCATGTGAGGAGTAGGCCTAGGTGAGGCAAGGACTGGTCCAATAGGGCACATTGCCAAACACGCTCATTATGTTTCTCCTATCTTGATGTGTCAATGATTAATGTTCTATATTCACACTGTAAACACTGAATCATTTCACCAGAAGGGAAAGCAATATTTCTAGCTCTCTCTTTCCTCTCCCCCCCTATACATTTTTTGGGGGTTTGTTAGTTACAGACGATACACATTTCCTGTCTGCCGTACATTTCTATTGTTAGTCCTTGTTTAATAAACGATAAAGAATCTTCAACCTCTCATCACGCAAGAAATCCAAGGTGGTTTAAAAATAAAAAAATTAAACCCTCTCCACTTAAAGGGACTGTCTAGTGCACAAAATGCATCTTCCAAATATTAATGCATTTTAATGTGCTTTCAGAGTACTTTCAAATGCATGCTTTACATTTTTCATTGCTTAAAATATAAAATACTATGGGGAAATTGTGAAATTACAGCAGTTTGCAAGAAACCAGGACTGCCCACACTAGCAGTAAAAGCTATTTCCTTTTTTTTTTTTTTTTTGCTGCAGGAACCAATGAGAATAATTTAATTCAAATTAATGGAATTTTCTGTTTCTCTAGTGATGTCATAAAACAATGCATTGCACTGTTAAGAGATCCTACTGTGTATAAGGGCTAGGAAACTTAGAGTCCACACAATGTATTATATTGCAGCAGCACAGGAAGTGACTAAATGAAAATAAATTTGATATTCTCAGTGTCTATATAATCTGTGCTGCCGCACCTGTAGTAAACATGCAGAGTAATCACTTGAGTAAAATATAAAAATTGTGATTTATGCAGAATGCCTGCATAAAATCACACTGGAAAAAAGCCTGTGCACTATACAAGCAGTGATCTTCATCTTGCACCAAAGTGAGTTTGGGGACTAGACTGTCCCTTTAACAGAGCAAGAAATAGTCTAATTTTATTTACTGCTTCTTTGCAGGAATTCACAGTGCACACTGATTCTGGGATTTAAAATGATATCCTGGTTGATAGTATCATTAACGTAAAGGCCCTGCGGTGTAAATAAAAATAATATACAGTCATTAAATACGGGAGAAATCAAGCACTAGGACACTTTCTTCCTCCTGTCTCCTTCCTGTCTGCTTATAGATGACGCTCTCCATTCGGTCTATATCAGTCTATCATTTGGACAGACAAAACCTCCTCTGCAGCAGTTTTCATGCTCCTCTCTGAAAACGTACTATCATTAGCTTTTACTGTGGAGTCAATTTCTCTCTGATGAACTGAACTGTTTCAAGTGCTTCGGATGCAGAGGGGGTGTGATCTCGGCCAGCTTTGTGTTTCAAGCGCTAGGAAAGCAGAGGGGGCGTGGTCTCGGACAGCATTGTGTTTCAAGCGCTAGGAAAGCAGAGGGGGCGTGGTCTCAGACAGCCTTGTGTTTCAAACGCTAGAAAAGCAGAGGGGCGTGGTCTCGGCCAGGAAGCGCTTGAAGTTAAATAGGATAAAAAAATTATTTCCTTTTAATGAGTTTTAGTTTATCTCTGAGCTCATTTGTTATAGTTATTAGTTAATTTAGCTTCTGTTAACTTTTTCTGTTCAGCTTCCCTTCCTTTCAAAGTATCTTGAGACCATGGCTTGACTAGTTGTACTTGTAACTTGATGGATCCTTCCCCCATATCTTAATCCTGGGAATTAATGTTGAGCCTTGCTCTAATGGGAAGGACCCGCCAGCATAAAAAGAGCCGCGGATTGCCACATTCGACTTCCCAAAGGGCCTACATTGTATCTGACCAGGGCTATCCAGGTTAACAATACCCCTCTGAGCTAACCTTGTTGAATCAGTTGGATGTTTGGGAAGGCGGCAAGCTATACTGTTTGGTAAGTAGTGAGATTTAGGGAACATTTTGGGACATACTTAAAGGACCATTGGGTTTTATTGCACCTCGGCTTACAAATGTTCTGATTTTAAATTGCTTCATTGCAAATTATTATTAGCACATCCAGCCTGTGTGGATCCTTCCTGCCCCAGTGTGGGAGGTCATATCCTATACACACAAATAAATCACTGGGTGGAGCTAGGGCCAGAGTAAGGATAAATAATGCCCCTAACATAGCCAACAATACACCCTTCCATTGGCTCAATAACAAGACATCAATACTCAATCAGTGCTAAATGTTAAATAAGATATTAATAATAATAATAATATTAATAGTAATTTCGAAATTTTGTATTACTATTGTATATATTGTATTATTATTCATATTCTTGTTGTATATGTATATATATATATTATATGTGTATGTTTTTTTATTATTATTAGTATATTGAAAGCTAGTCCATTTAACTTTTTTACTTTGACATTCCCTACATTCTCTAACACTCCCAGATCAACATGGCTAGCCGTGCCTCTGTACAAACAACTCTCAGAGACAATGGATGGCTGAAGAGGATGATATTGGTTAACCCAGGAGAAATGAATCTTCGTCTGCGCGAGGAGAGTGATCTACACTTGTCCGAGTTGTCATGGCAACGAGCGACATCGAGGGGAAAGTCGACATCCTCTGGAGCAAAACAAGGTGGTCAATTCCCCTCCCGATTACCTAAAAACGAAGAAGGGCTTTTCAGCATGACCTCAGTGACGGCACCCTGACACTGCTAAAAATATTTACAAATATTCAGACTTCCTGCTGGTTGCACAACAAAATGGAGGAAATGTACGTATTGCAACAGTGATGACTTGCGAAACATTGTAATCATTACTCAAACTCACACTTCTGTTTAAAAACTTAAAGGGACATAGAAACATAGAAACATAGAATGTGTCGGCAGATAAGAACCATTCGGTCCATCTAGTCTGCCCAATTTTTTTTTTTTGAGTACTTTTATTAGTCCCCCGTTCCCTGTCTTATAGCTAGGATAGCCTTGTGTCTATCCCACGCATGCTTAAAATCCTTGACTGTGTTTACCTCTACCACTTCTGCTGGCAGGCTATTCCATACATCCACTACCCTCTCAGTAAAGTAATACTTCCTGATATTACTTTTAAATCATTGCCCCTCTAATTTAAGACTATGTCCTCTAGTTGTGGTAGTTTTTCTTCTTTTAAATATACTCTTTTTTTTGTATCCTGTGAATGCAGAGAATAAAACCAAAAGTGTATTTATACATGTCCCTTTACAATTCTGCTAACTCAATGTATAGATCATTTGCCACGCCTAGCAGCTTGATGAAGCCACTGCACATACATTACGCAATGGTTAATATGACTACATATGTAGGGCTATGTAGCCTGCTGTGCACTTGGTGGGGATCCTATAATGTATGTGAAGAATGCTTTGCACTCTGGTATCCAAAAGATCAAAGTACAAGGTACATGGTGACCAAGTCATGACCGTCCAGCCCAAATCAGTAAAGTTGGGGTACATGCTTGTTCCTACATGTACACTCGAATTTACATAACCCCTTTTGGCTCTTTCCTTTATCCTGGGACCCTGTCTTGAAGAATTTGGCAGATTTTTTGTTTGTTTTAAATGAGTCTATTTATGACTAGGTCAGCCACCCTCTGCTTTTGGCTCCATAGACTTAACATTGACTGTAAGACAATTTTTTTTTTTTACCTGCCTGCTGGTAAAATTCATGTTTGGTGGCAATTCTATGTATGACATCACCTTGTGGCTTGATATGCAAATTATACATTTGCATAGCTCATTTGCATATCAAGATGAGGTCATAAACAGGAGACAACACAGACGACATTAAAAATACATCTTCCTTTTGAAGGGACAGTCTAGTCCACAAACTCACGTTGGTGCAAGATGATCACTGCTTCCATAGAGCACAGACTTTTTTTCCCCCCCCCACTGTGATTTGATGCAGGAATTGAGCATAAATCACATTTTTAATATTTGACTCAAGCCCTCCCCCAGTGATTACTCTGCAGGTGTGGCAGCACTGATTATATAGACACTGAGCACATAAAGTTTTGTTTCATTTAGTCACTTCTTGTGCTGCTGGAATAGAATACATCATGTGGAATCTAAGTGACCTTGCTCTGGTGCACAGTGGGATCTCTTAACAGTGCAGCACATTGTCTGATGACATCGCTAGAGACAGAGTAAATTCCATTCATTTGGATGAAATTATTCTCAGTTGCTCCTGCAGCACAAAAAAAAAACTTTCACTCAGCTAGTGTGGTCAGTCCTTGTTTCTTGCAAGTTGCTGTCATTTCACAATTGCATCTAGCTGTAAGTATTTTCTTTTTTTGAAGCAATGCAAAATGTAAGACATGCATTTTAAAGCACTTTGAAAGCACATTAATATGCTTTAATATTTGGCAGATGCATTGTGGGCACCAGAGAGTCTCTTTAATCTATGCAGTTGATCATTTTATTCTCTGCATTCACAGTATAAACAATGTTTAGGTGACATAGGTGACATAGCCCCTTTAAAGAACTTGCCAAAGAGCAATAGCCACCATCAGACATCAATTCTAGTAGATTTCATTCTGCAAAACAAGTTTGATGGTCTTCGGCAGGGATTATGGAAAGTCTGCATTGATTTTTATCTGTCATCTATTTGCAGACTAATATGACATTTTGTACCAGGTGAATGGTTTATCTGATTCATACCTCTCTATATAAAGAGCTGGTTAGACTCACTGATAAATTGTTCCCAAGTGTGTAACACTCGCTGAAATACCTCTGGTATGTGATTCACGTTCACTGAATGCAAACATTACTTACACAATGACACATGTGAACAAGTAAATAGGAGATGCATTAATCTGGGTGCTGTGCGAGTGAGATTACTGTTTTTTTCATAGTACTTGCTTTTGCATCATCTCTTAAAGTGTACCTGCCTTGTGAAAGTTACATGCTATCATTTTGTATCTTCTAATTGCTTCTAACTGCTGCAGTTTTATTTCTATTAACCACAGCTGATCTGACCTTAACTCCTCCTACTTCTCATTCCACGCATACAGCTGTATGATCGGCTACCTGAATAGATCTGACATTAACTCCTCCTACTTCTCATTCCACGCATACAGCTGTATGATCGGCTACCTGAATAGATCTGACATTAACTCCTCCTACTTCTCATTCCACACATACAGCTGTATGATCAGCTACCTGAATATATCTGATATTAACTCCTCCTACTTCTCATTCCACGCATACAGCTGTATGATCAGCTACCTGAATAGATCTGACATTAACTCCTCCTACTTCTCATTCCACGCATACAGCTGTATGATCAGCTACCTGAATAGATCTGACCTTAACTCCTCCTACTTCTCATTCCCTGCATACAGCTGTATGATCGGCTACCTGAATAGATCTGACATTAACTCCTTCTACTTCTCATTCCACGCATACAGCTGTATGATCAGCTACCTGAATAGATCTGACATTAACTCCTCCTACTTCTCATTCCACGCATACAGCTGTATGATCGGCTACCTGAATAGATCTGACATTAACTCCTTCTACTTCTCATTCCACGCATACAGCTGTATGATCGGCTACCTGAATAGATCTGACAATAACTCCTCCTACTTCTCATTCCACGCATACAGCTGTATGATCGGCTACCTGAATAGATCTGACATTAACTCCTCCTACTTCTCATTCCACGCATACAGCTGTATGATCAGCTACCTGAATAGATCTGACATTAACTCCTCCTACTTCTCATTCCACGCATACAGCTGTATGATCAGCTACCTGAATAGATCTGACATTAACTCCTCCTACTGCTCATTTCACGCATACAGCTGTATCATCAGCTACCTGAATAGATCTGACATTAACTCCTCCTCCTTCTCATTCCACGCATACAGCTGTATGATCAGCTACCTGAATAGATCTGACCCTAACTCCTCCTACTTCTCATTCCACGCATACAGCTGTATGATCAGATACCTGAATAGATCTGACATTAACTCCTCCTACTTCTCATTTCAGGCGTACAGCTGTATGATCAGTTACCTGAATAGATCTGACATTAACTCCTCCTACTTCTCATTCCACGCATACAGCTGTATGATCCGCTACCTGAATAGATCTGACATACTAAGTCTAATTATCACATTTTTTTTTTAAACTATGTAAAATGTTTATCTTTTACTCTCAAGATCCAGCCAAATGATTCACACTTGATATGTTTAAGTCAATTAAAACTTGCGTGGTCCATTTATTTCGGAGTATCTTTGCAAACAAAGCTAATGCTCAATTTTTTTTATTTTTATTTCCAACCTGCGTTTTGCTAAACGTTTTAAGATTTTGTTAGGTGCTAGTTATGTCTTGGGTGGAAATGAGGAGGGGAGGGAGATACGATGCAGTGAAGGAAGTGGTACGGCCGCAGAGGAAGTGCACGCTTGTGTAACACTGTGCAGCAAGCTCGAAGCCTCTGCGTGCAACGAAAGCTAAAGTTACCATTTTCACCTGTTAAAAATAACAAAGGAAGAGATATGAGAGGCGCAGAGCTAGAAATGTCTGTCAATAATCCTTTCATTATGTTGCTATAACACACGCTTGTTTGTCACACGGTTCACTGGCGAGCAATGTTACTGTGCAAACAATACCGATCGGAAAATATTGTAACAAATACAGTAAATATGTAACATTGTCCTAGCATACCTCGCAAAACTGACCCCGTTGCTTCCACAGGCCGAGACACTGGAAGGAAGGGCTTGGGAGCATCAGCGTTACCGCTTATAAAAACATAGCTATGGATTAGCGAAAATGTGATGTTTATACATTTCATACCTATAAAAACAAACAAAAAAACGTTTCCTTGACCGGCACATTTTAGATCAAATTTTATTACAAAAATCCGTGATCATGAATAGCGCACTGATTTAGGGAAAAGGTAGTGTACCGCTTGTGCCTGGAGCGCGGTTTGCAAGTTATATATATATATATATATATATATATATATATATATATATATATATATATAACATGGCCGATATCCTACGCTTCTAATGCGAATAGGTGTGCGCATGTGCAGTTGTATTACCCCTTTAAATGTCGGCATGTGCAGTCGTGTTATCCCTTTAAATGTCGGCATGTGCAGTAGCATTGACACTGCCATGTTGTGGGTGGGGCATGTTGGGAGGTATGTGAACTGACAAGGCAATTGCAAAGAAAAATCAAAATCAGGCATTAACTCCTTAAGGAGCAATTCAATTTGTTTTTAACCTTTGCTTTCTTGAAGGAAGATATGCCCTGCTTCTCCCAAGTAAACCAGACATGTTTCTTGGCAGCTAGATGTGGGTTTTCTCTCTGCTGTGTCTCACAGCTGAGACACAGCAGGTCTGGCGACCAGCAGTACCAGCATGCGCACAGCCAGTCAGAGCCCCGCTCGTCTGAATTCTCTCTGCTAGTGCATGGGATCAGTATAGGAGATCAAGTGAAGTAATTCTCAGTTTATCCACAGATTAGGGGCAACTAATTTTAGTGTTTTTTTAAGGAAATATATGGCCTTCTTTTGATGCCATATTTATCCCTATAATACATACGATAATATGTTTTTTTCTTTAATTTATGCCTTGATTTCCATCTCAGCTTTTAATGCCTGGGTTTAGCTATTCCCTTGTCAGTTCACTACAGTTCCCTTTTCAGCGACTAGTCCACCCTGTATAGTGAGGAAGTCCTCACAAGGTTTTGTTTAAATCTCCACTTCCTTTTAACGCTTTGCATTATGAGATTAATTGTGAGGTAACTTTTGATGTGGGAACACTTGCAGAACTAGTTACTTTCCTAACTTACAGTTTGGGTGGGGGGGGGGGGGGGGGGGGAGTTGTAAATGGCACGTTTTCCAGCAAAACAAAGTTCTCGAGTGGAGCTCCTCAGGGATCTGTCAATTACTGGGTAGAATGTACTGAAAGCAATGTCGCAATTTTTGTAGACCAAGATTATGCAAAAGGTTTTTTGACCAAATGGAAGAATGGGCAGTAAATTGGCAGATGTGTTTCAATATAGATAAATGTAAAATGATGGAATTGAGTGAGAAAATGCTAATTATACTCTAATAAATGGTTGTGTGTTCGGTAAACCCTCTATGGGAATTGATTTGTGTGTTCTTGTTGACAATAGACTGTGCAGCTGGGCACAATCTCAGGAAGTTGCTGCTAAGGCATGCAAGCTGTTGTCATGTATTGAAAGGGAGGAGAGATGTAAGAGATCAAGACACAATTTAGCCTTCTTGATAAGTTGTGGGTAAGACCTCATCTAGCATATACAGTGCGATTTTGGGCAACAGTACAAAAAAGGACATACTAGGAATAGAAAGGGATCAGAGACGGGCTAAAAAAATTAATTAAGGAATAGAAAATTTCAGCTGTGAAGAATGTCTGTCAAAATTTGTGGAAATATGATAGAGCTTTACAAGTTTAAGGTCAATGCAAATATGTTTTGGAGATCTCTTTATAAATTGTACCTTACAGACAACACATGGGCATCCCTTAAGAATGGAAGAAAGGAGTTTTCTTCTTAAACACAGAGAAGGTTTCTCTACTATTAGAAGTGGTTGAATTTGGAAATAAACTGCCATCTGAAGTAGTTTTGGACGATTCAGTCAATGTATTCAAAAACCAATTGGATGTTTTCATAGATATGAAATGCACAGAGGGTTATCAAAAGTAAAAGTAGATAAGGTAATGTTGATACAGGTCCTTGAGTCCTTGGACTCAGGAGGGTTCTCCCCCCATCCTTTGAGATTACATTAGTGTCTCATTTTTTTTCATGTGAACTAATATTAATGTGTGGAACAGCTGAACTTGATTAACTATATTTGATTGTTAATCAAGTTCTTGAGGTCAAATTTGACTTTACAAGAGATGTACAATTACCCAACTTAATGGTCCTCATATTGTTGACATCAAAATAATGAAAAGCCGTGTTGACACTATCTGGAGTTCAAACTGCAATTCCTAGGTTTCTTTAGCTGATCCCTGTCATGTGACGCCCCCCCCCCCCCCCTGTGCTCGTATAGGTTGAGTGATCTTGATATAACTCGCACCAATCTGTACATTCATGAGTTTCATTTATAATCTCCAGATGCTATTGATAATCTCCAGATGCTATTGATAATCTCCAGATGCTATTGATAATCTTCAGATGCTATTGATAATCTCCAGATGCTATTGATAATCTTCAGATGCTATTGATAATCTCCAGATGTTATTGATAATCTTGTGATGCTATTGATAATCTTCAGATGCTATCCAATTTTTGTTACACAGATTTCTAATTCTGTTCACGACTATGTTTTGCTGTAATTTTAAAGATGTTCTAATAAATAGTTATTCACATGAGCGTGGCTAATTCCAGTGTCAGATATGGCATGTTTTGGGGGAGTGGCTAATTCAAGAGACAGATACGGCGTGTTTTGGGGGAGGGGCTAATTCAAGAGATAGATACGGTGTGTTTTGGGGGAGTGGCCAGGGTGGTTGTTGCCAGTTTCCAAGTAGTATTTCTAAAGACTGCAGATCGCAGTCAATTAGAACACGAAGTGACGACTCTCTGATTTGTCCCGAAATAGATCGGTCAACATTTCCAAAATGCGGCTATTCAATTCGGGTCCAAAACCGCTGTTTGGGCCGTTTGGAAACTGAAGCATCAAAATGATTCAGATCAGGACAGTTTGGCCATGAAAACCATAGTTTGTCGGCTGCCCGATATTCGCTCATCACCCCCAAACACATTTCAAATGCCAAAAATTGTTTTAATTTACAATTATAATATATTAATGTTGTATGTTATAATAATATACTTACATTAGTATAAGCATGTTAAAATTTAACTTCATTTTTTTAAATATTATTTTATGTTCATTTACTTTATTTTTCTGTATTTAATTAATGTGTCATTTTTTTATTTTTATTTTATTACATTTGGGCCATTTTGGGATGACTTTGGCTATTTCGACCAAGGTCGTCCCATTGACTTTTATGAGAAGATTTCGGCTACATCCTCCTGAAATAAGCCAAAATGGGCCGAGGTGTCATAAAAATCAGTAAAAATAGAAGGAAGAGGACCGAGGCTAGGATGTCCAAATAACGAACATATATCCAGAAGCACTCGAGTAGCTCAAAATTCGGCTAGTGATGTGATCCGAATTTGGCCACAATCCAGATCACCCATTCCGTGCCAAAAACCTGATCTACCTGAATCAACCATCAAGAGTTTTAGAGAGTTTTATTGTGGAGTTATGTGATACAAGAAATATTTTCCCCCATGAAGAGATTTGAAAACCAAAACATCTTGTGATTAAATCCAGATGGGAAAGACATACATTTTCGATAGATCTCATGAAGTACAAGTATCAATCATCCTCGTAAAGTTCAAAACAACATAAAATAGCCTGGTAAATAACGTTATACAATTATAGCAACTCTCCCCAAAAAAGCAAGAAGAAAATCACATGCCAAATAAAAATGTAACGTCTGTGAGAGGCGAAACCACTTCTTTTTAAAGAAGGAGCTTAAAATAAATTTTAGAGAAAACACACAATCCATTCTACGGTAAACTGACACCTACTCTGCTTGATAAACTTCACAAAATGCTTGCCAGGAGACTGAATACATTTATCAGTTTCACATACAATGTCCGAAAAAAAATATTTTTAGAGAAGTACAATAAAGAAATGTAAAAAAAACAATTCTCTGTCCGATTCTAAAAACCTCTGTTTTCCTGCCAATCTTTCCAAGCCCCACCTTTTTGAATGTCAGTGAATTTAGAGGAAAATGCCCCGATGAAATTAAAAGTGCATATAGAACATATAGGAAGTAATACTTCACTCACCAAGGGGGCAAACACAATTTTTTCAAAAGAAATACCTTTTTTTACTTCCAGAAACATTTTGTACATAACCCCAGTAGTGTATCTTCTACAAGGCAAACAAGGCACTCGCCTAGGGCGGCACTTTGCCAGAGGGCAAATGTGCGTGATGGGGGTATGTAATGGGGTGATGGGGCATGTCATGGGCGTGCAACATTGTTGATGAGGCATGTCGTAGGTGTGCAACGTGGGTGGGGGGGGGGGGGTGCCCTGAATTTTGTCTGCCTAGGGCAGCACAAAACCAACATACACCACTGCATAACCCCCATTGTATGCCATCTTTCCTGTTGTGTGAAACATTACAATGTATATAAAAATCCAGAGAAGCACATAGTATTAATCATTGCTATTCTACAGAATGTTACACCTTGAGTGTTACACATTGGATCTTCATGTCATAACACACTGCCATCTGTGGTTTATAAATCACAAAGATACAAATTACTATACATTTATATTCTATTCTTCTTAGTAATCAGTTGGCATGTATAGCAGCAGGCTCGTATAGACTGCACAACTGAGAAAAGAGACAACTAATTGGTTTAATTACTCCAGGTTCTATCCACTTAATAGTGAAACAGATAGTAGAGGCACTTCGACAACAACAAAATATATCAAACCAATAAAATAAAAATATCTTATGTCAAATGTAGATGTTCCTTGAATATATACTCCTACTAGACAGGCGGCCATAAATCACACATCAAAAATAGAAAATATAGCAGGGATCAGGTAATATTTATACAGCAATTATAGACTCAATCTCTCTAAAAATAAATATTGCAATTTAATAGGTACATACATTAACAAATAAATAGTAAAACTACTTATAAAAAACAATTGAGTACCATGATACTGTAAAGTGTAAAACATAGCAAGAGACTGACCAGGAACGAGCGCCATTAAGCTCATTGCCTTTAGGTTTTGGAGATGGCTCCAGGGGGTCTCCGGATATATAGCCCAGAGACAATAGGGCAATGGGCTATAGGCTGAGACATCCTGGCAAGTTGGGAATTAGCAGTAATTCAATTATGGGGCTAAGGGAGGGGATCTTAATTAGGGTCAGGAAAGGTTATCAGTAGGAGTTGAATCAGTCTAATACTTGTTCTCTTTTGTTTCCCACCCTCCCATCCCGAGGCAAGCACATCGGTGGGCGACCGTAAGCGTCAAGAAGTCATCACTTCGAAAATTAATGCAGAAAGCTTGCTTGTCAGGCAGCGGGATCCAGGGACTTGTCTGACTGCCAGTTCATGGAGTCAAGAAGGAATTTTTCACCCACTTTGGAGCAGATTGGCCAAGCTTCTATAGGTTTTTTTTTGCCTTCTTCTGGATCTTTGCTGCCATTTCATTGGGTGTTGAGTGCGGGGGGGTCCCATCTTGTGGTAATGCAGTACTCACTACTTCTAGGGATAGCAAAAACACCCTGCAGTTTGAGATGGGCACGATTTGGGTATTGACGTGTGGTCGGGCCCATGCGGTGGAAGCGTAGCCAGCCGGTTGGTTGTGGATACAAAGGCGGGAACCAATTGTGTGGTCGAGACGCCCTGCTGGGGCATGGTTATGGCTACTGCAGAACATGTTGGGCTGTGTCCTGTGGAGTGACGTACCCAGGCAGCCGCATGGGGGCACGTGAGTTGGGGGGCTCACGGGCCTCTAAAAAAGGGGGGGGTTCAAGGCCATCAGACGTCCCTGGCCACCCCGGGATACCCCAGTATCAGTAGAAGGAGGCCCGGTGAAGGCTGGACCGGCCGTCACGTGCGCTGAAGGCAGGTGGGGCTCAGCGCGGCTCCAGGTTGTAGGGGGTGCCGTATTTGGTTTGGGGGACTCCTCCCCTTTTTTACTTTGTTATAAATAAATGACTTCAATTTGCCTCCATATGCAAGTGTCCTGGTTTTATTCAAGTGTTGTAAGGGGTAGACAAAGGTCGAATTTTCTCCATCGGGAAACCGATAAGGCGTGGGAGCTTAATGTTGGAGGCTTTGCTTCTGACTTTGATTAGTCACAATATCCTATTCAACTGACGCGTTTCGCTTCATCAGATCAGAGGCTGTCCATGGGTCCAATGCACAATATGTAGAATCCTACTTGTTTCAAACAGTACTGAGATATATTCCAATCCTTCCAATGTTTCATATGTAGTGCCTAATCTTAAGGGGAAAAGAGATAATAATAATTCTCTGTTTGTGTTAGTCCTCTGCCTGTTCTTCAGCCAATTTGTGCTATTTATCTGCCAGCCGCCATGTTTTTGGTGTGCAGGGCAGGGACATTTTTTTTTTGGTCTCCTTTCAGGAGACTGTATGCGTGTATGACACATTGTACTCCAGCACTTGGAACCCGGAAGTGATGTCCGCTAACCAGGAAGTGTAAAGGAAGTCAGCTGAATAGCACACATTGGCGCTATATTAAAAGGTACAAAAGCTGTTATAGACACGTATGTAATGTGCATGCACTTGGACACTTTTGATTTTCTGTCTCCTGAGGAAGCTGGACGTTTCCCAATGAAACGCGTTGAGTTTGATTAGCGCTGCCTTTTTGGAGTTGTGGGAGTCGAGACTATATGACCATCTAAAGCCAGTCTGACCCACTGTATATGTGATATGCGCTAGTGCACACTTGCCATGCACCCCATCAGCTTGCAAGTGTACCCATACTGCTTGTTTTGCTATGTGTTATGGATACCCAGCCATTGGCTTTTAAATATTTTTTTTACAGTATATTAAAGAAGAAACATAACATAGAAACATAGAAACATAGAATGTGTCGGCAGATAAGAACCATTCGGTCCATCTAGTCTGCCCAGTTTTTCTGAATACTTTTATTAGTCCCCCGTTCCCGGTCTTATATCTAGGATAGCCTTGTGTCTATCCCACGCATGCTTAAAATCCTTGAATGTGTTTACCTCTACCACTTCTGCTGGAAGGCTATTCCATACATCCACTACCCTCTCAGTAAAGTAATACTTCCTGATATTACTTTTAAATCGTTGCCCCTCTAATTTAAGACTATGTCCTCTAGTTGTGGTAGTTTTTCTTCTTTTTAATATACTCTTTTCCTTTACTGTGTTGATTCCCTTTATGTATATAAATGTTTCTATCATATCCCACCTGTTACGTCTTTCCTCCAAGCTATACATGTTAAGATGCTTTAACCTTTCCTGGTAAGTTTTATCCTTCAACCCATGAACCAGTTTAGTAGCCCTTCTCTGAACGCTCTCCAAAGTATCAATATCCTTCTGGAGATACGGTCTCCAGTACTGCGTACAATACTCCAAGTGAGGTCTCACCAGTGCTCTGTACAATGGCATGAGCACTTCCCTCTACCTACTGCTAATACCTCTCCTTATGCAGAATTTGTGTACAGTCTATTGTGAAAGGAGATTTATCATGTTGGTGGGCGCTATATACGAAGGCAATGTATTGAATATTTTTAAAAATATTTTAGCTTTATGAGTTTTTCAGATCAGAGAGGGGGTCAGACATGATCCCTTGAAGGCTACCGTTATCGGCAGGCTGTCAGCTCAGCTACCATGACATTATCTTAGACCTTATGGTTTTGACATTTCATTGGAATGTTTATCCATAAAAGTTAACGGTGGGGCAACATTCTAAAATAGAGCAGTCACCAGGGTGAACACTGGACTTTTCCTGTTTATTACTCCACATCTATAACCCCCATTGTTGACAGCTCCCTAGTTCTGATGGATGCGCTGTGCTGTGGGCAGACAGAGTTTATTCCCAGTCATCTTCTACGTTTGGAAATGTGTTTAGAACACTCTGCAGTTTAGATTTAAAAAAATCAGCAAGAAATTCTCATTCCCCCCCAAAAAAAACATACTTTTTTTTTTTTCATTCTTTCACATGTGACCTTATCTACAGCTATATAAAGGAGTTTGAGAGAGAGAGAGTTGTGTGGATCATCCTTTGCCTGTCTTATAATATTTCATTATGCTTTATATCCTTCCACCCCGCAGGCTGCAGTGAAACCTATGCTTCATTTTGCTGCTTAAAGTAATTAATCACCTTCTATTTTTAATTGCTGGCCCTGCTTATTAATGCCATTTCCTTCTAGTCGTTTGAAAGGAGGATTAATCACACAGGTTAATGGGAATTGAAGCAGTGATTCCCTCTGGCGTTCCTGTCCAGAATATCTGGTATTCACCTCTCCTTGCTTCTTGTGTCTCTGGTCCTCTTCTTCCCCCAGGCCTCACTCTCTCCAACCTCAAAGACATGTTCTCTTTCTCCAACCTCCTCTTCCCTGCATATTACAAACATCTCTTTCTCTTTTTTTTTTTTTTTAACTCTCGTTCTATGTTTCTTTCAATGAGTCATTCGTACTATTCCCTCTTGCTCCACCTTGGTCCATGACCTCTTCCTCTCACTCTTTCTCTATTTAGGGGTCAAGATTAGTGTTGAGCGAACCCGAACCGCACTGTTCGGGTTCGTACTGAACTTTACGGTTTTTGGACCCCGGACCCGAACACGGACATTTCACTGTATGTTCGGGTTGGAGTTTGGGGTTCGGTGATTACATTGTATGTAATGCTATTGGCTTTCTATAAACCGAAATAGAGTCCCCATTCATAAGAAATTCTTATGAATGGGGACTCTATTTCGGTTTATAGAAAGCCAATAGTATTCCATGTATTGCATAAACCGAAAGTCTATAAACCGAACGACAATCTGTTTATAGACTTTCTTTTTATAGAATAGCAATAGCATTACATGTATTCTATAAACCGAAAGTCTATAAACCAAATCAATTGACCTATTCGTATGAATGGGGACACTCACCCACATTTTACTTCATTTTGCAGCCCTCTAGCCCTTTCCAGGACTTTTTTAGAGGCATTTTAGTGGCAAAAGTTCGGGTCCCCATTGACTTCAATAGGGTTCGGGGTCAAGTTCGACCCCGAACCCGGACTTTTTTCCGAAGTTTGGCCGAACCCGCTGAACCCGAACATCCAGGCGTCCGCTCAACTCATGGCCAAGATTCTTCTCTTTTTGTTCATCCTACTATTCCCCTTTATAACCTTCTATTCTCCCAAAGCGTTACATAGTGCTTCTCTCCTTTCTATTATTCCTTTCTCCTGAACCCTTCTCTCTGTTCCTTGGAGCTTTATGCAAGAAAGAAAGAATTGCGGGGAATTAACAAGGAAATTTCCAACTCACCAAAGTTGTTGAGTCCTTGGTCTCTGTCTCTCATTGCATGCTATCTCTCCAATCTTTTCTCTCTTTCCCATTACCTAGCTTTTAAATAAATTGGGTACAGTTTTAATACTGCAACTCTGTCCTTGAATGAACTACTATTAAAAATAGTATTTTCTCCTGGAATTTGTCCTGTATCAACTGATAGCTAACTTAACTACATGAATCTGTGTTCTATTTTCATACTTTTTCATACTATGTGCCCCCCTAGTTGATTAATTAATGCCCCCCCCCCCCCCCCCCCCGGCACATTTTCATTCTACATTCTGCAAAAACTGTCTGATCTGACCATCCTAACTGTGCAACTATTGCAAAACAAACAAACAAACTGCAACGGGCCTGTTCCTTACAGAATCCTGTGTAATATATATATGCACACATTATTAGTTAGGGATACTTTGATGGTTGCATTTGTGAAATACTTTAAATATTTTCCCCCCAAATCCTGGGAGGTAAGTGGGAGCATCAGCTGTTAACCTGTTATTAGATGTATTTGGAACAAAGATATTCAAATTTTAATAAATAGTCCCAAATGTATTATTATTATTGAAACATTAATATGGCATTGCAAAAGATTTTCAGGTCCATATATAAAAATAAGGAGATAAAGAGGCAGTTCTAAACTGACCCCAAAATTCAGGTGAAAAATAAATCTCCATTGAAATGATATTTCATGGTTAAATTGATATAAATGGATTTGATTACGGCAGAAAAAGCTTCTAATAGGATAGCCGGAGCAGAAAAATAACAGAATATTAATGGACAAATGCAGCATTTGGAAAAAAATATATATTTTGCTATATAAACAAACATATATTTTATGTGAAAGGGAAATGCTTTAAAGGCACAACATGCAGTTATGTTAAACCTCTTAGTGACGGGCTATTTTTACACATCTGTGGTGATTGTGTTTAGCTGTAATTTACATTTTATTGTTGTTTAATGTACCCACACATATTACATACTGTTTTCATTTAAATAAGAAAGGCTTTCTTTAGAGACTTTTAATTTTCATCATTTGTTATAATTTGCTATATATGCCTATAAAATATGATGAAAAATTGAGAAAAAAAAAAACAACAAACACACCTTTTTTTTCTAACTTTTACCTGAAAAATCTTTTACACAATTACAAAATGGTAAAAATAACCTACAGTAGCATTTTTTTCCCCCTAACAATTTTCCCCTAACAGTTTTTAACCCAAACCTTGGTGATCAAGTTAACCCTAAACCTAACTCTAACCCTAAATCTTTAACCATAAGTCTTACTGTAAACCTAACCCTAGATCTGAACCTTAGCTATTTTGTATTCTAATATTACAATCAGCCGCTACAGCACAACAAATGTGGTGCTGGAAACTTTGTAGGTATCTACCATTATGACAATAGAATGTTAGGAAACCCAGACCACTAAGAAACGATGGCTGCTTCATCGGGTGTTAGAGCCTTTGATTCCTATTATTTGCTGTTTTTAGCTCTTATTGCCTATTGTAATTTATATTACACTTGGTGTTACACCATTAGAAAATACAACTGCACACTGTTGTTTATTTAGGATTGTTCTAGCTATTCCTATTTTAATAAAAATCCATAAAGCTCTACCAGGAGGCAGACATGTTGTTTAGAATCTTTGGTCAAATCTTTGTTCATCTGAACCAAGGTGAGTGACGATCTGACCCAAGATTCTAAACAACATGTCTGCCCCCTGAGAGAACAATATGGAGTAAAGATTCTAACCAACATGTCTGCCCCCTGAGAGAACTATATGGAGTAAAGATTCTAACCAACATGTCTGCCCCCTGAGAGAACAATATGGAGTTGAGATTCTAACCAACATGTCTGCCCCCTGAGAGAACAATATGGAGTAAAGATTCTAACCAACATGTCTGCCCCCTGAGAGAACGATATGGAGTAAAGATTCTAACCAACATGTCTGCACCCTGAGAGAGCTATATGGAGTAAAGATTCTAACCAACATGTCTGCCTCCTGAGAGAACTATATGGAGTAAAGATTCTAACCAACATGTCTGCCCCCTGACAGAACGATATCGAGTAAAGATTCTAACCAACATGTCTGCCCCCTGAGAGAACTATATGGAGTAAAGATTCTAACCAACATGTCCGCCCCTGAGAGAACGATATGGAGTAAAGATTCTAACCAACATGTCCGCCACCTGAGAGAACAATATGGAGTAAAGATTCTAACCAACATGTCCGCCTCCTGAGAGAACGATATGGAGTAAAGATTCTAACCAACATGTCTGCCCAATGAGAGAACTATATGGAGTAAAGATTCTAACCAACATGTCTGCCCTCTGAGAGAACGAAATGGAGTAAAGATTCTTACCAACATGTCCGCCCCTGAGAGAACGATATGGAGTAAAGGTTCTAACCAACATGTCTGCCCCCTGAGAGAACTATATGGAGTAAAGATTCTAGCCAACATGCCAGCCCCCTGAGAGAACGATATGGAGTAAAGATTCTAACCAACATGTCTGCCCCCTGAGAGAACGATATGGAGTAAAGATTCTAACCAACATGTCTGCCCCCTGAGAGAACTATATGGAGTAAAACATGCTTAATAAGGCACTTAATTTGTATTCTTTCATTAAATAATTTCTTTATAAATCATTTACACTTGATACAATCTTTCAATTAAACATAAGTACATTTTTTTCTACAGTCCTTTAATATGTTTCCTTTATTATATTGTCATTTATTATGATTATTTATAAGCATCTTCTGAGGCACAACTTTTTTCATTTATTTTTTTGGAACAAAATCTTGCTTTGTTCTTTGCATGTGAGATGCAGAATGCTTGGTTGCATAGGGAGAGGTATTAGCAGTAGGAAGAGGGAAGTGCTCATGCCATTGTACAGAGCACTGGTGAGACCTCACTTGGAGTATTGTACGCAGTACTGGAGACCGTATCTCCAGAAGGATATTGATACTTTGGAGAGAGTTCAGAGAAGGGCTACTAAACTGGTTCATGGGTTGAAGGATAAAACTTACCAGGAAAGGTTAAAGCATCTTAACATGTATAGCTTGGAGGAAAGACGTAACAGGGGGGATATGATAGAAACATTTAAATACATAAAGGGAATCAACACAGTAAAGGAAGAGAGTATATTTAAAAGAAGAAAAACTACCACAACTAGAGGACATAGTCTTAAATTAGAGGGGCAACGATTTAAAAGTAATATCAGGAAGTATTACTTTACTGAGAGGGTAGTGGATGTATGGAATAGCCTGCCAGCAGAAGTGGTAGAGGTAAACACAGTCAAGGATTTTAAGCATGCGTGGGATAGACACAAGGCTATCCTAGCTATAAGACCGGGAATTGGGGACTAATAAAAGTACTCAAAAAAAATAAAAAATAAAATTGGGCAGACTAGATGGACCGAATGGTTCTTATCTGCCGACACATTCTATGTTTCTATGTTTCTATGTTTCTATGTCATGAGAATTTTGGGGGAACTTTGAGTGAACTGGTGGTACATTTTATTATCTTAATCTCTGGATATAGTAACAGACTCCCCCCACTGTCTATTTGTTGTGTATCAGCACTTCCTGTTTAGGTTATATATAACGGCTGGTCAGCGACTGTTTAGCATAGTTAAGAAATATGTGTTTATGCCACTTGCTTCCCTTTTCTTAACTTCATCGAGATTCTCCTCTCACTTCTCGAAAGGAATGCTAAAAAAAAAAAAGTGGATTTCATTTTATGAGTTTTTTTTAGATTTGTTTATAATTTCACTTCTCTGTTGGATTGTGTTATGTTTAAAAAATGTTTTTATTTTTGTATTTAATGCTCGGCTTTCTGGTGAAAAATAGTGATCAATTCACTAAAAGGTGAGTTGCATGGAGTTCCAACTTAGCTTTACATTGGTGAGTTTCTCCTACAGGAAAAAAGCAATAACCCGCATACTGCATTGTTAAACTTTTTTTTTTTTTTAAATGTGAAGTTTGAAATACTTTTTAAAGGAAAATGATGTATTATATATAGTTTATGGAGACACAGCCAGTCTGGCGAGTGGTGACTTTGTCAGAGCGCACACAGTCAATTAGAGAGCGGTCTCTAACCACTCGTTTGATCGAGGCTTACAGTGTGTGGGGGGTCTCTCTCTGCTGATCTCATGCAAAAATAAGGGTCTCTCTCTGAACTTGCTGAAAGAGACAGTCGCTGACCAGACTTGGCTTCCTGCTTCCCAGGGAAACATGGCAGCTGCCAGTCAGAGAATTAACTGGTACGTACCGTCAAAAGTACACACTGGTTTATCCTCACACTAGGGGCAAATAATATTTCACTTATTCTTCTGTATTAAAAGCAAATGTTATAAATAAAGTTTAGTTGTCCTTTAAAGATTTAACTCGCCATTATCCGTGGCCAGCTGAGCTCTTCTATTATGAGACGTTCACTAGGTTTGTCCCTGCACAATGTGTGGTTAAGTCGTGAGATGGAATATTCTCTTTCTAGTGGACAGGCCCCACACCCTTTTGTTTGAGAATTAAACATTTTGCGAGACTGTGGTGTTGAGTAGCAATTAGAAACCATAGTTTCCCAGGCAGTGGTGTATCTTGATTTTGTGCTGCCCTAGGCAGACAAAATCCGGGCACCCCCCTACCCAAGCTGCACACCCACGTTACACACCTAAGACATGCCCCATCATTCAGACTCACATCAAGCTCATACTCCCATCACACACACACTCCCATCACACTCAGTCACACACTCCTACTCCCATCACACTCAGTCACACACTCCGACTCCCATCACACTCCGTCACACACACTGTCTCCCATCACACACACTCTGACTCCCATCACACTCAGTCACACACACTGTCTCCCATCACACACACGCTGACTCCCATCACACTCAGTCACACACACTGTCTCCCATCACACACACTCTGACTCCCATCACACTCAGTCACATACACTGTCTCCCATCACACACACTCTGACTCCCATCACACTCAGTCACACACACTGTCTCCCATCACACACACTCCTACTCATATCACACTCAGTCACACACTCCTACTCCCATCACACTCAGTCACACACACTGTCTCCCATCACACACACTCCTACTCATATCACACTCAGTCACACACTCCGACTCCCATCACACTCAGTCACACACACTGTCTCCCATCACACACACTCTGACTCCCATCACACTCAGTCACACACACTGTCTCGCATCACACACACACTGTCTCCCATCACACTCAGCCACACACACTGTCTCCCATCACACACACTCTGACTCCCATCACACTCAGCCACACACACTGTCTCCCATCACACACACTCTGACTCCCATCACACTCAGCCACACACACTGTCTCCCATCACACACACTCTGACTCCCATCACACTCAGTCTCTCACACACACACACACACTCTCCCATCAGCACTTACCTTTCCCTGGTGGCAGGCAGCATGGTCCCTCCATGCTGCCTGTTTGGCTTCCCGGCGATTGTGCCGACAGGCCACGTGACCGGGCGCGCGTATGACGTCAGCGCGCCCGTCACGTGACTGTCGGCACTTCCGTGTTGGCACACTGCACGGGGAGCCGAACAGGCAGCACGGAGGTTTCTCTGTGCTGCCTGTTCGGCTCCCCGTGCAGCCTGGCAGGCAGAGCGACCTCCGTCTCTGCCTGCAAGCGCGGTCTATTTTTTTTTTTTTTAAAGGGCCGCATTTTTTTTATTTTTTTTACATTTTTTTTTTTCATTTTTTTTTTTTTCAGTGCTGGGGGGCGCTGCCGCCCCCCAAAATTTGCCGCCCTAGGCATCCGCCTAGGATGCCTCACGGTGAATACAGCACTGGCCCTATGCAGACAAAATCCGGGCACCCCCCTACCCAAGCTGCACACCCACGTTACACACCTAAGACATGCCCCATCACCTCCATTTCATGACCCCACATCACACATAACATTCAGACTCACATAAAGCTCATAGTCCCATCACACACACACTCCTACTCCCATCACACTCAGTCACACACTCCTACTCCCATCACACTCAGTCACACACTCCTACTCCCATCACACTCAGTCACACACACACTGTCTCCCATCACACACACTCTGACTCCCATCACACTCAGTCACACACACTGTCTCCCATCACACACACTCTGACTCCCATCAGCACTTACCTTTCCCTGGTGGCTAGTGGCAGGCAGCATGGTCCCTCCATGCTGCCTGTTCGGCTCCCCGGCAATTGTGCCGACAGGTCACGTGAGCGGGCGCGCGTATGACGTCAGCGCGCCCGTCACATGACTGTCGGCACTTACGTGTCACACTGCACGGGGAGCCGAACAGGCAGCACGGAGGTTTCTCTGTGCTGCCTGTTCGGCTCCCCGTGCATCCTGGCAGGCAGAGCGATGGTGAGGGGGGATCTTCCGATCCCCTCTCACCTCCGTCTCTGCCTGCAAGCGCGTTTTTTTTTTTATTTAAAGGGCTGGTTTTTTTTTTTGTACATTTTTTTTTTGTACATTTTTTTTTTCAGTGCTGGGGGGCGCTGCCGCCCCCCAAAATTTGCCACCCTAGGCATCCGCCTAGGATGCCTCGCAGTAAATACAGCACTGCTCCCAGGGGTAAGGCCAAAATTAAGGGAGACGAAAATGCAGTGACTTTTCCTACTCTTTAATATATTGGATTAGAAGGAGTAGTGCATCTTCCACAAGGCAAACAAGGCACTCGCCTAGGGCGGCACTTTGCCAGAGGGTGGTAAAGCACACTTTGTGTGCATTCTGGTACTTCAAACATTTTTGCTGCCTCCCCCACCGTTCAGTAAGCTTTAGCTCCTTCCAATTAATCGGGGTGATGGGGGCATGTAATGGACGTGGTGGGGGTATGAAATGAGGGTGATGGGGGCATGTAATGGGGTGATGGGGCATGTCATGGGTGCGCAATGTTATCCCACATTCTCGTGAAAATGCTACTGAAGAAATACTTTATTTTACATGTATACTCGTTTTAAATTGAGCTGAAACAATTACAAACACGTATGTGAAATAAGTGTTTTGAGATCTGTTCAGATTCAGTCATAACCCGATTTATCTGGAGACAGAATGATCCTTTAAAAAAGCTCCATCAGTTAAAATATACCGTGACTATAAATAATACAACAACGTTCCAAAATGATCTATAGAGGGGCTTAGCAGAATGGCAAATCAAGGCATAAAGTAACAGAGAAATGTGTATTAAAGGGATTCGTGGAGTCTCCTGTCTATGACATCACTGTGTGGCTTGATATGCAAATTACACATTTCCCGTTAATAACAGTTAATTTGCATACCGACACACGCTTGCAGATTTGCTAATACAATGTATAGATCATTTTTGATCATTTATTGTGCTATACATCCCATGATACCCTACAATATTGAGCTTCCAGGTTCCTATTAAAGTGGGGAGTTTTAAAAATTACTCATTACATTTCCTTCCTTCACTAATTAGCCAAACGACCCAAATACATCTCTGCAGCTGGACTACAACTCCCAAAATCTACCCTCACTTGTTACTAGAGATTTGGGTGACCCATTTTACACAAGGGTCTACTCCATAAAGAGAGAACTGCAGGGAATTCAAATGGGAATTTGAAACTTAAAGTCAAAGGTGATGAGTTGGAAAAAAATCTCCAATGCAGCAGAATTTTCCTCCCTATATGGAGTTTATTTTCCTGCCTTCTGTGTTTTTTTTTTGCTGCTCTGGCCGTGCAAATGCAATATTCTCTTTTCTTTTCCATTTTCCATGTTGTCTGTGGCTGGGATCTATTTCCTTTCATTTGTGAAGAAATGTGACAGATATCTCAGCTATTTAAGGACCACCAGCCTTTAGCGCTTCTGTGCTAGCGGCCCCTGTACGCTGACATGCTGTATGTCATCTCTTCTTGCAGATAACAGCAGCATGCCCATCCAGCCATCCCCTTGATGGGACTGGAATTTAATTCGCACAGGCTCCGCATGTCAATAGGTTCTGCCGGCAACAGTCAAGATCGTTTCAAGGACGGATTCGACCAGCAGTCGCTTCTCTCTGTGTCACATCACAAACTGAACACTTTATATAATGCAAAAAAACAAAACAAAACCGCAGCATTGTATCAGAATCCAGCGGGTATTGAGGGTCTACCTACTAAGGTGCAGTCCAAACGGCGGTCCACTGGCCAGATGTGGTCCTCGATGACTTTATTATCACCGGTATCTTAGCAGAAAGGCCCATGTGATTATTTTATTATACTATGAAATTAGCAAGCTCTGTCCCCCAGATATTTTTTTTTTTAAAACAGGCATGCGGACCCCAATATTCAAAATGGGATTAGCACTGGGGTCTAGGACTCTTCTTCGCCGCGGCTTCATCGCTGACAGTTCAGCGCGGCAGTTAGAACGTTGACCTGTCAGCAATGAAGAATAATGCGGCTACAATGTTTCAGTGCGGACACAGCTAAAGTGCTGAACTGTCAGCTCTTACATATGTACAAGTAAAAAGAAAATACCCCCCAATACAAAAATTTACCCCAAAAAACAATACTAAAATTAACCCTCGAACCCTAATACTAACCCCCGAACCCTAATACTAACCCCCTAAACCCTAATACTAACCCCCGGACTCTAATACTAAACCCTTAAACCCTAATACTAACCCCTGAACCCTAATACTAAAATTAACCCCCTAAACCCTAATACTAAAATGAACCCTCTAAACCCTAATACTAAAATTAACCCCGAACCCTAAAAACTAATTCTAACCCCCTAAACCCTCATTCTAACCCACTAAACCCTTATTCTAACCACCATTACTAAAATAAACTAAAATAGATAAAATACTAAAATAAACTTACCTTTAGCGATGAAATGTCCAGCGACGAGCTGTCGTGTGGTGAAGAGACGGCGGTGAAGCGGCTGCGCGGATGCAGCCGCGATGAAGTGTCCCATCCCCTTAGCACTGTACTAAGGAAGGTCATAATATAAAAATAAAATAACTAGTTGTATTATTTAGGGATACATACATGAAAGAGAGAATTGCAGGGAACCGAGCTTGAATAATAGCTGAATGGGAGAATTTTACCCACTTATCTACTTTGGCCTTGTTAAAATTTCCTGTATAAAACTCTTAGTCTACTTAGTACAGAGAAGGCCATTATGTATTTACATTTGTTTTTACAATATATTTATGTTTATTACATGTGAAATACAAGAAAAACAAAACAAAAAAAATAGATGACCAAATATATAATATAAAGTCTCTCTTTCAGGACTTGCTAGACTTGGACTGTGTACAGTGCATACCTAGACCAATACCTATACCAACATATCGGACCAGTGGACATATTTCCCCAAATACACATTTATGCATAAATATTACAAAAATAGGGGGATGATTTGAAGTTAGGAAAGTTAGTATGCGAACATGTCATTTTACAGTAAGAGCAGTAGATACTCAAACCTCCCAAATTCTGTTACCAATGAATTGGGACGCCAGAGGCGGAGCTTGGGAATTAAGTGTGTAAGCGCAGAATGTGCGTGTGAGAGTGACAGGATTGCACGTGTACGTCTGAGTGAGTGGCAGGTTTACATGTGTGTGAGCTTATAAATGAGAGGCGCGGATGTTGCCATTAAAAACAGGCATGTCTAGAATTGGAATTTGGAAAGGGGAGGGCTTAATAATATAACCACGCCCACCCAAAACAAACCTGTCCCCAGCTATCTGTGACCCTGTGATTAGCCCGGGCAGTAGGCATTCTCTGGTGTCTTAGACACTGTAGAATGATATCAGACCTGCAGGATTGCAGTCCCATGTACTGCCGAGCTTTACTTCCTTTTCTTTACAATTCTGGTAATACAATGTAGAATCTTGATAGTTTTCGATATTATTTTATTCTTTACATTCATAGTGTAAACAGTGCTTTGATGACAGAGTCCCTTTAATTCACCTGGACCAGCTGTGGTTACTGTTTCACTGTCTGGCTGCATGTTTGATTCCAGGCAGGGTTGGATCAGCCTTTATTGGCTCTGCCAGATGAGGCCACCTTGAGTGCCCTCAGACTGACAGAGAAAATGTAACAAAAGTGAGTGGGGTTACATTTACAAGAATCTTGCTGGTATTTAGCAGGGACTCACAGGGTCTGTAATGACCTTAATCGGTGCTCTGTCTCTTCACTTTGTGATCGGGGGCCAGTAACACAAAATATGATGCAACGTTAGAGTTGCCAACCGGTCACAATTTTACCCGCGCAGCCGGTAGTCTTTGGAATTGGTGCCGGTGTAACAAAAATACCGGCAATGCAATGTCTGATATTTTTTTGCAGCAGGAGGGAGCTGGGAGCTTATTTTTTTGTTGCAAGCGGTCGGGTGCTGAGTTAAAGGGAGGTGTATTTGGCGGGGGAGCATTACCCCCCTCCGACAAAGACTGCAGAGAGCCTAGCAGGCAGCTGCAGGTGTGATCATATTTGCCAGTGTCAGACCTCAGTTAGCATAGTGAAGACTCCGAGCGTTGGAACATGACACTCTGAGTCCATACAATGCACAGGAAATGCGAGGCAGCGCTGACTGAAGTTGAGACTTGCACACAAACGATCTCACCTGCAGCTCCCAGCGGGGTTAGAAACAGAGACAAATGGATTGGGGTGACAGACAAATGGGGGCAGGGAAGGAGAGACAGACATAAGGAGAGATGGGAAAGAGATGGACACAAGGGGGGATGTGAAAGAAACATGCAAAAGGAGATATGGGGAGAGAGACAGACAATATGGGAAATGGGAGACAGACAGACAAAATGTGAGATGAAAAAGAGAGACAGCCATAAGGAAAGATTGGGAGAAAGACAGACATAAGGGGAGATGGGGTATATAGACAAAAGTGGAGGAAAGGGTGAGAGACAGACATAAGGGGAGATGGGGGAGAAAGACAGACATAAAGGGAGATGGGGGAGAGAGAGAAGAGTGGAGGAAAGGGTGAGAGACAGACATAAGGGGAGATGGGGGAGAAAGACAGACATAAAGGGAGATGGGGGAGAGAGAGAAGAGTGGAGGAAAGGGTGAGAGACAGACATAAGGGGAGATGGGGGAGAAAGACAGACATAAAGGGAGATGGGGGAGAGAGAGAAGAGTGGAGGAAAGGGTGAGAGACAGACATAAGGGGAGATGGGGGAGAAAGACAGACATAAAGGGAGATGGGGGAGAGAGAGAAGAGTGGAGGAAAGGGTGAGAGACAGACATAAGGGGAGATGGGGGAGAAAGACAAGAGTGGAGGAAAGGGAGAGAGACAAAAATAAGGGAATATCAGGGGTTATCTGATATGAGGTTCTAAGTTCTTCAGGGTATCCAAAATGCTAAATGAGAATTAAGCTATAGACACCTCTAGGGGCATGTACTAAAAAAATGCAAATATATTTTATGTGCAAAACTATTTTTGCACTTTGCTCCTATTGCAATGTACTAAACATTTAACACTCCAATAGTATATAGCAATAGCAAACTGCGAATAAAAACAGGCATTTTTGCAAATATAAAGTGACAAAATTGCTAAAGTGCGCTTAAACAAACTGTAAGGTGAAAAAACAGTAAGGTGAAAAAACAATGTGAATACATATATTTACACCTTATTAGGTGAGGAATAATTTCCGTGAAAAATTCTGTGCAAAAAAATTTAGAATAAAAATGTAGTGGAAAAATATATTGAGTGACCGAGGGGGATTCTATCTCCCCTCTATTATCTCACTCACAGACTTCCAGAAAATGAGTTGCACTTTAAAAGCCTGTATTCATCAGACGCCAAGTTGAAGCCCACAGGCGAAACGCGTAGCGGACTGGACTCACCTGCCTTATATATATCTTTTTGTCTATTGGACCTGTTTTACTTTTAAGCTTTTCTGTACATTTTTGTACATTTTTATGTACATTTTATATTCAGCTGCACCTTCAGAGGACATCAAATCCGATATTGTTTGAGGCGCCCATCATACAGGATAAGGATAACTCTAAGTGTAAGCTGCTACTTATTTTCTTATTAAATATCTGTATAATCATATACTAATCTACTGCCTTCCGTTGTACCTTTCTTGAGCTGCAACCTACAGAGGAGGTCTACACCACGTCCCCTACTGATGAATACAGGCTTTTAAAGTGCAACTCATTTTCTGGAAGTCTGTGAGTGAGATAATAGAGGGGAGATAGAATCCCCCTCGATCACACAATATATTTTTCCACTACATTTTTATTCAACATTTTTTTGCACAGAATTTTTCACGGAAATTATTCCTCACCTAATAAGGTGTATATATATGTATTCACATTGTTTTTTCACCTTACTGTTTTTTCACCTTACAGTTTGTTTAAGCGCACTTTAGCAATTTTGTCACTTTATGCTTATGTTATTGTGTGTGGTTTAGGGACACACTGCCTCAGTGCTGCTAAAACTAAGATTAGAGCGCTAGGTATACGTTTTTCATTTTTGCAAATATGTTTCCTACCGCTTTTGATAGCGTTTGCTTAAAACTGGTGTAATTTTCACACGCAAATAAAAATAATTTTTCTCAAAATATTCGCAAAGCTCTTTAGCGTGCGCAAAGATAATCGCAATTTATTAACGCAACCGGAAAAATGCACGCTAAATAAAAATAAACAGAAGAGGCGCAAATCAGGGAAAACAAGTGCAAAGTGTTACAAATAGTCCACGGACATCCAACGTGCGGCTCGCGGAACAAATGCTGCCCTCCCGCCAGAGAGTGGCAGCGGTAGCCGCACCTCTCACCCGCTCCAGCAAAGCGCGCACCGGGATGTCACTGACACCCAGTGCTTCAACACAGTCAGATGGAACAATCCCCCTCCCTGCAGATATAAGGTAAGCGAGCAGGGATGGGAAACAACATGTTTTTTTTTTCTCTTATTGTGCCCCCATAGTAACCTGTACTGAGGAGCCTGAAGCTCAGTCTGGTAAGAACATTACGTGGCTCCACCACTTTTTATGCCCCCCCCCCCCCCCACCTGGGGCCCCAATCTTTTGTAGCACCGGCCTCGCAAACCCAGAGATATGGCCAGTATTTTTTTGAGGAAAAGGTGGCAAACCTATAAATACGGCGCTTGAGGGGTTAACATTTTGTTGACTAGTAGTCCCAATGACATACTTGAAACAAATATCTACTTGATTGGTCTGTTTACCTCTCCTTTTTATAATATTATTTTTAGTGCCCGGGCAACAAGGGGTTAATCCATTTTGTGAGACTGTGCCTAATCCATTATGGTTTGCGGTTTTACCCCCTCTGTCCTTCGGTCACACATCAATAGGGCTAAATTAGAGTGTAATTTAGGGCAGGTGCAGTTTAATGTGAATACCCATGTGGGGCTCATCTCAATTCTCCAAATTAGGAGCCCATCTGCTCCGTGCAGCTATTTTTACCAAACTAAAATTAATTATATTATTTATTCTGCGGTAACGGCTCAGACAAATCCTCTGAAAAGGGGCCTTAGAAGAGACAGGGCGGTCACACAATGTCCTCTTCCCTAAATCTGGCCGCTGATTACAAATGTCACCTGGCCAGTATTGAGCAGGCAGGCCGGTAAATCGATTGACTCGAGGCAGATATGAAACCACTGTAATAATCTGTATTTTTCATATTTTTTGGTCGTTCATAATTGACGTGAAGTAAGTCTTTGATGAGGCGATAAAGGTTCACTCCAGCTGTTTTATTACTTTACATACGTCCCATTGTGGCCAGAAGTGTACGGTTCCCAACCAGGCAGGCCGGTAATAATACGGTTAGTGTTAAGTCTGTGGAGTTAAGAGCATGGCTGGTATTATTTGGGAAGAGAAAGTGGTACCAAAGAAGGGACACGTTTGTTTTCGGGGGACTGGCTGAGGGTGTGAATTTAAATCCAATTGAGACTTAATTAAGAGAAATCTTGCTACATTGTTTAACTCTTTGTGCTACAATGTAATGTGCTACAATGTAATTATATGACCCCCCCCCCCTATTGTGACATGTTAAAAGAGTTAAACTGACTACCGCTGGAATCCAGATGCCCGCTTCAACTCTCCGGGCCTTGTGTTTGAGAGTTTTTCAGTAAAGCTCCCACCCTACTTGAGTAGAATGCTCTCCCCAGCTCCTATATCCTCCGATCCAGTACCTGCACTTTACTTACTGTATCACAATACAAAAAGAAAGAGGCTCGATCTTCATTTTTTTACAGAACAATACAATTATGGAATAACCTCACGGACACCATAAAATCTTCCTCCAGTCTAAAATACCTTAAGAGATCTCTGTCAATATACCCAAACACAGAATGCACTTGTAACCATGGCTGACTATCTTTCTTGCCTGTTTGTGTTCTTTGTTACATTTCTATATTTTTAATTTAATATTTTGTATTTTACTATTATTCTGTGCTCTATTGCAGCAATGCAATGTTTGTGGACCCAGAACATACTGAGAGATACCTTCCTGGTAAAATACTTTATAAGCAAATAAATCATTTGGAATATGAATATGGCATTTTATTTTAATATAGAAATGGATTTTAATAAATGAAGTGATCAAGGGCTTTGTTCATGAAAGAGAGAATGGCAGGGGAATGGAGAAGGGCATTTCAAACTAAAGATTTGCAGAGTTTGAAAGATTCCACTTAAGTTTGAAATTCCTTTGGTAATTTCCTCTATAGGCCTATGGTTATCATTATGAGCACTTAAATGAATAAAACAAAGAATTGATCTGATAAAAGAGGATTTTAGGGAAGTTTGTATTCTAGTGGATGAGACCTGACATTGCAAGGAATAAGAGGTGCATTGTACACATGAGGTTATAATGCCGCTATCAGTCAGGAGAGCCGGTTACGACAGTAAATAGATAAAAACACTATATAGTCATTTCTAAGATCCCCTTTGATTTCTTCCGATTATGAATCCCCAAAGTAGCTTTATGATAAAGTAATTCTGTCTGCAGATCGTCAGCCATTGAAAACGTGGGAGATGCTCCTGTGGGTATTGCTTTTTTGGAACTAGCTCAGTGCTGACAAACATAAAACAAATGACATTCTTTTCCTTCTTCCTATAGCTTGTGTTTCAGACTGATGCTCAAAAAACTCTGAAAAATATATATCAGATGACTATTATTTTTGAGGCATAATGACCAGGGTGACATTAACCCAGGATGCAAAAACAACAAGATTTCAAATTATAATCACAGGCATATAGTCAGGGTGTTAGTGACTGATCATAGTAACATAGTAACATACTAACATAGTAACATAGTAACATACTAACATAGTAACATACTAACATAGTAACATAGTAACATACTAACATAGTAACATACTAACTTAGTAACATAGTAACATACTAACATAGTAACATACTAACATAGTAACATACTAACATAGTAACATACTAACATAGTAATATAGTAACATACTAACATAGTAACATACTAACATACTAACATAGTAACATAGTAACATACTAACATAGTAATATAGTAACATACTAACATAGTAACATACTAACATACTAACATAGTAACATACTAACATAGTAACATACTAACATAGTAATATAGTAACATACTAACATAGTAACATACTAACATAGTAATATAGTAACATACTAACATAGTAACATACTAACATACTAACATACTAACATAGTAACATACTAACATAGTAATATAGTAACATACTAACATAGTAACATACTAACATACTAACATAGTAACATAGTAACATAGTCACATAATAACATAGTAACATACTAACATACTAACATAGTAACATACTAACATAGTAACATACTAACATAGTAACATACTAACATAGTAATATAGTAACATACTAACATAGTAACATACTAACATACTAACATAGTAACATAGTCACATAATAACATAGTAACATACTAACATAGTAACATACTAACATAGTAACATACTAACATAGTAACATACTAACATAGTAATATAGTAACATACTAACATAGTAACATACTAACATAGTAACATACTAACATAGTAACATACTAACATAGTAATATAGTAACATACTAACATAGTAACATACTAACATAGTAACATACTAACATAGTAACATAGTAATTTAGGTTGAAAAAAGACACAAGTCCATCAAGTTCAACCCTTCTACCTATCATTCCAGCGTTTGATCCAAAAGAAGGCAAAACCCCCTAAGGAAGCTATTTAAAATTTTGCCTCCTAGGGGGGAAATTCCTTGTTGACTCCAAGAGGCAATCAGATTTCTCCTTGGGTCAATAAGCTCTATTATTAATGCTTATTCTATGATTAATAGCATCCACACCATGTTTAAATGCATCTATTGTGGTTTATAGCACTACCTCTCTTGGCAGTGAGTTCCATAACTTTATTGTCCTTTATTGTCCTGATCATTGGCCCATAAAATATATTGTTCACACTAGTAGCCATTTTACTACAATGACTATTTATGCTATTAACTGTCAAAATAGCTGTTTCTGGACCTGTCATTTCTTTATATAAACACCCTGGATTTCACACGATGTTTGTACTTTTATAAGATCATAAAGGGAATTGTTTTCCAAGATTTTCAATTTTCACCCACAGCAAGGAGATTTCAGTCTGAATCCCAAGTGAGTGAAAAATCTGGAATGTGTATGGAAAGACATGTTGGGTGAATTCCTGCTGAACTGTGATAGCCCAATGCCCTGTGTGTGTGCCTGTTACGAACGAACAATACACGTTTTGTGCGTTATGGAATGTTTGAATTTCCAAGTATTTATAGAAAGTTATATAATGTGAAATTAAAAATTAAAAAAACGACCAAGAGAGGCGTGTACTAAAAAAACGCAAATATATTTTATGTGCAAAACTATTTTTTGCGCTTTGCTCCTATTGCAATGTACTAAACATGTAACACTCCAACAGTACATACGAGCAAATTGCAAATAAAAACAGGCAATTTTGCGAATATTTTTTCTCCCTCTTTTGATAACGCTCGCTAAAAGCTGGTGTCATTTTCACACGCAAATAAGAATTATTTTTCACAAAATATTCGCTAAACTCTTTAGCGTGCGCAAATCTAATCGCAATTTATTGGCGCAACCGGGAAAAATGCCCGCTAAATAAAAATAAACGGAAGAGGCGCGAATCAGGGAAAACAAGTGCAGAATGTTACAAATAGTCGCAAATTGCTCCTTACTCGTGTTTTACCAACTTTTCCCCCCACTGCCGTTGTTTAGTACATGACCCCCCTAGTCTCCAGTCGGTGGTCTCAAACCTTGACTGGTGTTGTATGTAAGAATAGTTTCCAACATTGGCCACGTTTCCAGGGACACATATGTGTTCCACATGCAGCAGAGCATGCAAAGACTCAGACATAATCCAACTCGGGGGGGGGGGGCTACCATGATTAATTAATTAAATTGTCTGTGTGTTATATTTGCATCCTGCATACTGCCGGGTTGTACGAAGCGGCGTCTTTCGGCCATATGCGGAACAGGTGTCTCTGGAAATATGACGGATGTTGTATTGACAAAGTCTTGTACAGCTGTACAGTTAATAGATCCAAAGAAGACACATTTACTTCTGTGTGTGGGAGGTACACATAGGCTGCTCTGCTGATATGCACTGTGGAGGTTTCATAGTAATCAATGACTTGTTCTATAGAAGGGGTAGGCATCCTTCGGCACTCCAGATGTTGTGGACTTCATCTCCCATAATGCTCTTACAGCCGGAATGCTGGCAAAGCATCAAGGGGAATGCAGTCCCCAACTTCTGAAGACATGTAGAATATCTCAGAAAGGTGGTTACGGAGCGAAAGTATGGGAGCCACCCTACTTGCCAATTTATACTTAATAACTGCAAATATGCATCATATGTCGCTGATGTAATGTCACTGTGATGATGTCATCCAACTACATAATATTGCCTCTTGTTGACCAGAGAAGACAATGGTGTGGTTCCTGGTGAGATCTTCCTAGTACGACTAGTTCAGGACAGAGGGAGATGTAGTCATGTGTCTGCAGTATGATGCAGTAGCATAGTATAGAATCGTACTGAAGAAGGGCTATAAAAAAAATATTAAAAATGGATTGCAATAAACTCTCCCTGAAAGCTGATTTCAATTTTTCATATAAATTGAATAAAAAAGGATTGAAAATGATCTATGCATTGTAAAAAACTTGTTTTAAATGTCTGTGGAGTCTCCTGCTTATGACATCACCTGTGGCATGGTATGCAAATTAACTGGTTTTCAATGGCAAATGTGTCATTTGGTGATGTCATAAGCAGTAGACTCCACAGACACATTTAAACATATATTCTCCTAATTTAGGCATTTGCTTGCAGTTTTGCTAACACAATGTATAGATCATTTTCAATATATTTTTATTCTCTACATTCACAGTGCAAGCAATGTTTAGGTGATACAGTCCCTTTATATATTGGACACATGGCATTTACTGACCAGACTGTAAAAAAAATTATTTGATTTTCAATCGGGACATGGGAAACCTGTCCATTCCTTGGTTTTCCCACTGATAATGCAGTTTCTACCTTGTTGGCAATCAGTGAATTGACCTAGTTTGGATTCACCATGTTACCTCTAGAACCCCTAAATCCCAAAGACAGCTTCCAGCGGAAGAATTCCATCTACAAATGTTAATTTATTGTTACAACTGGAAACTTCCTGTGGGTAGTGTCTGTCTTATACCCACACATGGATGGGCTTCGGCCTAATGTACTGATTCTCCCCTCCTGTCACTTCGAATGTGAGTTGGGACTCCGAACATGCACAGCCATCCCAAGCATAGCTCGATAGCTAAAGGCTTGTGTGTTGTTGCCAACTTCGTCACAATGTGTACTCTTTCTTCTCCGGCCAAACCTCATTCTTATATATTATGTTTCTCGACGGCTAATGGCTGCCTTTTTCACTTGGGAGAAAATGGTGGGGATCAAGTGTTGTCCGAAACAGTGTCTGGAGATGGTTTTTACGTCTTTGGGAGTTCTCTAATCAGTATTGTAATCGTGCGCTCTAGAGTATCAGTCTGTTCCTCTAGAGCGCAAGTTTCCAAGCAGAGCTCTCTATCTCATGTATCAGTCTGTTCCTATAGATTGTAAGCTTGTAGGCAGAGCTCTCTATCTCATGTATCAGTCTGTTCCTCTAGATTGTAAGCTCTGTGAGCAAGGCTCTCTACCTCATGTATCAGTCTGATCCTCTAGATTGTAAGCTCTGTGAGCAGGGCTCTCTACCTCATGTATCAGTCTGATCCTCTAGATTGTAAGCTCTGTGAGCAGGGCTCTCTATCTCATGTATCAGTCTGTTCCTCTAGATTGTAAGCTCTGTGAGCAGGGCTCTCTATCTCATGTATCAGTCTGTTCCTCTAGATTGTAAGCTCTGTGAGCAGGGCTCTCTACCTCATGTATCAGTCTGTTCCTCTAGATTGTAAGCTCTGTGAGCAGGGCTCTCTACCTCATGTATCAGTCGGTTCCTCTAGATTGTAAGCTTGCGAGCAGGGCTCTCTACCTCATGTATCAGTCTGTTCCTCTAGATTGTAAGCTCTGTGAGCAGGGCTCTCTACCTCATGTATCAGTCGGTTCCTCTAGATTGTAAGCTCTGTGAGCAGGGCTCTCTACCTCATGTATCAGTCGGTTCCTCTAGATTGTAAGCTTGCGAGCAGGGCTCTCTACCTCATGTATCAGTCTGTTCCTCTAGATTGTAAGCTTGCGAGCAGGGCTCTCTACCTCATGTATCAGTCTGTTCCTCTAGATTGTAAGTTTCCGAGCAGGGCTCTCTATCTCATGTATCAGTCTGTTCCTCTAGATTGTAAACTCTGTGAGCAGCGCTCGCTATCTCATGTATCAGTCTGTTCCTCTAGATTGTAAGTTTCCGAGCAGGGCTCTCTATCTCATGTATCAGTCTGTTCCTCTAGATTGTAAGTTTCTGAGCAGAGCTCTCTTTCTCATGTATCAATCTGTTCCTCTAGATTGTAAGTGTCCGGGCAGCGCTCTCTATCTCATGTATCAGTCTGTTACGCTAGAGTGTAAGTTTCTGGGCAGGACTCTCTATCTCAAGGATTAGTCTGTTCCTCTAGAGTGTAAGTTTCCGAGCAGGGCTCTCTATCTCATGTATCAGTCTATTCCTCTAGACTGTACGTTTCTGGGCAGCACTCCCTATCTCATGGATTAGTCTGTTCCTCTAGAGTGTAAGTTTCCGAGCAGAGCTCTCTATCTCATGTATCAGTCTGTTCCTCTAGATTGTAAGTTCTGGGCAACACTCCCTATCTCATGTATCAGTCTGTTCCTCTAGATTGTAAGCTCTGTGAGCAGGGCTCTCTATCTCATGTATCAGTCTGTTCCTCTAGATTGTAAGCTCTGTGAGCAGGGCTCTCTATCTCATGTATCAGTCTGTTCCTCTAGATTGTAAGCTCTGTGAGCAGGGCTCTCTACCTCATGTATCAGTCTGTTCCTCTAGATTGTAAGCTCTGTGAGCAGGGCTCTCTACCTCATGTATCAGTCGGTTCCTCTAGATTGTAAGCTTGCGAGCAGGGCTCTCTACCTCATGTATCAGTCTGTTCCTCTAGATTGTAAGCTCTGTGAGCAGGGCTCTCTACCTCATGTATCAGTCGGTTCCTCTAGATTGTAAGCTCTGTGAGCAGGGCTCTCTACCTCATGTATCAGTCGGTTCCTCTAGATTGTAAGCTTGCGAGCAGGGCTCTCTACCTCATGTATCAGTCTGTTCCTCTAGATTGTAAGCTTGCGAGCAGGGCTCTCTACCTCATGTATCAGTCTGTTCCTCTAGATTGTAAGTTTCCGAGCAGGGCTCTCTATCTCATGTATCAGTCTGTTCCTCTAGATTGTAAACTCTGTGAGCAGCGCTCGCTATCTCATGTATCAGTCTGTTCCTCTAGATTGTAAGTTTCCGAGCAGGGCTCTCTATCTCATGTATCAGTCTGTTCCTCTAGATTGTAAGTTTCTGAGCAGAGCTCTCTTTCTCATGTATCAATCTGTTCCTCTAGATTGTAAGTGTCCGGGCAGCGCTCTCTATCTCATGTATCAGTCTGTTACGCTAGAGTGTAAGTTTCTGGGCAGGACTCTCTATCTCAAGGATTAGTCTGTTCCTCTAGAGTGTAAGTTTCCGAGCAGGGCTCTCTATCTCATGTATCAGTCTATTCCTCTAGACTGTACGTTTCTGGGCAGCACTCCCTATCTCATGGATTAGTCTGTTCCTCTAGAGTGTAAGTTTCCAAGCAGAGCTCTCTATCTCATGTATCAGTCTGTTCCTCTAGATTGTAAGTTCTGGGCAACACTCCCTATCTCATGTATCAGTCTGTTCCTCTAGATTGTAAGCTTGTGAGCAGGGCTCTCTGCCTCATGTATCAGTCTGTATCTGCGAGCAGGGCTCTCTACCTCATGTGTCAGTCTGTTCCTCTAGATTGTAAGTTTCCGAGCAGGGCTCTCTATCTCATGTATCAGTCTGTTCCTCTAGATTGTAAGTTTCCGGGCAGCACTCTTTATCTTATGTATCAGCCTGTTCCTCTAGATTGTAAGCTCTGTGAGCAGGGCTCTCTACCTCATGTATCAGTCTGTTCCTCTAGATTGTAAGTGTCCGGGCAGCACTCTCTATCTCATGTATCAGTCTGTTCCTCTAGATTGTAAGCTCTGCGAGCAGTGCTCGCTATCTCATGTATCAGTCTGTTACGCTAGAGTGTAAGTTTCTGAGCAGGGCTCTCTACCGCATGTATCAGTCTGTTCCTCTAGATTGTAAGTTTCCGAGCAGGGCTCTCTATCTCATGTATCAGTCTGTTCCTCTAGATTGTAAGTTTCCGAGCAGGGCTCTCTACCTCATGTATCAGTCTGTTCCTCTAGATTGTAAGTTTCCGAGCAGGGCTCTCTATCTCATGTATCAGTCTGTTCCTCTAGATTGTAAGTGTCCGGGCAGCGCTCTCTATCTCATGTATCAGTCTATTCCTCTAGAGTGTAAGTTTCGGAGCAGTGCTCGCTATCTCATGTATCAGTCTGTTACGCTAGAGTGTAAGTTTCTGAGCAGGGCTCTCTACCTCATGGGTCAGCTCTGTACCCAGCGCTACGTAAATTGTTGGCGCTATATAAATTAATTTTAATTTAAAGTAATATCATAATTTATATTCATAGATCTATATGTTACTCTTCTTGTGAGAGAAAGGATTGTATGATGAGCGGTAGCACTGACACCCCCAGACTCTGCCCCCCAGTGTCCCGATATTCCAAGGGGCAAAGTTGGGAGGTATGCATCTTCCACACTTTTTATTTTAGTGGGGATGTGTGTAAACTAGAGGGCTCTTCTTTCTAAATTGAGCTGTTGATGCAGATTGACATTTTTTTTGTGTTTTTTTTTCTCATGCCATGTACTCGGAGTCTGACATAACCAGTATTTTTTTGGCCAACATTCAACACTGTCTAGAAAGAAAACTTAGATAGCCTTTTCAGTATTACATTCCCCATTACAGATAATGTGCAAGATCTATCATTCTGACAATAATGATGCTAATGTTTAGAATTATCCTTGGGCTTCCGACAGCTGATGGATTTAGGAGAATCTGTGCAAAAAGACAATTACATCCCCACCCCATGCATTGTATGATCTATGATGACATCTGACATGTCTCTCGTCTAATCTCTTAAAGAATAATAGGGTATTATTTTGGCAAGTTCTGGTGCCCAAACTGCATCTTCCAAATGTTAATGTATATTAATGGGCTTTCAAAGTACTTTAAAATGTAGTTTTTACTTTTTGCATTGCTTAAAATATTAGAAAAGTACAGTTAAATGAAATTGTGAAATTACAGCAATTTGCAAGAAACCAGGACTGCCCACACTAGCTGAGTAAAAGTCAATATCCCTTTTTTTTCTGGAGGAACCAATGAGAATAATGCCATTCAATTGAAGGCATTTCCTGTCTCTCTAGTGATGTCATCAGACAATGTGTTGCACTATACAATCATTAATCTTCATCTTGTACCAAAGTGAGTTTGGGGATTAGACTGTCCCTTTAATAACTGTGAACATATATCGAATGGAAAAGTCAATGGTCTTTCTTAGTACAAATTCCTACAGTCTGCTACATTACTTCAAACTGTGACAATAACATTTTATAAGTGAAAGGACTACACCACTTACTTTATACACCTGCTCTTTTGCACATTTTTCTTGTGAGTTGGATTTCACTAAATTTGTACATTTTATTTTGTTTATATGGTGCTGCTTGATTCTCCTTCTCTTTTTTTCTGCCACCTGTCACATTGTTTGAGGAGTCCCTGAGAAAGAACTGACAGGGGGTAGGAGGGGAAGAAAGAACTGATAGGAGGAGGAGGAGGGGGATGAAAGAACTGATAGGGCGAAGGAGGGGAGAAAGAACTGATGGGAGGAGGAGGGGGAGAAAGAACTGATAGGAGGAGGGGGAGAAAGAACTAATAGGGGGGAGGAGGGGAAGAATGAACTGATAGGGGGGAGGAGGGGAGAAAGAACTGATAGGGGAGGAGGGGGAGAAAGAACTGACAGGGGGAGGAGAGGAAGAAAGAACTGATAGGGGGAGGAGGGGGAGAAAGAACTGATAGGGGGAGGAGAGGGAGAAAGAACTGATAGGGGGAGGAGGGGGAGAAAGAACTGATGGAGGGGGAGAAAGAACTGATAGGGGGAGGAGGGGGAGAAAGAACTGATAGGGGGAGGAGGGGGAGAAAGAACTGATAGGGGGAGGAGGGGGAGAAAGAACTGATAGATGGAGGGGTAAAAGAACTAATAGGGGGGAGGAGAGGAAGAATGAACTGATAGGGGGGAGGAGGGGAGAAAGAACTGATAGGTGGAGGGGTAAAAGAACTAATAGGGGGGAGGAGAGGAAGAATGAACTGATAGGGGGAGGAGGGGGAGAAAGAACTGACAGGGGGAGGAGAGGAAGAAATAACTGATAGGGGGAGGAGGGGGAGAAAGAACTGATAGGGGGAGGAGGGGGAGAAAGAACTGATAGGGGGGAGTAGGGGGGAAAGAACTGATAAGGGGGAGGACGGGAGAAATAACTGATAGGGGGAGGAGGGGGAGAAAGAACTGATAGGAGGAGGAGGGGGAGAAAGAACTGATAGGGGGGAGTAGGGGGGAAAGAACTGATAAGGGGAAGGAGGGGGAGAAAGAACTGATAGGGGAGGAGGGGGAGAAAGAACTGATAGGGGGAGGAGGGGGAGAAAGAACTGATAGGGGGGAGTAGGGGGGAAAGAACTGATAAGGGGGAGGAGGGGAGAAATAACTGATAGGGGGAGGAGGGGGAGAAAGAACTGATAGGAGGAGGAGGGGGAGAAAGAACTGATAGGGGGGAGTAGGGGGGAAAGAACTGATAAGGGGGAGGAGGGGGAGAAAGAACTCATAGGGGGGAGTAGGGGGGAAAGAACTGATAGGGGAGGAGGGGAGAAATAACTGATAGATGGAGGGGGAGAAAGAACTGATAGATGGAGGGGGAGAAAGAACTGATAGATGGAGGGGGAGAAAGAACTGATAGGGGGTGAGGAGGGGAGAAAGAACTGACAGGGGGAGGAGGGGTAGAAATAACTGATAGGGGGAGGAGAGGAAGAAAGAACTGATAGGGGGAGGAGGGGGAGAAAGAACTGATAGGAGGAGGAGAGGAGAAAGAACTCATAGGGGGGAGGAGGGGGGAAAGAACTGATAAGGGGAAGGAGGGGGAGAAAGAACTGATAGGGGGAGGGGGAGAAATAACTGATAGGGGAGGAGGGGAAGAATGAACTGACAGGGGGAGGAGGGGGAGAAAGAACTGATAGGGGGAGGAGGGGGAGAAAGAACTGATAGGGGGAGGAGGGGGAGAAAGAACTGATAGATGGAGGGGGAGAAAGAACTGATAGATGGAGGGGGAGAAAGAACTCATAGGGGGAGGAGGGGAAGAATGAACTGATAGGGGGAGTAGGGGGGAAAGAACTGATAAGGGGAGGAGGGGGAGAAAGAACTGATGGAGGGGGAGAAAGAACTGATAGGGGGAGGAGGGGGAGAAAGAACTGATAGGGGGAGGAGGGGGAGAAAGAACTGACAGGAGGAGGAGGGGAAGAATGAACTGATAGGGGGGAGGAGGGGGAGAAAGAACTGACAGGGGGAGGAGAGGAAGAAAGAACTGATAGGGGGAGGAGGGGGAGAAAGAACTGATAGATGGAGGGGGAGAAAGAACTGATAGGGGGAGGAGGGGGAGAAAGAACTGACAGGGGGAGGAGAGGAGAAAGAACTGATAGGGGAGGAGGGGGAGAAAGAACTGACAGGGGGAGGAGAGGAGAAAGAACTGATAGGGGAGGAGGGGGAGAAAGAACTGATAGGAGGAGGGGGAGAAAGAACTGATAGGAGGAGGAGGGGGAGAAAGAACTGATAGGAGGAGGGGGAGAAAGAACCGATAGGAAGAGGAGGCGGAGAAATAACTGATAGGGGAGGAGGGGGAGAATGAACTGACAGCGGGAGGAAGGGAGAAAGAACTCATAGGGGGGAGTAGGGGGGAAAGAACTGATAAGGGGAAGGAGGGGGAGAAAGAACTGATAGGGGGAGGAGGGGAGAAATAACTGATAGATGGAGGGGGAGAAATAACTGATAGGGGAGGAGGGGAAGAATGAACTGACAGCGGGAGGAAGGGAGAAAGAACAGATAGATGGAGGGGGACAAAGAACTGATAGGGGGAGGAGGGGGAGAAAGAACTGATAGGGGGAGGAGGGGGAGAAAGAACTGATAGATGGAGGGGAAGAAAGAACTGATAGGGGGAGGAGGGGAAGAATGAACTGATAGGGGAGGAGAGGAGAAATAACTCATAGGGGGGAGTAGGGGGGAAAGAACTGATAAGGGGAAGGAGGGGGAGAAAGAACTGATAGATGGAGGGGGAGAAATAACTGATAGGGGAGGAGGGGAAGAATGAACTGACAGGGGGAGGAGGGGGAGAAAGAACTGATAGGGGGAGGAGGGGGAGAAAGAACTGATAGATGGAGGGGGAGAAAGAACTGATAGATGGAGGGGGAGAAAGAACTCATAGGGGGAGGAGGGGAAGAATGAACTGATAGGGGGAGTAGGGGGGAAAGAACTGATAAGGGGAGGAGGGGGAGAAAGAACTGATGGAGGGGGAGAAAGAACTGATAGGGGGAGGAGGGGGAGAAAGAACTGATAGGGGGAGGAGGGGGAGAAAGAACTGATAGGGGGAGGAGGGGAAGAATGAACTGATAGGGGGGAGGAGGGGGAGAAAGAACTGATAGGGGGAGGAGGGGGAGAAAGAACTGATAGGGGGAGGAGGGGGAGAAAGAACTGATAGGGGGAGGAGGGGAAGAATGAACTGATAGGGGGAGGAGGGGGAGAAAGAACTGACAGGAGGAGGAGGGGAAGAATGAACTGATAGGGGGGAGGAGGGGGAGAAAGAACTGACAGGGGGAGGAGAGGAAGAAAGAACTGATAGGGGGAGGAGGGGGAGAAAGAACTGATAGATGGAGGGGGAGAAAGAACTGATAGGGGGAGGAGGGGGAGAAAGAACTGACAGGGGGAGGAGAGGAGAAAGAACTGATAGGGGAGGAGGGGGAGAAAGAACTGATAGGAGGAGGGGGAGAAAGAACTGATAGGAGGAGGAGGGGGAGAAAGAACTGATAGGAGGAGGAGGGGGAGAAAGAACTGATAGGAGGAGGGGGAGAAAGAACCGATAGGAAGAGGAGGCGGAGAAATAACTGATAGGGGAGGAGGGGAGAAATAACTGATAGGAGGAGGGGGAGAAAGAACTGATAGGAGGAGGAGGGGGAGAAAGAACTGATAGGAGGAGGGGGAGAAAGAACCGATAGGAAGAGGAGGCGGAGAAATAACTGATAGGGGAGGAGGGGGAGAATGAACTGACAGCGGGAGGAAGGGAGAAAGAACTCATAGGGGGGAGTAGGGGGGAAAGAACTGATAAGGGGAAGGAGGGGGAGAAAGAACTGATAGGGGGAGGAGGGGAGAAATAACTGATAGATGGAGGGGGAGAAATAACTGATAGGGGAGGAGGGGAAGAATGAACTGACAGCGGGAGGAAGGGAGAAAGAACAGATAGATGGAGGGGGACAAAGAACTGATAGGGGGAGGAGGGGGAGAAAGAACTGATAGGGGGAGGAGGGGGAGAAAGAACTGATAGATGGAGGGGAAGAAAGAACTGATAGGGGGAGGAGGGGAAGAATGAACTGATAGGGGAGGAGAGGAGAAATAACTCATAGGGGGGAGTAGGGGGGAAAGAACTGATAAGGGGAAGGAGGGGGAGAAAGAACTGATAGATGGAGGGGGAGAAATAACTGATAGGGGAGGAGGGGAAGAATGAACTGACAGGGGGAGGAGGGGGAGAAAGAACTGATAGGGGGAGGAGGGGGAGAAAGAACTGATAGATGGAGGGGGAGAAAGAACTGATAGATGGAGGGGGAGAAAGAACTCATAGGGGGAAGAGGGGAAGAATGAACTGATAGGGGGAGTAGGGGGGAAAGAACTGATAAGGGGAGGAGGGGGAGAAAGAACTGATGGAGGGGGAGAAAGAACTGATAGGGGGAGGAGGGGGAGAAAGAACTGATAGGGGGAGGAGGGGGAGAAAGAACTGATAGGGGGAGGAGGGGAAGAATGAACTGATAGGGGGAGGAGGGGGAGAAAGAACTGGTAGGGGGAGGAGGGGGAGAAAGAACTGATAGGGGGAGGAGGGGGAGAAAGAACTGATAGGGGGAGGAGGGGAAGAATGAACTGATAGGGGGAGGAGGGGGAGAAAGAACTGACAGGAGGAGGAGGGGAAGAATGAACTGATAGGGGGGAGGAGGGGGAGAAAGAACTGACAGGGGGAGGAGAGGAAGAAAGAACTGATAGGGGGAGGAGGGGGAGAAAGAACTGATAGATGGAGGGGGAGAAAGAACTGATAGGGGGAGGAGGGGGAGAAAGAACTGACAGGGGGAGGAGAGGAGAAAGAACTGATAGGGGAGGAGGGGGAGAAAGAACTGATAGGAGGAGGGGGAGAAAGAACTGATAGGAGGAGGAGGGGGAGAAAGAACTGATAGGAGGAGGAGGGGGAGAAAGAACTGATAGGAGGAGGGGGAGAAAGAACCGATAGGAAGAGGAGGCGGAGAAATAACTGATAGGGGAGGAGGGGAAGAATGAACTGACAGCGGGAGGAAGGGAGAAAGAACTCATAGGGGGGAGTAGGGGGGAAAGAACTGATAAGGGGAAGGAGGGGGAGAAAGAACTGATAGGGGGAGGAGGGGAGAAATAACTGATAGATGGAGGGGGAGAAATAACTGATAGGGGAGGAGGGGAAGAATGAACTGACAGCGGGAGGAAGGGAGAAAGAACAGATAGATGGAGGGGGACAAAGAACTGATAGGGGGAGGAGGGGGAGAAAGAACTGATAGGGGGAGGAGGGGGAGAAAGAACTGATAGATGGAGGAGAAGAAAGAACTGATAGGGGGAGGAGGGGAAGAATGAACTGATAGGGGAGGAGAGGAGAAATAACTCATAGGGGGGAGTAGGGGGGAAAGAACTGATAAGGGGAAGGAGGGGGAGAAAGAACTGATAGGAGGAGGAGGGGGGAAAGAACTGATAGATGGAGGGGGAGAAAGAACTGATAGGGGAGGAGGAGAAGAATTAACTGATAGGGGGCAGGAGGGGAGAAAGAACTGATAGGGGAGGAGAGGAGAAATAACTCATAGGGGGGAGTAGGGGGGAAAGAACTGATAAGGGGAAGGAGGGGGAGAAAGAACTGATAGGAGGAGGAGGGGGGAAAGAACTGATAGATGGAGGGGGAGAAAGAACTGATAGGGGAGGAGGAGAAGAATTAACTGATAGGGGGGAGGAGGGGAGAAAGAACTGATAGGGGAGGAGGGGGTAAAGAACTGATAGTGGAGGAGGGGGAGAAAGAACTGATAGGGGGAGGAGAGGAAGAAAGAACTGATAGGGTGAGGAGGGGGAAAAAGAACTGATAGGGTGAGGAGGGGGAAAAAGAACTGATAGATGGAGGGGGAGAAAGAACTGATAGGAGGAGGAGGGGGAGAAAGAACTGATAGGAGGAGGAGGAGAAAAAACTGATAGGGGAGGAGGGGGAGAAAGAACTGATAGGAGGAGGAGGGGGAGAAAGAACTGATAGTAGGAGGAGGGGGAGAAAGAACTGATAGGGGGAGGAGAGGAAGAATGAACTGATAGGGGGGAGTAAGGGAGAAAGAACTGATAGATGGAGGGGGAGAAAGAACTGATAGGGGGAGGAGCGGTAGAAAGAACTGATAGGGGGTGGAGGGGGGAAAGAACTGATAGATGGAGGGGGAGAAAGAACTGATAGGGGAGGAGGGGGGAAAAGAACTGATAGGGGGAGGAGGGGAGAAAGAACTGATAGGGGAGGAGGGGGAAAAAGAACTGATAGGAGGAGGAGGGGGAGAAAGAACTGATAGGGAGAGGAGTGGAAGAATGAACTGATAGGGGGAGGGGTGAAAGAACTGATAGAGGAGGAGAGGAAGAATGAACTGATAGGGGGGAGGAAGGGAGAAAGAACTGATAGGGGAGGAGAGGAGAAAGAACTCATAGGGGGGAGTAGGGGGGAAAGAACTGATAAGGGGAAGGAGGGGGAGAAAGAACTGATAGGGGGAGGAGGTGGAGAAATAACTGATAGATGGAGGGGGAGAAAGAACTGATAGGGGGAGGAGGGGAAGAATGAACTGATAGGGGGAGGAGGGGAGAAAGAACTGATAGGGGAGGAGAGGAGAAAGAACTGATAGGGGAGGAGGGGGAGAAAGAACTGATAGATGGAGGGGGAGAAAGAACTGATAGGGGGAGGAGGGGGAGAAAGAACTGATATATGGAGGGGGAAAAAGAACTGATAGGGGGTAGGAGGGGGAGAAAGAACTGATAGATGGAGGGGAAGAAAAAACTGATAGGGAGAGGAGGGGAAGAATAAACTGATAGGGGGAGGAGGGGAGAAAGAACTCATAGGGGGGAGTAGGGGGGAAATAACTGATAAGTGGAAGGAGGGGGAGAAAGAACTGATAGGGGAGGAGGGGGGAAAGAACTGATAGATGGAGTGGGAGAAATAACTGATAGGGGAGGAGGGGAATAATTAACTGATAGGGGGAGGAGGGGAGAAATAACTGATAGGGGAGGAGGGAGGTAAAGAACTGATAGGGGAGGAGGGAGGTAAAAAACTGATAGGGGAGGAGGGGGAGAAAGAACTGATAGGAGGAAGATGGGGAGAAAGAAGTGATAGGAGGAGGAGGGGGAGAAAGAACTGATAGGGAGAGGAGTGGAAGAATGAACCGATAGGGGGGAGGGGTGAAAGAACTGAAAGGGGAGGAGAGGAGAAAGAACTCATGGGGGGAGTAGGGGGTGAAAGAACTGATAGAAGGAGGAGGGGAGGAAGAACTGATAAGGGGAAGGAGGGAGAGAGAGAACTGATAGGGAGAAGGGGGAGAAAGAACTGATAGGTGGAGGAGGGGGAGAAAAAACTGATAGGGAGGACAGGGAGAAAGAAATTATAGGGGGAGGAGGTGGAGAAAGAACTGATAGGGGAGTAGGGGAGAAAGAACTGATAGGGGGAGGAGGGGGAGAAAGAACTGATAGGGAGGAAGGTTAGAAAGAACTGATGGGGGAGAAGGGGAGAAAGAACTGATAGATGGAGGGGGAGAAAGAACTGATAGGGGGTAGGAGGGGGAGAAAGAACTGATAGGGAGGAGGAGGGGGAGAAAGAATTGATAGGGGGAGGAAGAAACAGAACATAGGTATGGTGAGAGGAGGGGGAGATAGAACATATATGGGTGAGAGAGAGAACAGATATGGGGGGAAGATAACCAATATGGAGGGAGGATGAGTTAAGATAGGGAGCAAGACAGACATGGCAAAGGAGAGAAAAGACATACATGGGAAAGTGAGAGATACAGACATGGGAAGGTAGAGGAAAGAGACAGACATGAGGGTGTGTGTGTGTGTGTGTGTGGGGTGCTAGCCATAGAACAGGGCGCCTGAACACTTAAGGCCAGCCATGTTGTCTGCAGAAACTAAATTCCTTCTAAGTTAGGATAATATTTAATATTATAATATTTTATGATTAAGAATAATTGCAACAAACCCATTCCATCGTGGTATTTATTCAATTAAATGGCATTATCTCTAAATTCCCCACAGTTCAGAAAGCTTTTTTAATCACCTTTTTTTGAAATGTATTTTACTTTGTTTAATTTGAACATGAGCTGCTATCTGAGAAATGTGAGGATATAAACTATAGAACAAGACTTTTTTTTGGCGAGTGAAAAGGAAAATGAGATTTTACAATGGAAAAAACAAACTCTTGCAGCTGATAAAATGCATTTCTTGGGGTTTGGTCTGAATCTTTGTTATCTGCAATATAAACCTTAGCTAAAATCTTAAGAGAAGATTACAAAGGAGAGAAGAGATGAAGACCCTTGGAGTATGTCCAATGGATGCGAAGCACGTAGGCTGTGTGAGTTATAGTAAGATACAGTGGATACGTATTTCATTGTAATTTGAATCAGGACTTTTTGAATTGAGGTATAAGTCTTAATAAAGAGATGTGTTCCTAAAACAGTAATGTTATAATATAAAAGGCCTCCTTTAGGCCAGTTGTTTGCAGGACATGTACCCTTTCATCTTCAGAATGTAAAATGCGCAGGGGAACCAATTAAAGAGGGATTAAACCATAAAATACAAATTTGACCAATAAAAGGCTTCCCCTATTACATGCTTTTTTATCCTAGTCTAATGTATGGGAACAAACAGCTTACCTATAAATCTTAAGCAAGTTCTGTGCTTCTTCTTCTGCTATAGTGCCGACATCTAGGGGAGGGCTGGCCACTGTTGGCCCAGGGGGAATAAACAATTTAGCTTGCCTTGGTGCCATTTCATCAGCCCACCTAATTTCACAATTGCATAGAAAGATTGAACATGTTACAGACTGGGGCATGTAAAAGTGAAAAGTGGTGCAGTCCCAGCTCAATGTGAGAGATTAGAAAGCAGCCCAGGGGGATAATTGCCCTCCGCCACCCACCCCCCATCAGGCCCTCCCTTGCTGTCATCTTATGTCTGTCACACATTAGCATTCACATACACATTCACATTAGCATTCACATGTATGTTCACATTAGCATTCACATGTATGTTCACATTAGCATTCACATGTATGTTCACATTAGCATTCACTTGTATGTCCACATTAGCATTCACATGTATGTTCACATTAGCATTCACATACACATTAGAATTCACATTAGCATTCATATACACATTCACAGTAGCATTCACATGTATGTTCACATTAGCATTCACATGTATGTTCACATTAGCATTCACATACACATTAGAATTCACATTAGCATTCATATACACATTCACAGTAGCATTCACATACATGTTCACATATGATAATACATATTTAAAAACAACAAACAAATCATGGCATTCCTCCTAGTAAAATACATGTTCAATGCATAAGTGAATTATACTCATTGTATAACCTTAGTTATCGGAATGTTGTCCAACCAGACAGTGTCTCATGGTCTTCAGTTACCATGGAACATCACACACAATCCTTCCGGCAGAAGAAGACCTCAGTCAGTAACCAAGACCTCTAGAAAGCTCAGCGCCTGTCCTCATTTCTGGGGATCTGGTTCTTTTAGGACAAAATAATATCTACTAAAATAAAAAACTTACTAAACATTTCTAAAATGCATTAAACAATAAACAAACCATCAGGACACAATAGGCAATATGAAGTATTACACTATATATAAACTAATACTTCCAATCTGGCTGGTGCCTTCTGTCACGCAGTGTCCGAAGCTTTGGGAGTCAGACATGTAATCCATCTCAAGAGCCAGACATGAGTTAGAAATAAACTAACTCACGCAGGTATGTAATAGAGGACCAGCGATGCTGATGTCTGTGTCGCTTACATCTGAATGAGAATGCAGACATTTAATAATCCAAACACTTCTCAATAGTTGGTGAGATAGCTCAGTAAGCGAATGCACCAACTCAATCTTCAGGGTTGCACTAATGATCTGTGCACTGGGTGTCACGGGACATCCTGGCGCTCAGTAAGTACGAGACGGTGGCAGGGTCAGGAGTTTCCCAGTCCAGATAAGTACACGTCTGCATTTTACTGCTCATTGACATGATATACAACGTTTATGTATTTTACTGCTGATTGGCATGATAGGCAAAGTGTATGTATTTTACTGCTCATTGGCATGATAAACAAAGTTTTATGTATTTTACTGCTCATTGGCATGATATACAAAGTTTATGCATTTACTGCTCAAAGGCATGATATACAAAGTTTATGAATGTTACGGCTCATTGGCATCAGGGCCGGCGCTACCATAAGGCAGCACAGGCGGCTGCCTTATGGCGCCACAAGGGGGGTGGGAAAATTGCCCACGCCCCCAGGCCCGACATCAGTGGGTTTAGCCGGTCCGCGGCTGTGAGGGAAGCGTTGTGCGCTCCCCTCCAGCCACGCGGCTTCAATAAAGTTTATTAAAAAAAAACGCGACCGGAGTTACTCTGGCCGCATTTTTTTTTTAAACAAACTTTATTGAAGCCGCACGGCTGTAGGGGAGCGCACAACGCTTCCCTCACATCCGCGGACCTGCAGAGCACCGGGAGACAGCAGCAAGGAGATAAGTACTGGAGAAGGGGGGAGGAGGGTTTAAAAATACTGGCATATTAAATGGAAAAATCCTGGCATATTGAGGGGCAAAATCCTGGCATATAGAGGGGCAAAATACTGGCATACTGAGGGGCAAAATCCTGGCATTTTAAATGGCAAAATCCTGGCATATTGAGGGGCAAAATCCTGGCATACCGAGGGGCAAAATCCTGGCATATTGAGGGGCAAAATCCTGGCATATTAAGGGGAAAAATCCTGGCATATTAAGGGTCAAACTCCTGGCATAAGTGTGTAAGTGTGTCACTGTGTCTGTGTAAGGGTGTGTGTGTGTGTAAGTTTGTCACTGTATAAGGGTGTGTGTGTGTAAGTGGTGTAAGTGTGTCAGTGTGTCTGTCTAAGGGTGTGTGTGTGTGTGTCACTGTGTGCGTGTAAGGGTGTGTGTGTGTAAGTGTGTCACTGTGTCTGTGTAAGGGTGTGTGTATAAGTGTGTATCTGTGTGTGACTGCAAGGGTGTCTTTGTGTTTAAGGGTTTCAATGTGTGTTTGGGTGTCAATGTGTGACAAATTTAGAGCATGCGAGTTGAATATTTAGATGTATTTATTCTCCACACCATACATTATACTTTTATATATATACAATGTATGGAGGGTTGGTGGTGTGGGAGGCGTGGCAGGTCAGAGGAGGGGGGCACCAAAATGCACCTTCGCCTGTGTAGACGAAAATCCTTGCACCGGCCCTGATTGGCATGATATAAAAGCTCATATAGAAAAGTAAAGAAAATCCTTTTTACTGAAAGGGTAGTGGATGCATGGTATAGTATTCCAGTGAAAGAGGTAAGGGTTAAGACAGTGAAGGTGTTTAAGCATGCATGGGATAGGTATACAGCTAAGACATTAAATAAGAATAATTAAAGTATTCAGATAATTGGGCAGACTAGATGTGCTGAATGGTTCTTATCTGCCGACACATTCTATGTTTCTATATAAAACAATTTTATTGTCACAAAGAGGTTTAAATGGTAAAAAAACAAAAACCTTACCAAGCTTTTATTTACTTTCTCACTTAAAGGGACAGTCTAGTCCCCAAACTTACTTTGGTGCAAGATGAAGATTACTGCTTGTATAATGCACAGGCTTTTATCCCTGTGTGATTTGATGCAGGCATTCTGCTTATATCTCATTTTTAATATTTGACTCAAGCCCTAATGATTACTCTGCATGTTTACTGCAGGTGCGGCAGCACTGATTATATAGACACTGAGCATATAAAGTTGTTTTATGTAAAAGAAAACTTTTTCTGAAAATGCATAACAAATTTAAATAAAAAATAAAGTTTTGTTTCATTTAGTCACTTCCTGTCCTGCTGAAATAGAATACATTGTGTGGACTGTGATAAACCTGCTCTTGTACACAGTAGGATCTCTTAACAGTGCAACACATTACCTGATGACATTACTAGAGAAACAGGAAATTCAATTCATTTAAATGAAATTATTATCAAAAAAATTGACTTTTACTCAGCTAGTCTGGGTAGTCCTGCTTTCTTGCAAACTGATGTAATTTCACAATTTCATCTATTTTATATTTTAGGCAATGAAAAATGTAAAATAGGCATTTTAAAATACTTTGAAAGCACAATAATATGCATTCATATTTAGAAGATGGATTTTGGGCACCAGACAGTCCCTTAAATGTAAAACTTTAGGAGTACTATGATTAGTGTTGGTGCAAAAACATGAACAAGCTAGTTCATAATGAGCTAGATGGAGCTGCTCCTTTAAATGTATCTTTAAAAAAAAATCTATATCCCTCAGTGGAGTCGCTAGGGGGGGGGGGGGGGGGGTTCTTGGCTACTGGGGCTGTAGCCCCGAATTCCTGGTCCATAGCCCCGGTTGGAGTCTCTGGGGAGAAAGTATACTTTAGCACCGAGACTCCAGGGCTATCATAAAAAATATTCCCCGCTGAGCTTTCCTCCTTCTGGGACATGATCTCTCCCTAGAACCTCCTCCTCGAGATGCGGTTCATAGGTGAGTGCCTGCGGTGAACGCACCTCCTGGCCATACTGACACAGCACAGCGGGTACAAGCTCCGCCCCCACCGTGCTGTGAGATTATCTGCTAGCCGGATGTCAGGTGATATCCGACAGAATAAACGATATGGCAATGTTCTGCAGCTGCAGACACAGTCAGAAACCTCCTCCTCCCTGCAAATAAACTAAGCAGGGAGGGGGACCAACAGTATAAGATTTTTGTTTTATTTTTTTGTAAAAAAAAAACTAAACAGAAGATATGTGTCTGCTTGTAAGTGTGACTGTGTGTCTCAATATAAGTGTGTAAGTGTGTGTGTCAGGGTGTTTGTATAAGTGTGAGAGCATGTATCAATGTGTAAATGTGTGTCTAGGTGCGTAAGTGTGTGAGAATGTGTGTGTAAGTGTATTTGTGTGTCAATGTGTGTGTCTCACTGTGTCTAGGTTTGTGTGTGTGTCAGGGTGTCTGTGTGTGTGAGAAAGAGAGATACGGAGTGTGTGTGAGAGAGAGACGGCGTATGTGTGACAGAGAGAGATGGAGTGTGTGTGAGAGAGAGACAGAGTGTGAGACAAAGAGATGGAGTGTGACAGAGAGAGACGGAGTGGGAGAGAGAGAGACAGAGTGTGTGAGACGGAGAGAAAGACATGGAGTGTGAGAGAGAGACGGAGTGTGTTAGAGAGAGAGAGACAGAATGTGTTAGAGAGAGAGAGACGGAGTGTGTGTGAGAGAGACGGAGTGTGAGAGAGACGGACTGTGTGAGAGACGGAGCGTGTATAATAGAGACAGAGTGTGTGTAAGAGCGTGAGAGAGACACAGATTGTGTGTGTGTGAGAGAGACATGGAGTGTTTGTATGTGTGAGAGAAGATGGAGTGTGTGTATGTGTGAGCAGTCTGGGATCTAGCCTCAGATTATTTGGAGGCCTAGCAACCAGCAACCCCTGATATCCATATTGTGTATCAATTCTTTTATTTAAGAATTCCAGAAATACACAAATTATATCCACCAGATGTCTAAAACCAACTTTAAATTGCTGCATTGTTATTTTGTGTACTTTTATTAGACTGACCTTTGTTGCTGGGTTTCTATGTCTCCTTTTAGGGAAATGTCACAGTTGAGTTGGACCCTCTGTCCGTAGACATTTATGGGAATTAATTCTCCTGTTTGTATTTGAATTGTTTTGTTGTGTTTGTTGGCGACCTCTTGCACGGTCTGTTTGTCCCGTAGATCTTCAGAATTGTTTTCCAATCTCCCTTCTGAGCTGTAAGCTTTATATTGTAAGCTCTACCAAGGTTGCAAATGTCGACCTTTGGGGTGGACCAAATAAATATCTTAACCAGCCATTTTCTCGTGATCCAGTTAATGAAGAAAAACAACAACAACATCGCGTATGTCTCTAAAAAGGGATTCTCTATAAAAATGGGGCACATGAAGATAGAGTCTAATACTTGTACTATCTCCATGTATACCTATGCAAAGAGTTCCTCCTTGTGTGCCAGCCCTTAACTTTTGGGTATAACCTAAATAGGAAGAATCATATGGTTTTAAGTTCCAGAATTCGAAAGTGCTGGGATGCATAAAAAAGATGCAATCGCTGTTATACATAACAAACAGTGATTGGGCCTTTTCTTATACTTGCTGACACTTCATTGTGCAGGATCTTTATACATAAACCCAACCGTGCTATTGTCACAGTATATATTGTTTATGCATTTTGCCATGAAATGGCTCTTGTTTTGTGAGGCCTTTAATTGAAGAGATTTTTAAAGGCAGATACTAAAAAAATACCCAAAAATATGTTTTATGTGCAAAAATATTTTTACTCTTTGCTACTTTTGCAAAGCACTAAACGTTTTAACAATCCGATAGTAAATATGATAAAATTGGGAGTTAAAATAGGCATGCTTGTGAATATTTTTTCTGTCTTTTTTTATTATTACTTGCTAAATGCTGGTGTCATTTTCACACACAGAATAAGAATCTGCACAAAAATAATTACAGTATACTAGCACAACCGGAAAAATAAGCATGCAAAATGGAAAAACAACCCTACAAAATATTGCAAATATTCCCCCATTTGTTTTGCACTGGGCTGGTTTAGAATATGGCCTCATTTATTGGCTATTTTGCATCAATCTGCACTGTAGATTATATTCTAAGGTTGCTGGCTGAGAGTGATTAGAGATGTGAGCACGCTTATTGGCGTGTCTAGGACAGTTCAGCGCTTACAAATACAGTTAATTCCCCCTATTTAAATTAACCCCCCAATACTAGCCCCCCAACCCCAATATTAACCCCTAATACTAACACTAACCCTGAATACTAATAATACTCACATTGTCAGGGCCGGCCTTATGGGTGTCTGACCTGTGCGAGCGCACAGGGTGCTACACCCCAAGGGGCGCTATGGGAAAAAAAGGTTTGCACTTACTCATGCTCCCTGCAGCTCTCCGTGAAGAAAGAGGGAGAGAACAGAGGAAAGAGGGAGAGAACAGAGGAAGGGGAGAGAACAGAGGAAAGAGAGAGAGAACAGAGAAAGGGGAGAGAACAGAGGAAAGAGGGAGAGAACAAATGAAGGGGGGAGAGAACAGAGGAAGGGGGAGAGAACTGAGGAAAGAGGGAGAGAACAGAGGAAGGGGGGAGAGAACAGAGGAAAGAGGGAGAGAACAGAGCTAGGGGTAGGAGAGAATAGAGGAAGTGGGGAGAGAACAGAGGAAAAAGGGAGAGAACAGAGGAAGGGGGAGAGAACAGAGGAAGGGGAGAGAACAGAGGAAGGGGAGAGAACAGAGGAAGGGGAGAGAACAGAGGAAAGAGGGAAAGAACAGGAAAGAGGGAGAGAACAGAGGAAGGGGGAGAGAACACAGGAAAGAGGGAGAGAACAAATGAAGGGGGGAGAGAACACAGGAAAGAGGGAGAGAACAGAGGAAAGAGGGAGAGAACAGAGGAAAGAGGGAGAGAACAGAGGAAGGGGGAGAGAACAGAGGAAGTGAAGGGGAAAGAGGAAGGGGGAGAGAACAGAGGAAAGAGGGAGATAACAGAGCTAGGGGTAGGAGAGAATAGAGGAAGTGAGGAGAGAACAGAGGAAAAAGGGAGAAAACAGAGGAAGGGGGAGAGAACAGAGGAAGGGGGAGAGAACAGAGGAAAGAGGGAAAGAACAGGAAAGAGGGAGAGAACAGAGGAAGGGGGAGAGAACACAGGGAAGAGGGAGAGAACAAATGAAGGGGGGAGAGAACAGAGGAAAGAGGGAGAGAACAGAGGAAAGAGGGAGAGAACAAATGAAGGAGAGAGAGAACAGAGGAAGAGGACAGAGGAAAGAGGGAGAGAACAGGGGAAAGAGGGAGAGAACAGAGGAAGTGGGAGAGAACAGAGGAAGGGAAGGGGAAAGAGAACAGATATGGGGGAGTAGGGGGGAGAGAGAGAACAGATATGGGAGAGTTGAAGAGAGACAGATATGACAAACATGGGAACAGAGAGACACATACATGATGGGAGAGGAAAGAAACAGACATGAGGAGGGAGAGGAGACAGACAGACAGACATGCGGGTAGGGTAGGGGGCACCACGGGGAGGCCCGCACAGGGTGCCAGAACACTTAAGGTCCACCCGTCACCTTATACCCGATCCCGCAATAAACTTTCTGCGATGACATCTCGCGCGAAGAACTGGCTATTGTTTGAGAGGTTACAGTAAATGGACTATCGCAAGGTTGCTGTGCTTTTTTTCCCTGTCCATCTTTTAGTTCTGATTTCTCTCTTCTAAGAAAATCTCCACTGGCTAATTAGAAAAATATATATAATTTGACCAATTCTCTCTACATGTGTATGAATACTGCTATTCTCTGCCCTGATCTGCATTTGAACCCAGTGAATTGCCACAAATATCAGCAATGAATGTTTTAAACACTTGTAGCTCTCCGAGTGTCCTCTCTACACACTATTTAATAACTTTCACTGATAGAAACGTCCACTGCAAACAATTTATGACTTCTGTGTTCCAACAACTGCCTTCAGCACAAAACATCTGTCAAGTTATTTTTTTTTGTTTTTATCTACGTTCCCTCTCGCAGAAAGGTCATCTTAGAGGGTAACGTTTAATTAGCAATATGCTCAGAGCTTTATCTGCGCTATTCCTTATCGGAGACTTCGATCAATCTCATTTCTAAAATAAAAAAAAGGTAAGACAGGGGCCTAGTGCTGGAATATATTTGGGAGCCCCTACACCTTCCCTCACGTGCTATGTACAACAGACTCTAGAGTGCTCTAGTGATGAGAGAGCAGGAGATCCATGCCTCTTGCACACAGATCTCTCTTCTTTGGTTTCCTGTAAAGAAGACAGAATTGCTGGGGTTACAGGTTGTGTATAGTCACTGGTACCTCCATGACCTCCAGAGATACAAAGCAGATTTTGGAAAAAAAAAAACTGTTCCACTCATATTTACAAAATAAAGACATTTAGGGTTAATGTGTACGTTGGACCATTGATGGACCAGTGATCTGTAGTCAACACCATTCCTTTTACCTCCACTGAGTAATTTAGCAAGACTTAGTGGTATACTCTGGATTGAGTGGGGGCAGGTTTTGGATTGAGGGTCATCAGGCAATTGGTGTACAAGAGCATAAAATTACCCCAAATAAGTATGGGGATGGGTAGAGCAGACCCCCTACTGCTGCCTAAGTCACCTCCCGGGAGAGACCCGCTACTCAAATCTGAAACATGGAAGCTCCAGGGAAAATTCATAAGTATTTCTGTAATTACAAATATTTAATTAATATTAAGAAGCCAAAATGTCAGTAGTAACCAGTACAGTTTTACTTTGTGAAGCCAGTAATTCCACCTAAGCCAAGAAGATAGATTGTAACCCAAGTGGAGAGATTTATCCCACCTGTACCTAGGTAGGAACCCTTTGATCTTGATAATTCCAAATAAGGTTGAAGTGGTCCATAGTCAGCTGGAATCAAAAAATAATGGTTCATAATGTCATGAGTCTAGGGTAACATAGACTCCAGGAACGCCAGTACAACAGCCGTACTGATAGTCAGGCAAAGCATTTGGTAGCCATACATACATATTGTAGAAGAGGTGGCTACCCTCACACAAACAAATCACCTTTAAGTATGTTGTTTGGAATCTTGGGTCAGATCTTCCTATCCAACCCAAGATGAAGGTAGATGTGAGCAACATGTCCACCCCCTGGTAGAGTTACATGGACCAAGGAGGGCTCAATAAGATACATGCAGGCAGGGCCGTCACCATGAATTTCATGGCCCATTACTGAACAAATTTTCTGAACCCCCTCCCCCCCCAAAAATATCTCCCACTCGCCCCAAATGGAGGGTGGTTGGGTGTAGTTGGTCAATATGCCAGTAATATTTTGCCACTCAGTATGCCAGTATTTAGCCATTCAATATGCCATTCTTTTGCCATTTAATATGCCAGTATTTTGCAATTCAATATTCCAGTATTTAGCCATTCAATATGCCATTCTTTTGCCATTTAATATGCCAGTATTTTGCAATTCAATATTCCAGTATTTTGCCATTCAATATACCATTCTTTTTCCATTTAATATACCAGTATTTTGGCCCTCAATATGCCATTATTTTGCCATTTAATATGCTAGTATTTTGCACCTCAATAGCCATTCTTTTGCCATTTAATATGCCAGTATTTAGCCACTTAATATGCCATTTAATATGCCAGTATTTTGCCCCTCAATATGCCAGTATTTTGCCATTTTATATGCCAATATTTTGCCACTCAATATGCCAGCATTATGCTCATTATTTGCACCCCCCCCCCCCTTCCCCAGTACTTACCTCCTTGCTGATCTGTTCTGTTTAGCCAGTCCGTGGCTGTGAGGGAAGCTTTCTGCGCTCCCCTCCAGCCGCGCGGCTTCAATAAAGTTTGTTAAACAAACAAACAAACTTTATTGAAGCTGCGTGGCTGGAGGGGAGTGCAGAAAGCTTCCCTCACAGCAGTGGACCGGCTAAATGTTTTGGTCTTCTGGATTGACCTTGGCCGTCACCCCCTGATGGCGGGCCTGCATGCAGGGGCATATCGTGCCCTTGAGTTAATTAACCTTCTCTGGGAGTCTCTTTACTTTGAAGGCCATTTAACTGGAAGGAGCAGGCGAATAGTGAGCCAGGCGAATACAAGGGAGCAGCTTCTAAAGTGAAAAAAGCTTCTTAAGTGTGGGCGTTAGAAGCAAAGAAGGAGTTAAAAGGAAAGAAGGAGGGTAAAGTATAAATCTTTTATTTTTTTTTATTTTATTCTATTTTTAATTTTGTGGTTTACACTAGAGAGCATGTTGGACAATGCCACTAAGTGCATGTCTTGCAGCATGTATGCGGTCTTGGAGCAAGTTCCCCAGGGTCCATACCACTGCTGCAGATGTGAGCAGGTTGCTGCTTTGGAAAATATAATATTAGATCTAAAGAGGCAACTGGCAACACTTAGGGACATAAGCAACATGGAGCGGAGTTTACTGCTCACGGAGCAGGCATTGGCTGGGGCCAGTGTAGAGGAGGGTGATGATGGAGGGGAAGAGGTTTCTAGGGCAGAGAGCTGGGTTAGTTGTGTAAGGGGCAGTAGGGGTCGGAGAGCTAGGGAGGCTTGTTCTGAGCTGGTTCACCCCAACATGTTTGCCAGCTTGTGTGAGGATGCTGGGGGGATTAGCTCAGAAGAGGCATTTCTGGGGCAGGCGGACTCTCCTAGCAGCCAGGTGAGTAGCCTCTCCAGCGCAGTTGGGAGCCAGGACACTAGGAAGGCTAGACAGGTTGTGGTGGTAGGGGATTCTATTATTAGGAAGGTAGATAGGGTAATCTGTCGCCAGGACCCCGAATGCCGAACTGTATGTTGTCTCCCGGGTGCTCGGGTTCGGCATGTTGCGGAACGGGTAGGCAGATTATTGGGAGGGGCTGGGCATGATCCAGCGGTCATAGTACACATTGGTACTAATGACAAAGTAAATGGTAGGTGGGGGGTCCTTAAAAATGATTTTAGGGAACTAGGAAAGAAGCTAAAGGAAAGGACCTCCAAGGTAATATTCTCGGAAATATTACCAGTACCACGCGCTACGTCAGGGAGACAGCGGGAGCTTAGGGAGATTAATGCGTGGTTGCGAAGGTGGTGCAAGCAAGAGGGATTTGGGTTCTTGGAGCACTGGGCAGACTTTGCAGTCGGCTACAGACTCTTTGGACGGGATGGGCTGCACCTCAATGATGAGGGGGCTGCAGTATTAGGGGCGAGGATGGCTAGAGGATTAGATGAGCTTTTAAACTAAGCTCTGGGGGGGGAGGGTCAAGATCAAAAAGAAGCAATGGTAGCTAGGGTAGATTGGAAGGTGGGTCTAGCTATGGGAGAGGAGGAAAGCAGTGGTGGGGTTAACATAGACCAAAGGGAGGTCCATATAATTAAACCTGCACACATTAAGTGTTTGTCAACTAAACAGAAAATGGGTAGTAATCTCAAATGTCTTTTAGCAAATGCAAGAAGCTTGACAAACAAAATGGGTGAGCTGGAGATACTGGTAAGTGCTGAACAGTATGATTTAATCGGAATCACAGAAACGTGGTGGGATGAGACCCACGACTGGTCAGTTAATTTACAAGGTTTCTCACTTTTTAGAAAGGACAGAGTAAATAGAAAAGGGGGAGGGATTTGTCTGTATGTAAATCCTAAATTAAATCCCAGTATTAAGGAAGGTGTACATGATGTAACTGGAACTGATGTGGAGACACTGTGGGTGGAGATTAGCTTAGACGCTAAAAAGAATCGCACATTACTTGTAGGTGTATGCTACAAGCCACCAAATATTAGCATTGATGGAGAAGATCAGCTTTTATTACAAATTGAAAAGGCTGCAAATATGAATGAAGTTCTAATCATGGGAGATTTTAATTACCCAGATATAGATTGGAAGTGTGGCACAACTAGTTCAGCTAGGGGCAGCAAGTTTCTGGACCTGCTTAATAACAAATTTATGGCACAATTAGTAGACACCCCAACTAGAATGGATGCCTGTCTGGATTTGGTAATAACAAACAATGAGGAGCTTATCTCAAACATCCAAATAAGAGAACACTTGGGGAATAGTGACCATAATATGGTCTCATTTGAGATTAATGCAAAAAAGCAAATTGGTAAATACGCCACCAAAACACTTAATTTTAGAAGGGCTAACTTTGATGGACTAAGGGCATCGATTGAACATTTAGACTGGGAACGATTGTTTTCTGGACTAAACACAGAAGACAAGTGGAATGCCTTTAAGCACACATTACAAAAGTACACATCCCAATATATACCTTTGGGAAACAAATGCAAAAGACACAAATCGAAACCAATGTGGCTTACAGGTAACGTGAAACAGGAAGTACAAAACAAGAAAATGGCATTCAAACATTATAAAAACACGGGATCAGCATTATCATTTATAGAGTACAAAGATGCCAACAAAGTCTGCAAAAAGGCAATTAAAATGGCTAAATTGGAAAATGAGAAAAGGGTTGCCAAGGAGAGTAAAACTAACCCCAAAATGTTTTATAAATATATAAATGGAAAAAAGCTAAAGAGGGAAAATGTTGGGCCCTTGTTATCCCAAATGGGAAATTTGGTAAGTGAGGACAGAGAGAAAGCAGACATTTTAAATACTTTTTTTTCTTCTGTTTATACTAAGGAAGAGCAGATGGACGAGCCCCTGCTACAGGAAGTTATGGGACATTCGCCGCAAACATGGGATTGGCTGACACAGGAAAAAGTGCTTAAGCAATTACACTCTGTTAAGATAGACAAGGCCCCAGGACCAGATGGTATACACCCAAGGGTACTTAGAGAGTTAAGCATAATTCTGGCCAGGCCACTATTCATGATCTTTAGGGATTCATTCAGTTCAGGTACAGTGCCAACAGACTGGCGAAAGGCGGATGTCATTCCAATATTTAAAAAGGGATCAAAATCTCTGCCAGGTAATTATAGGCCAGTGAGCTTGACATCTGTAGTGGGGAAACTATTTGAAGGATTGCTAAAGGTATACACTAAAGAATACATCTTGAACCAGAATATAATTAGTAAAAGTCAACATGGTTTTGTGAAAGACAGGTCTTGTCAAACAAACTTAATAAGATTCTATGAAGAAGTCAGTAAAAATATAGATCTAGGCGTGGCAGTTGATGTGATCTATTTGGATTTTGCGAAAGCATTTGATACAGTTCCACACAAAAGGTTACTCTACAAATTGAGAGAAATAGGTTTGGGGGCAAATGTGTGTATGTGGATTGAAAATTGGCTAAAAGATAGAACACAAAGGGTTGTTGTAAATGGAAAATTCTCAAATTGGACAAGGGTATTAAGCGGAGTACCTCAGGGGTCTGTTTTGGGCCCTCTTCTTTTTAATTTGTTTATTAATGATCTGCCACATTGTGCTGAGAGCCATGTCTCCGTGTTTGCGGACGACACTAAATTAGATAAGGCAATAAAGACTAATCTTGATGTTTTTTCTTTACAGGAAGATTTGGACAGAGTGGGGGACTGGGCAGTAAAGTGGCAAATGAGGTTCAATATAGACAAATGTAAAGTTATGCATTATGGGAAAAATAATAACAAAGCAACATATACGTTAAATGGTTTTTCCCTGGGAAAAACTACTAATGAAAAGGATTTAGGAATAATTATAGACAACAAACTTGGCAACAGTGCCCAATGCCAGTCAGCAGCTGCAAGGGCCAATAAGATATTGGCATGTATAAAACGAGGTATAGATTCACGGGAGGAGGATATCATCTTGCCTCTTTACAAATCAATGGTAAGACCTCACCTTGAATATGCAGTACAGTTCTGGGCACCAGTCCTTAAAAAGGATATTAAGGAACTAGAAAAAGTGCAAAGGAGAGCTACAAAATTAATAAGGGGTTTGGAGGATCTTAGTTATGAAGAGAGACTTAAAAAATTGAATTTATATACGTTAGAAAAAAGGCGTCTCAGAGGGGATATGATAACATTATATAAATATTTGCAGGGCCAATATAAAGAGCTCTCCAGTGACCTGTTCATTAACAGAAAGGTACAAAGAACAAGAGGTCACCCCCTCAGACTGGAAGAGCAAAGATTTCATAGACGGCAAAGGAAGGGATTCTTTACGGTTAGGACAATAAAGTTATGGAACTCACTGCCAAGAGAGGTAGTGCTAGCAACCACAATAGATGCATTTAAAAATGGTTTGGATGTTTTTTTAGGAAAGCAGAACATACAGGGCTATTAATAATAGAATAAGCATTAATAAAATAGCTTATTGATCCAAGGAGAAATCTGATTGCCTCTTGGAGTCAAGAAGGAATTTTTCCCCCCAGGAGGCAAAATTCGAAATAGCTTCCTTAGGGGTTTTTTGCCTTCTTTTGGATCAAAAGCTGTAATGATAGGTAGAAGGGTTGAACTTGATGGACTTGTGTCTTTTTTCAACCTAAATTACTATGTGACTATGTGACTATGTGACTATGTGACTATGTGACTATGTGACTCAGTTCGGAGCACGCCTGTCACTCGGAGGCACGATGTATCTCTTGTATTTCCGGGGGTTTGTATGCTGCCAACAGCTCCCCCCAAAATGCACGAGATACATCCGAATGGCCAACAGCAGCGGTGAATTCGGCAACAGGGCCTCTCACTCTGTTGCCAAATCGACCAGCACTAAAAGTAAACACATTTTCGTATACTTTTCGGGCTGGTCGAATTGGCAACAGAGTGAGTGACTCTGTTGCCGAATTCGCAGCTGCCATCTGTCTCCTGGATGTATTTCCGGGGTTTGTGTGAAACCCTGGATATACACAGCGCTGCTGTACACCTAGCACATATGGAGCATCCGAGCCTGGATACATGATTTCTTTCAATAAGGCAGTCCTAGTTAAATTGCCTGTACCTGAAGTAAGTTTTATCCTTTAGTCATTGTTTGCTCTCAGTTGCCCTCTAAAACCTTAGTGACACAGGGTGTTGTGTCCTGTAAGGGAAATAAATGAAATTACTGCTACTCTGTGTTCCTGGACTTGATCACAGAGTGACCAGCTCTCAGGGACAGCCGCCAAAGAGATACTAATACACTAATCAGGGTCTTTAGAGACCTCCTACAGTCACGGAATGTACAGGTTCTCGCTGTGCCTGTCAGTGGGAGGTCAATTGGGGGGACCCCGCTGTGGTTCCTTGTCAGGGGGGGCCTGCTACGCTGTCCCCTTGGTCATTCGAGCCATGTATTTGAAGATGGCCCAGCACATTCCCCAGTTTAAGCCGTGCATCCAAGCTAAAAATGAGGTTTCATATTATTCCCTTTCTAATTTCTCACCAAGCACTCACTCCTTGGTAAATCTTCCTCTCGGAGCTCCAAATAACAGCCTTTTGATTTATGAGACACGGTCACTTTCCTATCCGTGCTGTGAGAAGCAGGATATCGGAAACAGAATTGTTTTCATTTCATCCACGTTGCTGGCTGTTTGTCTTCCTATTAGAAACATGTTACATGTTTTAATCGCTCTTATAAAACGAGCTGGTGAACCAGCAGAAGATGTCGAAAAAGATAGGGATGAAGTAAAGCAGACGGAAATGGAGAGGAGTTGGGGAGATTTAACACAGAGATTTGTAAATCTCACAAGTCAAACAGATTGTTATCCTTGTAAATCATCCAACTCCTCCCACCGACCCCCTGAATACAGCTGTTGGACATTATCCAAGGCACTTGGCTGTGCCTCTGTGTCGCTGTTATTGTACACACCGTGTTAGTTTATTCTCACATCACAAATTGTGTCAAAATATGGCATGTTACCACACATCTATTAAAGGACAACTGTCGGCAAAACATGGAATTTAGTCAAAAGATTGCATTAAAAGTGTAGTTTTTTTTAAAATAGAAATGGTTTAATGAAAGAATACAAATAAAGTACTTTACTGAGCTCTCTTTGTTCTGTATAGATCTATGAGGAGGCAGCCATGTTGTTTAGAACTTTAGATTACATGGGTTCATCTATCCCAAGATTCTAAACACCATGTCAGACGACTGAAGGAATCTTGGGTCAGATTTACCAAACCCATGAACATTCCAGACAACAACCTTTCTGTTCCTTGATAGAGCTATACAAGCAAAGAAGGGCTCAATACGGTACTTCATTTATATTCTTTCATTCAATTTATATTTATTTTTAAAATGTCAACACTGCAGAAAACCTTGGACCCTCCCAGGACTAGTTTGAGTGAAGTGTGAAGCAGGTTTTGTGATTTATTCTGTATATATTTGTATTGGGGCGAGGGGGAATAGGGATGGGTAAGGGGAGGGAAAGCTTATATTTATTTATCTGTATATATATATATATATATATCTGTGAATGTTTGTTTACCTGTATTTTTGAGGTTATATGCAAATGACACATTTCCCATTGCAAAGTGGATCATTTACATATCAAGCCACCAGGTGATGTCATAGACAGGGGATGCCACAGATACATTTAAAGCTTTTCCTTCGATCCTTTTGAACCTGTGGTTGATGCATTAGCCCACTAGTCGATCTGACATAGTTCTGGTTTGTGAAGGGGTTAAGTAGAGGCCGCTGATAATATAATGTCAACTGTTCATTCAGAACATTTTGCCGATTTCGTCAAATACGTCCAATGTCGGAAGAGGTGAGGGCAGAAAATGGGATTTGCAGAATGGTCGGATTTGCTTTTTTTTTTAATCTGATGAAGATAGAAGTCTAGCTGAGATGTTTTCTTGTGACATCATATATATCTTTTTAATGGTCACTGATTATCATCTGTAAAGAATCTCAATTCCCTCTCTATGTATTTGCCTTTCTGACTTCTTTTTAATTATAAGTAAAAAAAGAGAGAATTACCTCGTTGTCCCAATTACAGGCTGCAGTTAGGGGTGTGGCCTATAATCGTGGGACCCACAGCTCCGACAGATGCAAGCGGGAGAGCATGAGCGCAAGATGAGGAGGGGCTAAGTGTGGTGGTAGGCACCAACTTGGTGGACATTTACTGGGGTCTGATCTTGCCACGGACCTTGCCATGGACACTGGTGTCCATGTACAGACTCTTTGCCTATCCCTGGCTCTGTGTAGGCTGGAGATTATACAACCCTCGCTCTGCCCCCCCATGCCTCCGTACAAGGCTACTGTGCCAACTGCAGTGGGGGCAATGTGACACTGGGGCAAGTACTGTGGGAACATTATGACACTGTTTTTGTTTTTTTTTACTTTGCCAACTGATTTGTACATTTTGTAAACAGAAATAACATAACAATATGTATCTTAAGGTAAGTATTACATGAAAACAAGAAGCAGTTGATCTTACAGTAAAGATATTTTCTTTCTGAAAACATGTATGGAATAAGAATATAGGTTATTAACACTAAAAAATGATTTATATCTGTTTATTCTTTAATAATGCCTTAAAATGGCTTCCGACTATGGTGTTCCAGCGCACAATTGGATGTGACCGATAACAGGGACAATACCTATGTACTGAAGTAACTATTTTACATATCCCATTATGGTAGTATTTTCTAAATTAGCCTCTTAAACTCCCTTTAATGACATCATGCCCCAGTCACCCAAACCTTCCGACACCGGTATGTGTGGGTAATGTAGAGAATGAAACTCGAGCAGTACTTGCACCGGTGTCACAATGCCCCCTCACAGTACTTGCCCCAGTGTCACAATGCCCCCTCACAGTACTTGCACCAGTGTCACAATGCCCCCTCACAGTACTTGCCCCAGTGTCACAATGCCCCCTCACAGTACTTGCACCAGTGTCACAATGCTCCCTCACAGTACTTGCCCCAGTGTCACAATGCCCCCTCACAGTACTTGCACCAGTGTCACAATGCCCCCTCACAGTACTTGCACCAGTGTCACAATGCCCCCTCACAGTACTTGCCCCAGTGTCACAATGCCCCCTCACAGTACTTGCACCAGTGTCACAATGCCCCCTCACAGTACTTGCCCCAGTGTCACAATGCCCCCTCACAGTACTTGCACCAGTGTCACAATGCCCCCTCACAGTACTTGCACCAGTGTCACAATGCCCCCTCACAGTACTTGCCCCAGTGTGACAATGCTCCCTCATAGTACTTGCACCAGTGTCACAATGCCCCCTCACAGTACTTGCCCCAGTGTCACAATGCCCTCCTCACAGTACTTGCACAGTACTTGTACTTACCCATGCCCCACACCCCTCCTCCTCCTGAGCTCACATTCACCCCTCTGTCCTTCAGAGCGATGTAACATGTAATGTTACCTCAACAATCACCAAAAAATATTGAGAGAGACTCCAACTGGGGGTAACCCAAAAAGTATAGAATGTCCTGAACTTGGATGTAAAACATAAGCTTTATTAAATAGTAATATAAAATGAGAATGAGTGAATAACACAGAATAGACAAGGGGTTGAAAGGCATTCTCCATTTTAATTACAATTTAATAAATGTTAAGTTTTATTATATTGAGGCTTCACAGTCCAAGTTCAGTCCATTTTGGCCCCAATATAAGCCTTATTAAAACATGTAACTTGTGGGGATAAATGTAGCTTACAATATGTTAGTACATCACAGTACAGAGGTCCCTTTAACATGTCCATCTAGCACCCAACTTGATGAAGTCAGCTTGCTGGGTGGTACAGATACCGTTTGAACCCTTTGTCATTTCCCTTCCTAACTTGTGCTTTTAATGCATTTGACAAATCAAGCAAGAACCCTGCGTTTGGATCCGGCGCTCTCGAGTGTCAATCATTCCCAATTTCACGCTCTGTGTGACCTTCACCATACTGACCTTGCACATCGAGTTCCAAAATGGAACTTAAACATCAGGGATGTAGAGAATGAACACGTCTCTACAATGATCTATACGTTGTGTTAGCAGACTGGCAAGCAAACGCCCAAATTACAAATGTCTTTTGACTTTTAACTGTGTCTGTGGTGGCTCCTGTTTAGTACATCACCACTGGCTTAATATGCAAATTACACATTTTCTCAGTGAAAGTGGTTCGTTTGCATATCAAGCAACAGGTGATGTCATCAACAGGAGACGTAACAGGCACAGTTAAAACACGTCTTTCTTAATCTATGAGGGTCAATGAATAAAGTGGATTTTGAACCAAAAGGTGAATGTTGAATATGTCATATACCCAGAATCCCTTGCGCTAGGTTGACAGTGTAAAAATATTTGCGGGCATACTTAAATAACCATTTAGAACTAAACCAGGAGTAAAAGATGGGGGAAGGACTAATGGTCCAGCGCATGAGGGCTGCAACCGTCAAATGGTCATCTTCTGAATGATGGGGGGAGGAGGCATTCTTTGAAACTCCTTGATGGGGCTACATATAAAGTGTTTGTATGTACACAAAAAGGAGTCCCTATCCCCAAAATCCCTGATCCCCAAATACCTGATACACAGAAAGTCCGTTTTGTCTTACAGTCGCAACCACTAGAAGATTATTTGAAATGTTCTAAAATCTAATCTTCTCCTGGATGCGGTAGTGAGGTTTAATTCATTCCTTATAATGGAAAAAAAATAAGCTGTGTATTAGAGATGAAATCTCCCAGTTCTCTCTGAAGATGTTTACAGAAATGGCCACTATTGTTATGTAACTGTCTGTAATGTCATTGGACTCTATAATGTGTGTTTTGAGCAGACAAAGATAACACTTTTTTTTTTTCTTTAAGAGAGGACTAAACTCTAAAATCATTTCTTAATGAGACATGAAATCACATCTGCCTTATTACAACATGGCCGTTTGAATGATGTGCCAATTGTGCATTCTGGACCAGTCTTAGGGGGTCAGGTTCCCCAATGTCCCCTTTTACAGCAGTACTGATTCAGGATTGCAATTCCTTGGTCGCGATTTTCATCGAATGCTGTGCATGTGCATAGGTAGCGCTGATTGAGTGACATTCAACCTCCCAAACTCCCCCCCCCCCCCCGGACGAAGTTAAGATGTATGGAGATGGTCATTTGATGGTCATTTTTTACCAGCTCTCTTCATCATTGGTGTGTGCCTGCGTCGATCTCACTGGTCAGGGTATTACATGCCGCCCAAGTATTCTCAATGTATTACAGTAATGTGCAGTGTATGAGTGTATCACAGTAATGTGCAGTGTGTGAGTGTATCACAGTAATGTGCAGTGTGTGAGTGTATCACAGTAATGTGCATTGTGTGAGTGTATCACAGTAATGTGCAGTGTGTGAGTGTATCACAGTAATGTGCAGTGTGTGAGTGTATCACAGTAATGTGCATTGTGTGAGTGTATCACAGTAATGTGCAGTGTGTGAGTGTATCACAGTAATGTGCAGTGTGTGAGTGTATCACAGTAATGTGCATTGTGTGAGTGTATCACAGTAATGTGCAGTGTGTGAGTGTATCACAGTAATGTGCAGTGTATGAGTGTATCACAGTAATGTGCAGTGTGTGACTGTATCACAGTAATGTGCAGTGTGTGAGTGTATCACAGTTATGTGCAGTGTGTGAGTGTATCACATTAATGTACAGTGTGTGAGTGTATCACAGTTATGTACAGTGTGTGAGTGTATCACAATAATGTACAGTGTGTGAGTGTATCACAGTAATGTGCAGTGTGTGAGCGTATCACAGTAATGTGCAGTGTATGAGTGTATCACAGTGATGTGCAGTGGGTGAGTGTATCACAGTAATGTGCAGTGTGTTTTGTATCACAGTAATGTGCAGCGTGTGACTGTATCACAGTAATGTGCAGTGTGTGAGTGTATCACAGTAATGTGCAGTGTGTGAGTGTATCACAGTAATGTGCAGTGTATGAGTGTATCACAGTGATGTGCAGGGTGTGAGTGTATCACAGTAATGTACAGTGTGTGAGTGTATCACAGTAATGTGCAGTGTGTGAGTGTATCACAGTAATGTACAGTGTGTGAGGGTATCACAGTAATGTGCAGTGTGTGAGTGTATCCCAGTAATGTGCAACGTGTGAGTGTGTCACAGTGATGTGCAGTGTGTGAGTGTATCACAGTAATGTGCAGTGTGTGAGTGTATCACAGTAATGTACAGTGTGTGAGGGTATCACAGTAATGTGCAGTGTGTGAGTGTATCCCAGTAATGTGCCGCGTATGAGTGTGTCACAGTAATGTGCAGTGGGTGAGTGTATCACATTAATGTGCAGTGTGTGTGTATCACAGTAATGTGCAGTGTGTGAGTGTATCACATTAATGTGCAGTGTGTGAGTGTATCACATTAATGTGCAGCGTGTGAGTGTATCACAGTGATGTGCAGTGTGTGAGTGTATCACAGTAATGTGCAGTGTATGAGTGTATCACAGTAATGTGCAGTGTGTGAGTGTATCACAGTAATGTGCTGTGTGTGAGCGTATCACAGTAATGTGCAGTGTGTGAGTGTATCACAGTAATGTGCAGTGTGTGAGTGTATCCCAGTAATGTGCAGCGTGTGATTGTGTCACAGTAATGTGCGGTGTGTGAGTGTATCACAGTAATGTGCAGTGTGTGAGCGTATCACAGTAATGTGCATTGTGTGAGTGTATCACAGTAATGTGCAGTGTTTGTGTATCACAGTAATGTGCAGTGTATGAGTGTATCACACTAATGTGCAGTGTGTGAGTGTATCACACTAATGTGCAGTGTGTGAGTGTATCACAGTAATATGCAGTGTGTGAGTGTATCACAGTAACGTGCAGTGTGTGAGTGTATCACATTAATGTGCAGTGTGTGTGTATCACAGTTATGTGCAGTGTATGAGTGTATCACAGTAATGTGCAGTGTGTGAGTGTATCACAGTAACGTGCAGTGTGTGAGTGTATCACAGTAATGTGCAGTGTATGAGTGTATCACAGTAATGTGCAGTGTGTGACTGTATCACAGTAATGTGCAGTGTATGAGTGTATCACAGTAATGTGCAGTGTGTGACTGTATCACAGTAATGTGCAGTGTGTGAGTGTATCACAGTTATGTGCAGTGTGTGAGTGTATCACATTAATGTACAGTGTGTGAGTGTATCACAGTTATGTACAGTGTGTGAGTGTATCACAATAATGTACAGTGTGTGAGTGTATCACAGTAATGTGCAGTGTGTGAGCGTATCACAGTAATGTGCAGTGTATGAGTGTATCACAGTGATGTGCAGTGGGTGAGTGTATCACAGTAATGTGCAGTGTGTTTTGTATCACAGTAATGTGCAGCGTGTGACTGTATCACAGTAATGTGCAGTGTGTGAGTGTATCACAGTAATGTGCAGTGTGTGAGTGTATCACAGTAATGTGCAGTGTATGAGTGTATCACAGTGATGTGCAGGGTGTGAGTGTATCACAGTAATGTACAGTGTGTGAGTGTATCACAGTAATGTGCAGTGTGTGAGTGTATCACAGTAATGTACAGTGTGTGAGGGTATCACAGTAATGTGCAGTGTGTGAGTGTATCCCAGTAATGTGCAACGTGTGAGTGTGTCACAGTGATGTGCAGTGTGTGAGTGTATCACAGTAATGTGCAGTGTGTGAGTGTATCACAGTAATGTACAGTGTGTGAGGGTATCACAGTAATGTGCAGTGTGTGAGTGTATCCCAGTAATGTGCCGCGTATGAGTGTGTCACAGTAATGTGCAGTGGGTGAGTGTATCACATTAATGTGCAGTGTGTGTGTATCACAGTAATGTGCAGTGTGTGAGTGTATCACATTAATGTGCAGTGTGTGAGTGTATCACATTAATGTGCAGCGTGTGAGTGTATCACAGTGATGTGCAGTGTGTGAGTGTATCAAAGTAATGTGCAGTGTATGAGTGTATCACAGTAATGTGCAGTGTGTGAGTGTATCACAGTAATGTGCTGTGTGTGAGCGTATCACAGTAATGTGCAGTGTGTGAGTGTATCACAGTAATGTGCAGTGTGTGAGTGTATCCCAGTAATGTGCAGCGTGTGATTGTGTCACAGTAATGTGCGGTGTGTGAGTGTATCACAGTAATGTGCAGTGTGTGAGCGTATCACAGTAATGTGCATTGTGTGAGTGTATCACAGTAATGTGCAGTGTTTGTGTATCACAGTAATGTGCAGTGTATGAGTGTATCACACTAATGTGCAGTGTGTGAGTGTATCACACTAATGTGCAGTGTGTGAGTGTATCACAGTAATATGCAGTGTGTGAGTGTATCACAGTAACGTGCAGTGTGTGAGTGTATCACATTAATGTGCAGTGTGTGTGTATCACAGTTATGTGCAGTGTATGAGTGTATCACAGTAATGTGCAGTGTGTGAGTGTATCACAGTAACGTGCAGTGTGTGAGTGTATCACAGTAATGTGCAGTGTATGAGTGTATCACAGTAATGTGCAGTGTGTGACTGTATCACAGTAATGTGCAGTGTATGAGTGTATCACAGTAATGTGCAGTGTGTGACTGTATCACAGTAATGTGCAGTGTGTGAGTGTATCACAGTTATGTGCAGTGTGTGAGTGTATCACATTAATGTACAGTGTGTGAGTGTATCACAGTTATGTACAGTGTGTGAGTGTATCACAATAATGTACAGTGTGTGAGTGTATCACAGTAATGTGCAGTGTGTGAGCGTATCACAGTAATGTGCAGTGTATGAGTGTATCACAGTGATGTGCAGTGGGTGAGTGTATCACAGTAATGTGCAGTGTGTTTTGTATCACAGTAATGTGCAGCGTGTGACTGTATCACAGTAATGTGCAGTGTGTGAGTGTATCACAGTAATGTGCAGTGTGTGAGTGTATCACAGTAATGTGCAGTGTATGAGTGTATCACAGTGATGTGCAGGGTGTGAGTGTATCACAGTAATGTGCAGTGTGTGAGTGTATCCCAGTAATGTGCAGTGTGTGAGTGTATCACAGTAATGTACAGTGTGTGAGGGTATCACAGTAATGTGCAGTGTGTGAGTGTATCCCAGTAATGTGCAACGTGTGAGTGTGTCACAGTGATGTGCAGTGTGTGAGTGTATCACAGTAATGTGCAGTGTGTGAGTGTATCACAGTAATGTACAGTGTGTGAGGGTATCACAGTAATGTGCAGTGTGTGAGTGTATCCCAGTAATGTGCCGCGTATGAGTGTGTCACAGTAATGTGCAGTGGGTGAGTGTATCACATTAATGTGCAGTGTGTGTGTATCACAGTAATGTGCAGTGTGTGAGTGTATCACATTAATGTGCAGTGTGTGAGTGTATCACATTAATGTGCAGCGTGTGAGTGTATCACAGTGATGTGCAGTGTGTGAGTGTATCACAGTAATGTGCAGTGTATGAGTGTATCACAGTAATGTGCAGTGTGTGAGTGTATCACAGTAATGTGCTGTGTGTGAGCGTATCACAGTAATGTGCAGTGTGTGAGTGTATCACAGTAATGTGCAGTGTGTGAGTGTATCCCAGTAATGTGCAGCGTGTGATTGTGTCACAGTAATGTGCGGTGTGTGAGTGTATCACAGTAATGTGCAGTGTGTGAGCGTATCACAGTAATGTGCATTGTGTGAGTGTATCACAGTAATGTGCAGTGTTTGTGTATCACAGTAATGTGCAGTGTATGAGTGTATCACACTAATGTGCAGTGTGTGAGTGTATCACACTAATGTGCAGTGTGTGAGTGTATCACAGTAATATGCAGTGTGTGAGTGTATCACAGTAACGTGCAGTGTGTGAGTGTATCACATTAATGTGCAGTGTGTGTGTATCACAGTTATGTGCAGTGTATGAGTGTATCACAGTAATGTGCAGTGTGTGAGTGTATCACAGTAACGTGCAGTGTGTGAGTGTATCACAGTAATGTGCAGTGTATGAGTGTATCACAGTAATGTGCAGTGTGTGACTGTATCACAGTAATGTGCAGTGTATGAGTGTATCACAGTAATGTGCAGTGTGTGACTGTATCACAGTAATGTGCAGTGTGTGAGTGTATCACAGTTATGTGCAGTGTGTGAGTGTATCACATTAATGTACAGTGTGTGAGTGTATCACAGTTATGTACAGTGTGTGAGTGTATCACAATAATGTACAGTGTGTGAGTGTATCACAGTAATGTGCAGTGTGTGAGCGTATCACAGTAATGTGCAGTGTATGAGTGTATCACAGTGATGTGCAGTGGGTGAGTGTATCACAGTAATGTGCAGTGTGTTTTGTATCACAGTAATGTGCAGCGTGTGACTGTATCACAGTAATGTGCAGTGTGTGAGTGTATCACAGTAATGTGCAGTGTGTGAGTGTATCACAGTAATGTGCAGTGTATGAGTGTATCACAGTGATGTGCAGGGTGTGAGTGTATCACAGTAATGTACAGTGTGTGAGTGTATCACAGTAATGTGCAGTGTGTGAGTGTATCACAGTAATGTACAGTGTGTGAGGGTATCACAGTAATGTGCAGTGTGTGAGTGTATCCCAGTAATGTGCAACGTGTGAGTGTGTCACAGTGATGTGCAGTGTGTGAGTGTATCACAGTAATGTGCAGTGTGTGAGTGTATCACAGTAATGTACAGTGTGTGAGGGTATCACAGTAATGTGCAGTGTGTGAGTGTATCCCAGTAATGTGCCGCGTATGAGTGTGTCACAGTAATGTGCAGTGGGTGAGTGTATCACATTAATGTGCAGTGTGTGTGTATCACAGTAATGTGCAGTGTGTGAGTGTATCACATTAATGTGCAGTGTGTGAGTGTATCACATTAATGTGCAGCGTGTGAGTGTATCACAGTGATGTGCAGTGTGTGAGTGTATCACAGTAATGTGCAGTGTATGAGTGTATCACAGTAATGTGCAGTGTGTGAGTGTATCACAGTAATGTGCTGTGTGTGAGCGTATCACAGTAATGTGCAGTGTGTGAGTGTATCACAATAATGTGCAGTGTGTGAGTGTATCCCAGTAATGTGCAGCGTGTGATTGTGTCACAGTAATGTGCGGTGTGTGAGTGTATCACAGTAATGTGCAGTGTGTGAGCGTATCACAGTAATGTGCATTGTGTGAGTGTATCACAGTAATGTGCAGTGTTTGTGTATCACAGTAATGTGCAGTGTATGAGTGTATCACACTAATGTGCAGTGTGTGAGTGTATCACACTAATGTGCAGTGTGTGAGTGTATCACAGTAATATGCAGTGTGTGAGTGTATCACAGTAACGTGCAGTGTGTGAGTGTATCACATTAATGTGCAGTGTGTGTGTATCACAGTTATGTGCAGTGTATGAGTGTATCACAGTAATGTGCAGTGTGTGAGTGTATCACAGTAACGTGCAGTGTGTGAGTGTATCACAGTAATGTGCAGTGTATGAGTGTATCACAGTAATGTGCAGTGTGTGACTGTATCACAGTAATGTGCAGTGTATGAGTGTATCACAGTAATGTGCAGTGTGTGACTGTATCACAGTAATGTGCAGTGTGTGAGTGTATCACAGTTATGTGCAGTGTGTGAGTGTATCACATTAATGTACAGTGTGTGAGTGTATCACAGTTATGTACAGTGTGTGAGTGTATCACAATAATGTACAGTGTGTGAGTGTATCACAGTAATGTGCAGTGTGTGAGCGTATCACAGTAATGTGCAGTGTATGAGTGTATCACAGTGATGTGCAGTGGGTGAGTGTATCACAGTAATGTGCAGTGTGTTTTGTATCACAGTAATGTGCAGCGTGTGACTGTATCACAGTAATGTGCAGTGTGTGAGTGTATCACAGTAATGTGCAGTGTGTGAGTGTATCACAGTAATGTGCAGTGTATGAGTGTATCACAGTGATGTGCAGGGTGTGAGTGTATCACAGTAATGTACAGTGTGTGAGTGTATCACAGTAATGTGCAGTGTGTGAGTGTATCACAGTAATGTACAGTGTGTGAGGGTATCACAGTAATGTGCAGTGTGTGAGTGTATCCCAGTAATGTGCAACGTGTGAGTGTGTCACAGTGATGTGCAGTGTGTGAGTGTATCACAGTAATGTGCAGTGTGTGAGTGTATCACAGTAATGTACAGTGTGTGAGGGTATCACAGTAATGTGCAGTGTGTGAGTGTATCCCAGTAATGTGCCGCGTATGAGTGTGTCACAGTAATGTGCAGTGGGTGAGTGTATCACATTAATGTGCAGTGTGTGTGTATCACAGTAATGTGCAGTGTGTGAGTGTATCACATTAATGTGCAGTGTGTGAGTGTATCACATTAATGTGCAGCGTGTGAGTGTATCACAGTGATGTGCAGTGTGTGAGTGTATCACAGTAATGTGCAGTGTATGAGTGTATCACAGTAATGTGCAGTGTGTGAGTGTATCACAGTAATGTGCTGTGTGTGAGCGTATCACAGTAATGTGCAGTGTGTGAGTGTATCACAGTAATGTGCAGTGTGTGAGTGTATCCCAGTAATGTGCAGCGTGTGATTGTGTCACAGTAATGTGCGGTGTGTGAGTGTATCACAGTAATGTGCAGTGTGTGAGCGTATCACAGTAATGTGCAGTGTGTGAGCGTATCACAGTAATGTGCAGCGTGTGAGTGTATCACATTAATGTGCAGCGTGTGAGTGTATCACAGAAATGTGCAGTGGGTGAGTGTATCACATTAATGTGCAGTGTGTGAGCGTATCACAGTGATGTGCAGTGTGTGAGTGTATCACAGTAATGTGCAGTGTGTGAGTGTATCCCAGTAATGTGCAGCGTGTGATTGTGTCACAGTAATGTGCGGTGTGTGAGTGTATCACAGTAATGTGCAGTGTGTGAGTGTATCACAGTAATGTGCAGTGTGTGAGCTTATCACAGTAATGTGCAGCGTGTGAGTGTATCACATTAATGTGCAGCGTGTGAGTGTATCACAGAAATGTGCAGTGGGTGAGTGTATCACATTAATGTGCAGGGTGAGTGTATCACATTAATGTGCAGTGTGTGAGCGTATCACAGTGATGTGCAGTGTGTGAGTGTATCACAGTAATGTGCAGTGTGTGAGTGTATCACAGTTATGTGCAGTGTGTGAGTGTATCACAGTGATTTGCAGTGTGTGAGTGTATCACAGTAATGTGCAGTGTGTGAGTGTATCACAGTGATGTGCAGTGTATGAGTGTATCACAGTAATGTGCAGTGTGTGAGTGTATCACAGTAATGTGCAGTGTGTGAGTGTATCACATTAATGTGCATTGGGTGAGTGTAACACATTAATGTGCAGTGTGTGAGTGTATCACAGTGATGTGCAGTGTGTGAGTGTATCACAGTAATGTGCAGTGTGTGAGTGTATCACATTAATGTGCAGTGGGTGAGTGTATCACAGTAATGTGCAGTGGGTGAGTGTATCACATTAATGTGCAGTGTGTGAGTGTATCACAGTAATGTGCAGTGTGTGAGTGTATCACAGTAATGTGCAGTGTGTGAGTGTATCACAGTAATGTGCAGTGTGTGAGTGTATCACAGTAATGTGCAGTGTATGAGTGTATCACAGTAATGTGCAGTGGGTAAGTGTATCACAGTAATGTGCAGTGGGTGAGTGTATCACAGTAATGTGCAGTGTATGAGTGTATCACAGTAATGTGCAGTGTGTGAGTGTATCACAGTAATGTGCAGTGTATGAGTGTATCACAGTAATGTGCAGTGTGTGAGTGTATCACATTAATGTGCAGTGGGTGAGTGTATCACAGTAATGTGCAGTGGGTGAGTGTATCACATTAATGTGCAGTGTGTGACTGTATCACAGTAATGTGCAGTGTGTGAGTGTATCACAGTAATGTGCAGTGTGTGAGTGTATCACAGTAATGTGCAGTGTGTGAGTGTATCACAGTAATGTGCAGTGTGTGACTGTATCACAGTAATGTGCAGTGGGTGAGTGTATCACATTAATGTGCAGTGTGTGACTGTATCACAGTAATGTGCAGTGTGTGAGTGTATCACAGTAATGTGCAGTGTGTGAGTGTATCACAGTAATGTGCAGTGTGTGAGTGTATCACATTAATGTGCAGTGGGTGACTGTATCACAGTAATGTGCAGTGTGTGAGTGCATCACATTAATGTGCAGTGTATGAGTGTATCACAGTAATGTGCAGTGTATGAGTGTATCACAGTAATGTGCAGTGTGTGAGTGTATCACAGTAATGTGCAGTGTGTGAGTGTATCACAGTAATGTGCATTGTGTGAGTGTATCACAGTAATGTGCAGTGTGTGAGTGTATCACAGTAATGTGCAGTGTGTGAGTGTATCACAGTAATGTGCATTGTGTGAGTGTATCACAGTAATGTGCAGTGTGTGAGTGTATCACAGTAATGTGCAGTGTGTGAGTGTATCACAGTAATGTGCATTGTGTGAGTGTATCACAGTAATGTGCAGTGTGTGAGTGTATCACAGTAATGTGCAGTGTATGAGTGTATCACAGTAATGTGCAGTGTGTGACTGTATCACAGTAATGTGCAGTGTGTGAGTGTATCACAGTTATGTGCAGTGTGTGAGTGTATCACATTAATGTACAGTGTGTGAGTGTATCACAGTTATGTACAGTGTGTGAGTGTATCACAATAATGTACAGTGTGTGAGTGTATCACAGTAATGTGCAGTGTGTGAGCGTATCACAGTAATGTGCAGTGTATGAGTGTATCACAGTGATGTGCAGTGGGTGAGTGTATCACAGTAATGTGCAGTGTGTTTTGTATCACAGTAATGTGCAGCGTGTGACTGTATCACAGTAATGTGCAGTGTGTGAGTGTATCACAGTAATGTGCAGTGTGTGAGTGTATCACAGTAATGTGCAGTGTATGAGTGTATCACAGTGATGTGCAGGGTGTGAGTGTATCACAGTAATGTACAGTGTGTGAGTGTATCACAGTAATGTGCAGTGTGTGAGTGTATCACAGTAATGTACAGTGTGTGAGGGTATCACAGTAATGTGCAGTGTGTGAGTGTATCCCAGTAATGTGCAACGTGTGAGTGTGTCACAGTGATGTGCAGTGTGTGAGTGTATCACAGTAATGTGCAGTGTGTGAGTGTATCACAGTAATGTACAGTGTGTGAGGGTATCACAGTAATGTGCAGTGTGTGAGTGTATCCCAGTAATGTGCCGCGTATGAGTGTGTCACAGTAATGTGCAGTGGGTGAGTGTATCACATTAATGTGCAGTGTGTGTGTATCACAGTAATGTGCAGTGTGTGAGTGTATCACATTAATGTGCAGTGTGTGAGTGTATCACATTAATGTGCAGCGTGTGAGTGTATCACAGTGATGTGCAGTGTGTGAGTGTATCACAGTAATGTGCAGTGTATGAGTGTATCACAGTAATGTGCAGTGTGTGAGTGTATCACAGTAATGTGCTGTGTGTGAGCGTATCACAGTAATGTGCAGTGTGTGAGTGTATCACAGTAATGTGCAGTGTGTGAGTGTATCCCAGTAATGTGCAGCGTGTGATTGTGTCACAGTAATGTGCGGTGTGTGAGTGTATCACAGTAATGTGCAGTGTGTGAGCGTATCACAGTAATGTGCATTGTGTGAGTGTATCACAGTAATGTGCAGTGTTTGTGTATCACAGTAATGTGCAGTGTATGAGTGTATCACACTAATGTGCAGTGTGTGAGTGTATCACACTAATGTGCAGTGTGTGAGTGTATCACAGTAATATGCAGTGTGTGAGTGTATCACAGTAACGTGCAGTGTGTGAGTGTATCACATTAATGTGCAGTGTGTGTGTATCACAGTTATGTGCAGTGTATGAGTGTATCACAGTAATGTGCAGTGTGTGAGTGTATCACAGTAACGTGCAGTGTGTGAGTGTATCACAGTAATGTGCAGTGTATGAGTGTATCACAGTAATGTGCAGTGTGTGACTGTATCACAGTAATGTGCAGTGTATGAGTGTATCACAGTAATGTGCAGTGTGTGACTGTATCACAGTAATGTGCAGTGTGTGAGTGTATCACAGTTATGTGCAGTGTGTGAGTGTATCACATTAATGTACAGTGTGTGAGTGTATCACAGTTATGTACAGTGTGTGAGTGTATCACAATAATGTACAGTGTGTGAGTGTATCACAGTAATGTGCAGTGTGTGAGCGTATCACAGTAATGTGCAGTGTATGAGTGTATCACAGTGATGTGCAGTGGGTGAGTGTATCACAGTAATGTGCAGTGTGTTTTCTATCACAGTAATGTGCAGCGTGTGACTGTATCACAGTAATGTGCAGTGTGTGAGTGTATCACAGTAATGTGCAGTGTGTGAGTGTATCACAGTAATGTGCAGTGTATGAGTGTATCACAGTGATGTGCAGGGTGTGAGTGTATCACAGTAATGTACAGTGTGTGAGTGTATCACAGTAATGTGCAGTGTGTGAGTGTATCACAGTAATGTACAGTGTGTGAGGGTATCACAGTAATGTGCAGTGTGTGAGTGTATCCCAGTAATGTGCAACGTGTGAGTGTGTCACAGTGATGTGCAGTGTGTGAGTGTATCACAGTAATGTGCAGTGTGTGAGTGTATCACAGTAATGTACAGTGTGTGAGGGTATCACAGTAATGTGCAGTGTGTGAGTGTATCCCAGTAATGTGCCGCGTATGAGTGTGTCACAGTAATGTGCAGTGGGTGAGTGTATCACATTAATGTGCAGTGTGTGTGTATCACAGTAATGTGCAGTGTGTGAGTGTATCACATTAATGTGCAGTGTGTGAGTGTATCACATTAATGTGCAGCGTGTGAGTGTATCACAGTGATGTGCAGTGTGTGAGTGTATCAAAGTAATGTGCAGTGTATGAGTGTATCACAGTAATGTGCAGTGTGTGAGTGTATCACAGTAATGTGCTGTGTGTGAGCGTATCACAGTAATGTGCAGTGTGTGAGTGTATCACAGTAATGTGCAGTGTGTGAGTGTATCCCAGTAATGTGCAGCGTGTGATTGTGTCACAGTAATGTGCGGTGTGTGAGTGTATCACAGTAATGTGCAGTGTGTGAGCGTATCACAGTAATGTGCATTGTGTGAGTGTATCACAGTAATGTGCAGTGTTTGTGTATCACAGTAATGTGCAGTGTATGAGTGTATCACACTAATGTGCAGTGTGTGAGTGTATCACACTAATGTGCAGTGTGTGAGTGTATCACAGTAATATGCAGTGTGTGAGTGTATCACAGTAACGTGCAGTGTGTGAGTGTATCACATTAATGTGCAGTGTGTGTGTATCACAGTTATGTGCAGTGTATGAGTGTATCACAGTAATGTGCAGTGTGTGAGTGTATCACAGTAACGTGCAGTGTGTGAGTGTATCACAGTAATGTGCAGTGTATGAGTGTATCACAGTAATGTGCAGTGTGTGACTGTATCACAGTAATGTGCAGTGTATGAGTGTATCACAGTAATGTGCAGTGTGTGACTGTATCACAGTAATGTGCAGTGTGTGAGTGTATCACAGTTATGTGCAGTGTGTGAGTGTATCACATTAATGTACAGTGTGTGAGTGTATCACAGTTATGTACAGTGTGTGAGTGTATCACAATAATGTACAGTGTGTGAGTGTATCACAGTAATGTGCAGTGTGTGAGCGTATCACAGTAATGTGCAGTGTATGAGTGTATCACAGTGATGTGCAGTGGGTGAGTGTATCACAGTAATGTGCAGTGTGTTTTGTATCACAGTAATGTGCAGCGTGTGACTGTATCACAGTAATGTGCAGTGTGTGAGTGTATCACAGTAATGTGCAGTGTGTGAGTGTATCACAGTAATGTGCAGTGTATGAGTGTATCACAGTGATGTGCAGGGTGTGAGTGTATCACAGTAATGTGCAGTGTGTGAGTGTATCCCAGTAATGTGCAGTGTGTGAGTGTATCACAGTAATGTACAGTGTGTGAGGGTATCACAGTAATGTGCAGTGTGTGAGTGTATCCCAGTAATGTGCAACGTGTGAGTGTGTCACAGTGATGTGCAGTGTGTGAGTGTATCACAGTAATGTGCAGTGTGTGAGTGTATCACAGTAATGTACAGTGTGTGAGGGTATCACAGTAATGTGCAGTGTGTGAGTGTATCCCAGTAATGTGCCGCGTATGAGTGTGTCACAGTAATGTGCAGTGGGTGAGTGTATCACATTAATGTGCAGTGTGTGTGTATCACAGTAATGTGCAGTGTGTGAGTGTATCACATTAATGTGCAGTGTGTGAGTGTATCACATTAATGTGCAGCGTGTGAGTGTATCACAGTGATGTGCAGTGTGTGAGTGTATCACAGTAATGTGCAGTGTATGAGTGTATCACAGTAATGTGCAGTGTGTGAGTGTATCACAGTAATGTGCTGTGTGTGAGCGTATCACAGTAATGTGCAGTGTGTGAGTGTATCACAGTAATGTGCAGTGTGTGAGTGTATCCCAGTAATGTGCAGCGTGTGATTGTGTCACAGTAATGTGCGGTGTGTGAGTGTATCACAGTAATGTGCAGTGTGTGAGCGTATCACAGTAATGTGCATTGTGTGAGTGTATCACAGTAATGTGCAGTGTTTGTGTATCACAGTAATGTGCAGTGTATGAGTGTATCACACTAATGTGCAGTGTGTGAGTGTATCACACTAATGTGCAGTGTGTGAGTGTATCACAGTAATATGCAGTGTGTGAGTGTATCACAGTAACGTGCAGTGTGTGAGTGTATCACATTAATGTGCAGTGTGTGTGTATCACAGTTATGTGCAGTGTATGAGTGTATCACAGTAATGTGCAGTGTGTGAGTGTATCACAGTAACGTGCAGTGTGTGAGTGTATCACAGTAATGTGCAGTGTATGAGTGTATCACAGTAATGTGCAGTGTGTGACTGTATCACAGTAATGTGCAGTGTATGAGTGTATCACAGTAATGTGCAGTGTGTGACTGTATCACAGTAATGTGCAGTGTGTGAGTGTATCACAGTTATGTGCAGTGTGTGAGTGTATCACATTAATGTACAGTGTGTGAGTGTATCACAGTTATGTACAGTGTGTGAGTGTATCACAATAATGTACAGTGTGTGAGTGTATCACAGTAATGTGCAGTGTGTGAGCGTATCACAGTAATGTGCAGTGTATGAGTGTATCACAGTGATGTGCAGTGGGTGAGTGTATCACAGTAATGTGCAGTGTGTTTTGTATCACAGTAATGTGCAGCGTGTGACTGTATCACAGTAATGTGCAGTGTGTGAGTGTATCACAGTAATGTGCAGTGTGTGAGTGTATCACAGTAATGTGCAGTGTATGAGTGTATCACAGTGATGTGCAGGGTGTGAGTGTATCACAGTAATGTACAGTGTGTGAGTGTATCACAGTAATGTGCAGTGTGTGAGTGTATCACAGTAATGTACAGTGTGTGAGGGTATCACAGTAATGTGCAGTGTGTGAGTGTATCCCAGTAATGTGCAACGTGTGAGTGTGTCACAGTGATGTGCAGTGTGTGAGTGTATCACAGTAATGTGCAGTGTGTGAGTGTATCACAGTAATGTACAGTGTGTGAGGGTATCACAGTAATGTGCAGTGTGTGAGTGTATCCCAGTAATGTGCCGCGTATGAGTGTGTCACAGTAATGTGCAGTGGGTGAGTGTATCACATTAATGTGCAGTGTGTGTGTATCACAGTAATGTGCAGTGTGTGAGTGTATCACATTAATGTGCAGTGTGTGAGTGTATCACATTAATGTGCAGCGTGTGAGTGTATCACAGTGATGTGCAGTGTGTGAGTGTATCACAGTAATGTGCAGTGTATGAGTGTATCACAGTAATGTGCAGTGTGTGAGTGTATCACAGTAATGTGCTGTGTGTGAGCGTATCACAGTAATGTGCAGTGTGTGAGTGTATCACAATAATGTGCAGTGTGTGAGTGTATCCCAGTAATGTGCAGCGTGTGATTGTGTCACAGTAATGTGCGGTGTGTGAGTGTATCACAGTAATGTGCAGTGTGTGAGCGTATCACAGTAATGTGCATTGTGTGAGTGTATCACAGTAATGTGCAGTGTTTGTGTATCACAGTAATGTGCAGTGTATGAGTGTATCACACTAATGTGCAGTGTGTGAGTGTATCACACTAATGTGCAGTGTGTGAGTGTATCACAGTAATATGCAGTGTGTGAGTGTATCACAGTAACGTGCAGTGTGTGAGTGTATCACATTAATGTGCAGTGTGTGTGTATCACAGTTATGTGCAGTGTATGAGTGTATCACAGTAATGTGCAGTGTGTGAGTGTATCACAGTAACGTGCAGTGTGTGAGTGTATCACAGTAATGTGCAGTGTATGAGTGTATCACAGTAATGTGCAGTGTGTGACTGTATCACAGTAATGTGCAGTGTATGAGTGTATCACAGTAATGTGCAGTGTGTGACTGTATCACAGTAATGTGCAGTGTGTGAGTGTATCACAGTTATGTGCAGTGTGTGAGTGTATCACATTAATGTACAGTGTGTGAGTGTATCACAGTTATGTACAGTGTGTGAGTGTATCACAATAATGTACAGTGTGTGAGTGTATCACAGTAATGTGCAGTGTGTGAGCGTATCACAGTAATGTGCAGTGTATGAGTGTATCACAGTGATGTGCAGTGGGTGAGTGTATCACAGTAATGTGCAGTGTGTTTTGTATCACAGTAATGTGCAGCGTGTGACTGTATCACAGTAATGTGCAGTGTGTGAGTGTATCACAGTAATGTGCAGTGTGTGAGTGTATCACAGTAATGTGCAGTGTATGAGTGTATCACAGTGATGTGCAGGGTGTGAGTGTATCACAGTAATGTACAGTGTGTGAGTGTATCACAGTAATGTGCAGTGTGTGAGTGTATCACAGTAATGTACAGTGTGTGAGGGTATCACAGTAATGTGCAGTGTGTGAGTGTATCCCAGTAATGTGCAACGTGTGAGTGTGTCACAGTGATGTGCAGTGTGTGAGTGTATCACAGTAATGTGCAGTGTGTGAGTGTATCACAGTAATGTACAGTGTGTGAGGGTATCACAGTAATGTGCAGTGTGTGAGTGTATCCCAGTAATGTGCCGCGTATGAGTGTGTCACAGTAATGTGCAGTGGGTGAGTGTATCACATTAATGTGCAGTGTGTGTGTATCACAGTAATGTGCAGTGTGTGAGTGTATCACATTAATGTGCAGTGTGTGAGTGTATCACATTAATGTGCAGCGTGTGAGTGTATCACAGTGATGTGCAGTGTGTGAGTGTATCACAGTAATGTGCAGTGTATGAGTGTATCACAGTAATGTGCAGTGTGTGAGTGTATCACAGTAATGTGCTGTGTGTGAGCGTATCACAGTAATGTGCAGTGTGTGAGTGTATCACAATAATGTGCAGTGTGTGAGTGTATCCCAGTAATGTGCAGCGTGTGATTGTGTCACAGTAATGTGCGGTGTGTGAGTGTATCACAGTAATGTGCAGTGTGTGAGCGTAACACAGTAATGTGCATTGTGTGAGTGTATCACAGTAATGTGCAGTGTTTGTGTATCACAGTAATGTGCAGTGTATGAGTGTATCACACTAATGTGCAGTGTGTGAGTGTATCACACTAATGTGCAGTGTGTGAGTGTATCACAGTAATATGCAGTGTGTGAGTGTATCACAGTAACGTGCAGTGTGTGAGTGTATCACATTAATGTGCAGTGTGTGTGTATCACAGTTATGTGCAGTGTATGAGTGTATCACAGTAATGTGCAGTGTGTGAGTGTATCACAGTAACGTGCAGTGTGTGAGTGTATCACAGTAATGTGCAGTGTATGAGTGTATCACAGTAATGTGCAGTGTGTGACTGTATCACAGTAATGTGCAGTGTATGAGTGTATCACAGTAATGTGCAGTGTGTGACTGTATCACAGTAATGTGCAGTGTGTGAGTGTATCACAGTTATGTGCAGTGTGTGAGTGTATCACATTAATGTACAGTGTGTGAGTGTATCACAGTTATGTACAGTGTGTGAGTGTATCACAATAATGTACAGTGTGTGAGTGTATCACAGTAATGTGCAGTGTGTGAGCGTATCACAGTAATGTGCAGTGTATGAGTGTATCACAGTGATGTGCAGTGGGTGAGTGTATCACAGTAATGTGCAGTGTGTTTTGTATCACAGTAATGTGCAGCGTGTGACTGTATCACAGTAATGTGCAGTGTGTGAGTGTATCACAGTAATGTGCAGTGTGTGAGTGTATCACAGTAATGTGCAGTGTATGAGTGTATCACAGTGATGTGCAGGGTGTGAGTGTATCACAGTAATGTACAGTGTGTGAGTGTATCACAGTAATGTGCAGTGTGTGAGTGTATCACAGTAATGTACAGTGTGTGAGGGTATCACAGTAATGTGCAGTGTGTGAGTGTATCCCAGTAATGTGCAACGTGTGAGTGTGTCACAGTGATGTGCAGTGTGTGAGTGTATCACAGTAATGTGCAGTGTGTGAGTGTATCACAGTAATGTACAGTGTGTGAGGGTATCACAGTAATGTGCAGTGTGTGAGTGTATCCCAGTAATGTGCCGCGTATGAGTGTGTCACAGTAATGTGCAGTGGGTGAGTGTATCACATTAATGTGCAGTGTGTGTGTATCACAGTAATGTGCAGTGTGTGAGTGTATCACATTAATGTGCAGTGTGTGAGTGTATCACATTAATGTGCAGCGTGTGAGTGTATCACAGTGATGTGCAGTGTGTGAGTGTATCACAGTAATGTGCAGTGTATGAGTGTATCACAGTAATGTGCAGTGTGTGAGTGTATCACAGTAATGTGCTGTGTGTGAGCGTATCACAGTAATGTGCAGTGTGTGAGTGTATCACAGTAATGTGCAGTGTGTGAGTGTATCCCAGTAATGTGCAGCGTGTGATTGTGTCACAGTAATGTGCGGTGTGTGAGTGTATCACAGTAATGTGCAGTGTGTGAGCGTATCACAGTAATGTGCAGTGTGTGAGCGTATCACAGTAATGTGCAGCGTGTGAGTGTATCACATTAATGTGCAGCGTGTGAGTGTATCACAGAAATGTGCAGTGGGTGAGTGTATCACATTAATGTGCAGTGTGTGAGCGTATCACAGTGATGTGCAGTGTGTGAGTGTATCACAGTAATGTGCAGTGTGTGAGTGTATCCCAGTAATGTGCAGCGTGTGATTGTGTCACAGTAATGTGCGGTGTGTGAGTGTATCACAGTAATGTGCAGTGTGTGAGTGTATCACAGTAATGTGCAGTGTGTGAGCTTATCACAGTAATGTGCAGCGTGTGAGTGTATCACATTAATGTGCAGCGTGTGAGTGTATCACAGAAATGTGCAGTGGGTGAGTGTATCACATTAATGTGCAGGGTGAGTGTATCACATTAATGTGCAGTGTGTGAGCGTATCACAGTGATGTGCAGTGTGTGAGTGTATCACAGTAATGTGCAGTGTGTGAGTGTATCACAGTTATGTGCAGTGTGTGAGTGTATCACAGTGATTTGCAGTGTGTGAGTGTATCACAGTAATGTGCAGTGTGTGAGTGTATCACAGTGATGTGCAGTGTATGAGTGTATCACAGTAATGTGCAGTGTGTGAGTGTATCACAGTAATGTGCAGTGTGTGAGTGTATCACATTAATGTGCATTGGGTGAGTGTAACACATTAATGTGCAGTGTGTGAGTGTATCACAGTGATGTGCAGTGTGTGAGTGTATCACAGTAATGTGCAGTGTGTGAGTGTATCACATTAATGTGCAGTGGGTGAGTGTATCACAGTAATGTGCAGTGGGTGAGTGTATCACATTAATGTGCAGTGTGTGAGTGTATCACAGTAATGTGCAGTGTGTGAGTGTATCACAGTAATGTGCAGTGTGTGAGTGTATCACAGTAATGTGCAGTGTGTGAGTGTATCACAGTAATGTGCAGTGTATGAGTGTATCACAGTAATGTGCAGTGGGTAAGTGTATCACAGTAATGTGCAGTGGGTGAGTGTATCACAGTAATGTGCAGTGTATGAGTGTATCACAGTAATGTGCAGTGTGTGAGTGTATCACAGTAATGTGCAGTGTATGAGTGTATCACAGTAATGTGCAGTGTGTGAGTGTATCACATTAATGTGCAGTGGGTGAGTGTATCACAGTAATGTGCAGTGGGTGAGTGTATCACATTAATGTGCAGTGTGTGACTGTATCACAGTAATGTGCAGTGTGTGAGTGTATCACAGTAATGTGCAGTGTGTGAGTGTATCACAGTAATGTGCAGTGTGTGAGTGTATCACAGTAATGTGCAGTGTGTGACTGTATCACAGTAATGTGCAGTGGGTGAGTGTATCACATTAATGTGCAGTGTGTGACTGTATCACAGTAATGTGCAGTGTGTGAGTGTATCACAGTAATGTGCAGTGTGTGAGTGTATCACAGTAATGTGCAGTGTGTGAGTGTATCACATTAATGTGCAGTGGGTGACTGTATCACAGTAATGTGCAGTGTGTGAGTGCATCACATTAATGTGCAGTGTATGAGTGTATCACAGTAATGTGCAGTGTATGAGTGTATCACAGTAATGTGCAGTGTGTGAGTGTATCACAGTAATGTGCAGTGTGTGAGTGTATCACATTAATGTGCATTGGGTGAGTGTAACACATTAATGTGCAGTGTGTGAGCGTATCACAGTGATGTGCAGTGTGTGAGTGTATCACAGTAATGTGCAGTGTGAGTGTATCAAAGTAATGTGCAGTGTGTGAGTGTATCACAGTAATGTGCAGTGTGAGTGTATCAAAGTAATGTGCAGTGTGTGAGTGTATCACAGTAATGTGCAGTGTATGAGTGTATCACAGTAATGTGCAGTGGGTAAGTGTATCACAGTAATGTGCAGTGGGTGAGTGTATCACAGTAATGTGCAGTGTATGAGTGTATCACAGTAATGTGCAGTGTGTGAGTGTATCACAGTAATGTGCAGTGTATGAGTGTATCACAGTAATGTGCAGTGTGTGAGTGTATCACATTAATGTGCAGTGGGTGAGTGTATCACAGTAATGTGCAGTGGGTGAGTGTATCACATTAATGTGCAGTGTGTGACTGTATCACAGTAATGTGCAGTGTGTGAGTGTATCACAGTAATTTGCAGTGTGTGAGTGCATCACATTAATGTGCAGTGTATGAGTGTATCACAGTAATGTGCAGTGTATGAGTGTATCACAGTAATGTGCAGTGGGTGAGTGTATCACAGTAATGTGCAGTGTGTGAGTGTATCACAGTAATGTGCAGTGTGTGAGTGTATCACATTAATGTGCATTGGGTGAGTGTATCACATTAATGTGCAGTGTGTGACTGTATCACAGTAATGTGCAGTGTGTGAGTGCATCACATTAATGTGCAGTGTATGAGTGTATCACAGTAATGTGCAGTGTATGAGTGTATCACAGTAATGTGCAGTGGGTGAGTGTATCACAGTAATGTGCAGTGTGTGAGTGTATCACAGTAATGTGTAGTGTGTGAGTGTATCACAGTAATGTGCAGTATGCGAGTGTATCACAGTAATGTGCAGTGTGTGAGTGTATCACAGTAATGGGCAGTGTGTGAGTGTATCACAGTAATGTGCAGTGTGTGAGTGTATCACATTAATGTGCAGTGGGTGAGTGTATCACATTAATATGCAGTGTGTGACTGTATCACATTAATGTGCAGTGTATGAGTGTATCACAGTAATGTGCAGTGTATGAGTGCATCACAGTAATGTGTAGTGGGTGAGTGTATCACAGTAATGTGCAGTGTATGAGTGTATCACAGTAATGTGCAGTGGGTGAGTGTATCACAGTAATGTGCAGTGTGTGAGTGTATCACAGTAATGTGTAGTGTATGAGTGTATCACAGTAATGTGCAGTGTGTGTGTATCACAGTAATGTGCAGTGTGTGTGTATCACAGTAATGTGCAGTGTATGAGTGTATCACAGTAATGTGCAGTGTATGAGTGTATCACAGTGATGTGCAGTGTATGAGTGTATCACAGTAATGTGCAGTGTGTGAGTGTATCACATTAATGTGCAGTGTATGAGTGTATCACATTAATGTGCAGTGTGTGACTGTATCCCACAGCAATAGAACTCACAGTCATGTAGCTTAAACTACTGTAAGCATTTGTTTAAATAAAATACTGTGATCAAATTGATTGCACTAATTACACTAATAGCTGTAAATGATTACACTATCTATTCTCGAAATTACCCTGAAGCTATTCAAGCCCTCCTTACTCACTCCAGTAAAAACCTGAATGCCCCTCTTTGGCCATTTGAAGTGTAGGGACATACGGCTGTATACCAGACCTTGCAAGATTAACCATAGAGCCGCCAAGTCCTTTGTGAGTCATAATAACGTGAATTCAAAAGTGGTGTATGACTGCCACAGAGAGATAAGTATGTTATTTTTTATTATTATTACTATTAGAATTATTATTATCACTATTAGAATTATTATTATTATTATACACCAGTTACTACAAGCAGCGACAAGATCTTCTAACAAAAGCCGACAAATCTTGTGAGCATTACAAAGAGTCACGCGGGTTATTTTTAGCAATAAATTCCACTATTATCAACCTCCGCAGATGACTGTATATGTACATCACAGCTGTAAATAGTGCTCAGTGTCACCTGTAATTCCTTTCACTTAGTGTTATTACCAATAAAATAACATCAAAAATACTATCGGAACTAATGCCATTTCAGGAGATGGCTCAGTGGTCACGAATATACCTTAAAGTGACATTGTCACCTAAACACTGATCAGCCATAACATTATGACCACCAGACTAATATTGTGTAGTCCCTTTTGATGTCAAAACAGGCCTGATCCGTCGTGGCATGGACTCCACTAGCCCTCTGAAGGTGTGCTGTGGTATCTGACACGTAATACTATCAGGAAGTATTACTTTACTGAGAGGGTAGTGGATGTATGGAATAGCCTGCCAGCAGAAGTGGTAGAGGTTAATACAGTGAAGGAGTTTAAGCATGCGTGGGATAGACACAAGGCTATCCTAGATATAAGATAAGGCCAGAGACTAATGGAAGTATTACATTACTGAGAGGGTGGTGGATGTATGGAATAGTCTGCCAGCAGAAGTGGTAGAGGTTAATACAGTGAAGGATTTTAAGCATGCGTGGGATAGACACAAGGCTATCCTAGCTATAAGACCGGGAACTGGGGACTAATAAAAGTACTCAAAAAAAAAAATTGGGCAGACTAGATGGACCGAATGGTTCTTATCTGCCGACACATTCTATGTTTCTATGTTTCTATGTAAGCAGCTGTTAAGTCTTACATCCATAAAACTGTTTGAGGGAATGTTAAGAGATGCAATGCAAGACTTTGTTTCAGGTAACAATATCATTACACACAGTCAGCATGGACTGAGGACTAATTGGTCGTACCAAACTAACTTCCAACCTCCTCCAACCTCATCAAAACTTCTCACTCGTGTCTCCAAGATTTCGCCCAAGCTGCCCCCTCTCTCTGGAACTTCCTTCCGCAGAGCATCCAGCTCTCTCCCTCCTTTCAAACTTTAAATAGTCCCTCAAAACTCATCTCTTTGAAGAAGCTTACTACCCAATCCACTAGAATACCGGTAACTTTACCCCTAGCTGATCCCACCTAGCTGGAACACACAGAAGTCATCTTTGGGGTAAAGCGACCCTGCCTACCGCACATAATCTTTTCATTATACCAGATTGCCCCTCCATACCTTACAACAGTGCCATATTGTCACCGCAATGGCAGATTTCACTCACATTGTATCTAATTCTAAGAAACCAGTAAGTCTTGTTTCTTCCCAGCATCCCTTTTTTCAAGTGGATAAAGCCCTCATCAAATTCATTAGTTATGGTATATCAGAGGTCATGTGGATGAATTGCACAAACGAAGCAATCTAGTTTCAATCAGTGGCATGTTGTTCTCTTTAAAGGGAAATTATACTCAAAACAAGTTAGGTATGATTACATGTATACTGTACTACATATCTTTTGCAAGCATTCTTTTTCATTGCACTATTCATATAACATGAATATAATCAGTCACACGCGTGATTGCAGGAGGCAGCCATTGTGGGTTTCTACCAGACTGCAACCAAGGTTGTGTGAGATTTTCAAACTAACCAGTTCTATTTTTCTTCTTAGATTCCATGTAAATTTTTCATGTCAGTGCATTGTCGATGTGCGGATAATACCTAAGTCCCACCCCTTGACTCCAGTAAATAATCGACATTGAATAGAGATATAGGGAAAGATTTAATAACCAACCCATCCACTTCCTAAGGTATCATATTACGGTAGGTGCCTTGCCCCCGGACACTTTGGCAAGGAAGAGAACTAACACCTGTTCTTTAAATCATATGGCATTTAAAAGATTAATTAAAGTGACCTTCCCATAATTGGGAACACATATATGTACCTGGTGGAAATAAGCCACATATAGGAGGTTATGTAGAAACCGTGCCGCCCGCAAAAAAAAAAAAAAGGAATGCGCGTTCTCCATTTATCGTGTATAACGACGATTACACTTTTTTGTACCACCATTTTAAGCAGAGGTTCTCCTACAATAATCCAGTGCTCAAAAGGGCCTGATTGTGTAAACATGACTTGGGTCCAGAGCAACCCAGAAGATCTAGACCAACGTGTTTGTTGGGAGCAATGGCTAGGCACCTCGATTGCTCATGGTCTTGGACTTTGTGAGGGACAATTGAATGATGTTCTACAGAACCTTCAGATCTCGTATGGAACGTTTTGCCTATCCCTGGTCGAGAGTTTGCTTTATACACCAGTATTAGTCTCAGACTCTTAGTGCACCTTATAAATAGCCACCATTTATTATATTTCATTAGTATGTTCTACATCCAGGTGCATAGATGAAACATGTGGTCACCTGTCTCAGCTGATAACGGGAATAATAAATCCCCTGTGTGTCAGGCAGAACAGAAGGCAGGGCAGAAACTTTGTCATATATACACTGCAGCAGAGGCATTGCTGGTGAACCGGACATCTGGCCTGCTATCCGAGAAGACCCCACGGCTTTACGAGTGTTTCCATGCTGCTCGCGGGTGCCTGAGCAGAGACATTGATTGCACTCACTGTGACATCTTCCCCACCCCCCATGGGCCATCTCAAAAAAATAATGACATGTGTCCTTGAAAAAACCCTTTCAACTGAATAAGTAATTGTCCAGATGAAACATTCTAGATAGAGTGTGCTTGATTTCCAAACAGAGGGATGGAGATGGGAGAGGGAGCTCTGCTGTTATCCTTGATTTTGTTTCTATTTAGAAAGGGTTAGAGGAGTTTGCTTGTCATCGCTTGCAGTCCCACGTGGGTGAATAAAAATACTTATATTGGTTCAAGAACCATTTTTATATTCTGCAAAATCTTGGCCAAAGTTGTAGTGTGCACATTATACAAAAAAAAAAAAAAAAGCACAATAGTGTAATATGTCTTGATAAATCTCTACACAACAGACACACGCTTACAAGATGCAGAGCCCTTTAAATCCAGCTCTAAGGATATTCAGCATGTATATCACCAGTGGTATTGAATCTTCATTCCCTCGCTCCAAGGAATATATCAGCAGCAAAAAACAGAGAAAGAGAGAGTGCATAGCATAATATCCTAGATGCCTACGTTAGCTGTTGAGTATGGCAGACCTGCCCCTAAACTCAAGTAAAAAGTCCACATTGTATTTGTGAATTATCACTTCTACGGGAAGCTCCAATGACTGAAGCTACATCTCCTCCAGGCTAATTATGCCAATGCGTTTGATGGGCTAAGTCATAAAGAAGAGCCTGTATAGAGAATATGAAGAAAATCTACAAATAGAGTCACCGAAAACAATAGCAACCGAAAAATAAATAAATCTAGGGACAGCTAGAATACAAAATATACTTCTAACTACAAGGTACAGTAATATTTATGTCAAATGTGGATGTCAAAGTAACATCCACATGAAATGCCACCGCCGGCTTGCCACCAGTCAGTACAAAGCATCACACCGCCTCCGCTGGCTTGACAACTGTCAGTACAAAGCATCACACTGCCTCCACCTGCTTGACACCTGTCAGTCCAAGACATCACACTGCCTCCACCGGCTTGCCACCTGTCAGTCCAGAGCATCACAGTGCCTCCACTGGCTTGACACCTGTCAGTCCAAAGCATCACACTGACTCCGCCAGCTTGCCACCTGTCAGTCCAAAGCATCACACTGCCTCCACCGGCTTGCCACTGGTCAGCACAGAGCATCACACTGCCTCTGCCGGCTTGCCACCTATCAGTACAATGGATCACACCGCCTCCGCCAGCTTGGCACCTGTCAGCCCAAAGCATCACACTGCCTCCGCCAGCTTGCCACCTGTCATTCCAAAGCATCACACTGCCTTCGCCGGCTTGCCACCTGTCAGTACAAAGCATCACACTGCCTCCGCCGGCTTACCACCTGTCAGTCCAAAGCATCACACTGCCTTCACCGGCTTGCCACCTGTCAGTACAAAGCATCACACTGCCTCCGCCGGCTTACCACCTGTCAGTACAAAGCATCACACTGCCTCCGCCGGCTTACCACCTGTCAGTACAAAGCATCACACTGCCTCCGCCGGCTTGCCACCTGTCAGTCCAAAGCATCACACTGCCTTCACCGGCTTGCCACCTGTCAGTACAAAGCATCACACTGCCTCCGCCAGCTTACCACCTGTCAGTGGTCATAATCTTATGGCTGATCGGTGTGTATGTTCCTTTTATTAGCCATGTCTTCTCCTCTCATATCCTTCCATAAAACTCTCTGCGGAATTACATCATACTTATCTTTTGACAACAGAGGTAATATTTGTACGTGTAGAATAATACAACTGAGACAAACAAAACATGTAATATGAATTTCCAGTGACTATAAAATGACAAAACATAAAGAAAAGACTTATTTGGTCAAAAGGAAGTCCTGTGGGCGACAGTACAATTTCTTTCTCTCGGTTTAATTCGAGAGCAGAAACCACATATCAGTGCTTGAGTGGAAAAATATCTCGGTTGATTCATTCTGACTAAAGTTAATGTTGTCAGCAGGATTTGAATAGCTCTCGAAAAAACAATCAGCCTCCAAATACCTCCGACTTTGGAAGGTATTAAGAGTTGAATGTACTGTGCAGATTATTAAGATGACTGTGTAGCAAAGCTTTGAGGAAATGTCTCAAGACAAGGCCGCTAAGAAAAGGGGAAAGTATTGTGTTAAATCTGAAAGGTTAATCTGTGGAATAAATAGTAAGATAGAATCTGTAACAAACATGACCACGGGTTCAGGGAGGGTTCAGGGAGGGTTCAGGGAGGGTTCAGGGAGGGTTCAGGGTGGGTTCGGGAGGGTTCGGGAGGGTTCGGGAGGGTTCAGGGAGGGTTGGACTCTGAGTGGAGTGAGGTGTTGTATTATTTTACAGATCTCATTTACGGTCAGCTCCAGTAGATTTTTGCACATGACGGAGAATGTTGCATAAATCCAGAACGTGTTTGCAGATTGGCGCATGCCTCATATAGTGCAGATAGTAATAATAATCCCACAGATATCCCAAGTTTAATTCTGTGGAGAACAAATACTGCATGTGTCAAGGTATTCACATGTGCACTAACACTGACACCTCGGTCCCATGTTGGGAGGTATGCATTGGCATGCGTAATGGTGTCATCATCACACTCCTGTGTGGTTTGTACACTTTACTTTTGAGATGAAGGTATGAATGTGTATCTCCAACGCAATATAACTCACAGAGCTATATAACTCACAGAGCTCCATAGCTATATAACTCACAGAGCTCCATAGCTATATAACTCACAGAACTCCAACACAATATAACTCACAGAGCTCCAGAGCTATATAACTCACAGAGCTCCATAGCTATATAACTCACAGAACTCCAGAGCTATATAACTCACAGAGCTCCATAGCTATATAACTCACAGAGCTCCAGAGCTATATAACTCACAGAGCTCCATAGCTATATAACTCACAGAACTCCAGAGCTATATAACTCACAGAGCTCCATAGCTATATAACTCACAGAGCTCCATAGCTATATAACTCACAGAGCTCCAGAGCTATATAACTCACAGAGCTCCATAGCTATATAACTCACAGAGCTCCAGAGCTATATAACTCACAGAGCTCCAGAGCTATATAACTCACAGAGCTCCAGAGCTATATAACTCACAGAGCCCCAGAGCTATATAACTCACAGAGCTCCAGAGCTATATAACTCACAGAGCTCCAGAGCTATATAACTCACAGAGCTCCAGAGCTATATAACTCACAGAGCTCCATAGCTATATAACTCACAGAACTCCAACACAATATAACTCACAGAGCTCCAGAGCTAAATAACTCACAGAGCTCCATAGCTATATAACTCACAGAACTCCAGAGCTATATAACTCACAGAGCTCCATAGCTATATAACTCACAGAGCTCCAGAGCTATATAACTCACAGAGCTCCATAGCTATATAACTCACAGAACTCCAGAGCCATATAACTCACAGAGCCCCAGAGCTATATAACTCAGAGAGCCCCAGAGCTCTATAACTCACAGAGCCCCAGAGCCATATAACTCACAGAGCTCCATAGCTATATAACTCACAGAGCTCCATAGCTATATAACTCACAGAACTCCAGAGCCATATAACTCACAGAGCCCCAGAGCTATATAACTCACAGAGCTCCAGAGCTATATAACTCACAGAGCTCCAGAACAATATAACTCACAGAGCTCCAGAGCTATATAATTCACAGAGCTCCAGAACAATATAACTCACAGAGCTCCAGAGCTATATAACTCACAGAACTCCATAGCTATATAACTCACAGAACTCCAGAGCCATATAACTCACAGAGCCCCAGAGCTATATAACTCACAGAGGTCCAGAGCTATATAACTCACAGAGCTCCAGAGCCATATAACTCACAGAGCCCCAGAGCTATATAACTCACAGAGGTCCAGAACTATATAACTCACAGAGCTCCAGAGCTATATAACTCACAGAACTCCATAGCTATATAACTCACAGAACTCCAGAGCCATATAACTCACAGAGCCCCAGAGCTATATAACTAACAGAGCTCCAGAGCTATATGACTAACAGAGCTCCATAGCTATATAACTCACAGAACTCCAGAGCCATATAACTCACAGAGCCCCAGAGCTATATAACTCACAGAGCTCCAGAGCTATATAACTAACAGAGCTCCAGAGATATATGACTAACAGAGCTCCATAGCTATATAACTCACAGAGCTATATAACTCACAGAGCTCCAGTGCTATATAACTAACAGAGCTCCAGAGCTATATGACTCACAGAGCTCCAGAGCTATATAACTCACAGAGCTCCAGAACAATATAACTCACAGAGCTCCAGAGCTATATAACTCACAGAGCTCCAGAACAATATAACTCACAGAGCTCCAGAGCTATATAACTCACAGAACTCCAGAGCCATATAACTCACAGAGCCCCAGAGCTATATAACTCACAGAGGTCCAGAGCTAAATAACTTACAGAGCTCCAGAGCCATATAACTCACAGAGCCCCAGAGCTATATAACTCACAGAGGTCCAGAACTATATAACTCACAGAGCTCCAGAGCTATATAACTCACAGAGCTCCAGAACAATATAACTCACAGAGCTCCAGAGCTATATAACTCACAGAGCTCCAGAGCTATATACCTCACAGAGCTCCAGAGCTATATAACTCACAGAACTCCTGTGCTATATAACTCATAGAACTCCACAGTTATATAACTCACAGAACTCCAGCACTATACATAACTCATAGAACTCCACAGCTATATAACTCACAAAACTCCAGTGCTATATAACTCACAGAGCTCCAGTGCTATATAACTCACAAAATTCCAGTGCTTTATAACTTACAGAACTCCACAGCTATATAACTCACAGAGATCCAGAGTTATATAACTCACAGAGCTCCAGAGCTATATAACTCACAGAACTCCAGAGCCATATAACTCACAGAGCCCCAGAGCTATATAACTCACAGAGGTCCAGAGCTATATAACTTACAGAGCTCCAGAGCCATATAACTCACAGAGCCCCAGAGCTATATAACTCACAGAGGTCCAGAACTATATAACTCACAGAGCTCCAGAGCTATATAACTCACAGAGCTCCAGAACAATATAACTCACAGAGCTCTAGAGCTATATAACTCACAGAGCTCCAGAGCTATATACCTCACAGAGCTCCAGAGCTATATAACTCACAGAACTCCTGTGCTATATAACTCATAGAACTCCACAGCTATATAACTCACAAAACTCCAGTGCTATATAACTCACAGAGCTCCAGTGCTATATAACTCACAAAATTCCAGTGCTTTATAACTTACAGAACTCCACAGCTATATAACTCACAGAGATCCAGAGTTATATAACTCACAGAGATCCAGAGCTATATAACTCAGAGAAACCCAGTGCTATAAAACTAACAGAGCTCCAGAGCTATATGACTCACAGAGTTCCACAGTTACATAACTCATAGAACTCCAGTGCTATATAACTCACAGAGATCCAGAGTTATATAACTCACAGAGCTATATAACTCACAGAACTCCACAGCTTTATAACTCACAGATATCCAGTGCTTTATAACTCACAGAACTCCAGTGCTATATAACTCACAGAGCTCCAGTGCTATATAACTAACAGAGCTCCAGAGTTATATAACTCACAGAGCTCCATAGCTATATAACTCATAGAACTCCAGTGCTATATAACTCACAGAGATCCAGAGTTATATAACTCACAGAGCTCCAGAGCTATATAACTCACAGAACTCCACAGCTATATAACTCACAGAGCTCCAGAGCTATATAACTCACAGAACTCCACAGCTATATAACTCACAGATCTCCAGTGCTATATAACTCACAGAACTCCAGTGCTATATAACTCATAGAGATCAAGCGCTATATAACTCACCAATTACACCATTATAGAGCTTAGATATGCTAATACAGCCAGATCCAGACAGGATGACCCTGGCAGAAAATCCCTTGTTTTTTCCGCTGTGTCTTGTGAATCTAGATTGCTGTGTCTCGGACATTTAATATGTTTACCTGATCTGCCCGCATAATGCATTTACTGACAGGCAGGGAAATCCCTAATTACTCTGAAAAGTAAGGGAGGGGCTCACACTGCTGGTGTTTGCAGAGAGTCTTTGTTTCCACCTTTAACTACTATGAATTTAAGGGATAAAAGTAATCATGAATACGTGCAGGGAATCCTGGTTACCCCATTCCTCCCATATCCTGCCCCCCCCCCCCCCCCCCCCGCAAACCTGACAGCACTACTGAACAAGCGCAGAACACTGCACATTCTCCCTCTGTCCCCCCCAAACTCTACCTCTGTCCCGAATAATGTGCTGCAAAAGTGAAACATGCCGTAGACCGAACCCTACAAAGCCGAGATGATTTGGAACCCAATCTAGTAGAAATCCACAGAACGGATCACACCAGATAACAGGAGAGTCCTAAAGTCAAGTGGAACCAGTCCTGAATAAGTTAAACCGTAGACCCTTCACCTAGGTCGAGCTATGCATGACACACTTGAGAAAGCCTGAATAAGGAGAAACGCGTTGTGTGTGGGAGAGGAAAATTCTACTAGAACTTCATGCACCTTACAAGTCTGGAACTACATGCACTTTGCAGCTGCTTGCCGTCTGCTTTTATGTAAGATTTTATATTTTTGTATTCTGCATTATTAAAGAAAGTTTTACTGAAGATATATCTCCTTCCTCCCCAGTCCTATTCTTTATGACCTCGAGGATCATCTGATAACATCTGTGAATTCAAGACCCCTAGAGGGGCTCCCGAATACCCATGACACTGAGCAGGGTACTGCTCAGAAAGATGTGAGTGGAACCCTCATATATTATATGTCTTTTGGTCCACTTATTATTCTTAATATGCTACACTATATTACTTTATTTTGTGTTTGTTTTTCTTCCCCTTACATTATATCCGGAGAATATTATAGAAACATAGAATGTGTTGGCAGATAAGAACCATTCGGTCCATCTAGTCTGCCCAATTTTTTTTTTTTTTGTTTTGTGGACTAATAAATAAGGGTAAATAACAGTGCGTAGTGTTTTGGGAAGCGCACAATTTCACTTATTTGTTTTGTGTGTATTTTATGTACCAGAAGTGAAGCACTGGTTGTGTTTTTGTGCTGCTACTCTCTTGACAGTTAAAGGCGCAGTGTACTCTTTTTTCGTTTAATGCATGTTTAATATCAAATCATAATCAAAGTTAAAGGTATATTATGATCCTGTTTTAAATATTCTTCCACTTGCTTATCTTACGCTCCTCGGTTTATTTCAATATTTCGTTTTTACGCTCATCATTTTTTTAAATAGCGTTTTGTCAGATTAAACTGTGTTCTTTCTTAAAAAACAATAAATAAACCTCGCTTTACACTGATTTCCGAGAGAGAGAAGTAATCGCCAGACCAAGCGGGTCTCATCGGGATAACATCGGCTTCGGCTTATCACTGGTAGAGTTACTTTGTTCGTACATTAAACACTGTGGTTAAATCCTCATGGCATTTCACACCATTCCTTTGTTAAGTGACTTGACTGCGACAGGATAACCTTGACGTGTGTTCCGCCTGATGAAGGTCACTGTCACTTACAAGCATTAGCAGGTAAACCTTCGGCACTCTGGCTTAGTGCGTAGAATTTAATTTTATCACGCGAGATGCCAGAACCATCACAAAGGGGAAATTGAAATGTCAGTGAGGAGCAATCTAACTTGTCTGCTAACTAACCATTGGACCTGAGTCTGCTTTCTCTCTGCTACAGAACTACAGCTAGATCTTATGCTATATTTATATCCAGCTTAACCGCTAAACAAAAATCCCCAAATATCTTCCAACAAACTTTACAGTTGGCACAAGGCTGTCAGGCAGGTCGGGTCATGGACTGACTTATTGTACAGGGGGCACCTATCACAGTGCCACGCTTGAATTCACTGAGATCTTCAGAAAGACCCATTTTTCCCCTTAAAGGGACACTCCCACCAAAAAAAGAAAAGTGTTTTTTTTTTTACTATTTTGCATTGTTGATTTCAGATATGTCTGTTGTTTTTGTTATGTGACCGTATTGAATTCAATATGTAACTAAACAAGTGTGACTGGGTGACGCCATTTTGTGAAATATAGTGTTTTCTGGTGCCACCCACCAGTGACTATACAGCACTAGTATCTCACTTTGGGGCTGGGGTCACAGAATGTAGTCTATAAGTCAGAATTCTGACCATAGACTTGCATTGAATGGGAGGGTAATGTAACTATTACATCACAAGGGGGCGGAGTTACGATCCTGTTTGATCAGGTCAATCTCCTCTCTTTGTATCTGAAGGTAGGTAAAAAAAAGTTGTACACAGCCACCTAGTCCTGCCCACTATGATACACAGGGGAGTATCTTATGACATCATCATGCAGGCTTTAACCACAGTTGTAAAGTGAGTCTGGCTGGAAGATTTTGGGAGATGTTGCATCATGGGAAATATTCACAAAATGGAGCCAGGAGATAAACATATAAGTTTATTTTTCCTTTTTTATATGCAATTAATGCAATCATATAAAAAACAGTGGCATATGATTTATATATGTGTTTGTTTTAAATGACCAGCTTATCTAGTTACATCTTATATAAGTGGTAGTGTCCCTTTAAATGTTTGCAAATGCAGACTGCATGGCTAGGTGCTTTATTTTATACACTTGTGAGGGACGGACTGGTTGGCACAACATGTGACAGTCTCTCACACACAGACAGTCACGATCGGGCAGAAGACGGAGGTCTACATAGTGTATCATTCATTCCAAACAAACACACACAATGACACACATCGTCGTTTTGATTCATTTTTTTCATATGGCATGAGGGAGGTAAGCAACACTTATGGGTGAATGGGTGTGTATGAGTGTGTATGAGTGTGTATGAGTGTGCATGGGTGTATGAGTGTGCATGGGTGTATGGGTGTGCATGGGTGAGTATGGGTGTGCATGGGTGTGTATGGGTGTGCATGGGTGTGTATGAGTGTGCATGGGTGTATGAATGTGTATGGGTGTATGAGTGTATGGGTGTGTATTGATGTGTATGGGTGTGTATGAGTGTGTATGGGTGTGTATCGGTATGTATGGGCGTGTATGGGCATGTATGGGCATCTATGAGTATGGATGGGTGTGTATGAGTGTGCATGGGTGTGTATGAGTGTGCATGGGTGTGTATGAGTGTGTATTGGTGTTTATCGGTATGTATGGGCGTGTATGAGCATGTATGGGCGTGTATGAGTATGTATGGGTGTGTATTAGTGTGCATGGGTGTGTATGAGTGTGCATGGGTGTGTATGAGTGTGCATTGGTGTGTATAAGTGTTCATGGGTGTGTATGAGTGTGTGAGTGTGTATGGGTGTGAATGAGTGTGTATGGGTGTGTATGAGTAGCAGGTGAGTTGATGTGACATGAACATTTCATCTCACCAATTCAGCTATACATTGTTCAGGCACAGACCTGATGCGTTCACTTAGCGGGGGAACTTACAATGTATAGCTAAAAGTTAATCTCACCACAACTCACCTGCTATTCACTTCAACTCACCTGCTATTCACTTCAATTCACCTGCTACTCACCACAACTCATCTTTTTGTGAATAGTCCCATAAGAAGTCAATCAGAATTTGGCTTTGATTACAATGTATCAGCTGGGGGGGATGGGACTCTTCATCGCGGCTGCTTCCGCGCAGCCGCTTCACCGCCGACTCTGCAGCACAACACAGATCGACGCTGGAGATTTCTTCGCTAAAGGTAAGTATTTTACCTATTTTAGTTTAAGGGTGCTTAGAATTAGGGTTTAGGGGTTTAGAATAAGGGTTTAGGGGGTTAATTTTAGTATTAGGGTTCGGGGTTCATTTCAGTATTAGGGTTTAAGGGGTTAATTTTAGTATTAGAGTTTAGGGGGTTAGTATTAGGGGTCGGGGTTAGTATTAGGGTTTAGGGGGTTAGTATTAGGGGTCGGGGGTTAGTATTAGGGTTTAGGGTGTTAGTATTAGGGGTCGGGGGTTAGTATTAGGGTTTAGGAGGTTAATTTTCGTATTAGGGTTTAGGGGGTTAGTATTAGGGGTCGGGGGTTAGTATTAGGGTTCGGGGGTTAATTTTAGTATTGGGGTTATTTTTAGTATTGGGGTTATTTTTAGTATTGGGGTTATTTTGACTATTGGGGTTTTGGAATCATTTATTAGGGGGGGTTATTTTCGTTTTACTTTTACATTTGTAAGAGCTGACAGTTCAGCGCTGAACTGTCAGCTCTTACATAGCCGCGGCCGCGATGAAACGGCCGCATTATTCTTCATTGCTGACAGTTCAGCGATCTAGCTGCTCCGCTGAACTGTCGGCGATGAAGATGCGGCGAAGAAGTGTTCTAGACCCCAGCTGGGGTTATTTTGTTGATATTGTTCCTTATTACCCACTTTTTCAAACATGCAGCTTTTTTCATCCCAGAGAGAGAGAGAGAGAAAAAAAGGAAGAAAGGAGAAGACTCTGTCCTCTGTACACACACTTTAAGCTTCTCTACGTGTACTATTTCATATAAAAGCTATTTATATTACACCATTACAGATCTTTTAATTAACTGCAGTATCAAATGTAACATTTGGTTTGCAGGCTCCAGGAATGAAGATCTTTTTTATGACTTTTTTAAAATGTATTTAATTATATATATAACATTTTCTTTTTTTTTTTTAAATTGTATTAAAAGCAGCTGTCTATATAACCATATGCCTTGGGTTTACAGAGAAATGTAAAACAACTCAACAAGGTGTTAAAAAAATGTTACAGGATAATAAATATTTTACAGATGTGTTCTTACTATAATGAAAAATATGCAGAGAAAAAGAAAATGTATTTTTAAAGAATTTTTTTTTTTCTGTGCTCGTTTGGAATTTTGCTGCCTAGAAAGTACATCAAAATATCCCTGGTCTCCATGTTTTTCTTTTTTTTGTTGCGGTTGATTGGATTCCCATGTAATGAGCCGGCCGAGGAATTAAAGCTAAATATAGATTTGATAATGGAATCGCATTGGTTGTCAGGCAACACACTAAAAATAACCGAAGACGATATTTCTCAAACGATTGTCAGTGAGACGTCATTATGGAGTGGAGTGTAAAAGGGAGTTTATTTACACATCATTGTCTGGTCACAGAAGGAAAAAAAAAAATCAATATATCTCACAAATGCATCTTTTGTTGGCCATTCTGCAATTATCTTTCTGGGGGAAAAAAAAATTAAAAAAATCCCACTTCTGATTTGAGTTTGGTCACCTTGTGGCTTGAATTTCCACACAGTATGCTAGTTGGGTTTTGATGCTAATAGATGACAGGGGTAATTTTACTGAATGGCACTGTGATGTGCCTTTTAACTCTTAACCAGGGGTATTTGTCCATAAGAGGTCACCAGGGTACGTGGCAAGGATTGTGAAGCTCCATTAGAACATCAACGTGTCCACCACTGGTTTTGAACAAATATAATGGGGGTTACGTATAAAATCTCTCACACTGTAAAGAAAAAAAGTGCAATGGCAGTCCCTAGTGCAGTGCAAAATCCTCTGCCAAACCTGACTCTGCAAAAAAATAAAAAAGACAAGTACAGGTAAACGCCATTATAATGCTGCAGATTATAACTCAGTTCTCCGTAGAACGTGATGCTCCATTGGCTCCCATTGAGTTCCTAGATCCAAGACCCCCCGCCATAGTGACTATCCTTTCCAGTTATTGGTCAGCACACACTAGCCAATGCATGCACAGGTCAAAAGCCCTGTAGGTTTAAAAAAAATGTGAGGATGCCTGTGCTGGCAGTCATGTGATTGTAGAAATGATTGGGCCAGCATTGGACAATGATGGAAAAACGAAATCAAAATGTATCATCAAAATTCGCACTGCTTAGAACCGGAAATTGAACAAAAGCATTGAAAATGCCCATTTCCACCACAGGGGCAAGAATTAAGAAGTGCTAGTCACCTGGAAATGTTATGGATCAACTTGGAAGCGGAAGTGCTATATTGCCTCAACGCACTGTGAAGAGGAAGAAAAAAGCTCCAAGGATCACAATTGAAGAATTAGTTACACTTTGGGGTCATAAAGTCCCCAAAACTACAATTTGACTTTACCAGATAGGAAGTTTCAGAGCATTTAAGCCCCTCTAGTTACCAGCCAGGCAGTTTTAGAGCATTTAACCCCCTCCAGTTCCCAGACAGGCAGTTTCAGAGCATTTAACCCCCTCTAGTTACCAGCCAGGTAATTTAAGACCATTTAACCCCCTCTAGTTACCAGCCAGGCAGTTTTAGAGCATTTAACCCCCTCTAGTTACCAGCCAGGTAATTTAAGACCATTTAACCCCCTCTAGTTACCAGACAGGCAGTTTCAGAGAATTTAACCCCCTCTAGTTGCCAGACAGGTAGTTTCAGAGCATTTAACCCCCTCTAGTTACCATAATTTAGCTTCACATCTTTTACTCACTCACTCACTCACTCACTCACACACACACACACACACACAGTCTTTCACTCACACACACACACACACACACACACACACACAGTCTTTCACTCACACACACATACACACACAGTATGTCACTCACACACACACACACTGTCAGAGAGAGAGAGTGGGGTTTTTTGTTTTGTTACCTGGTGCAGGCAGGCTGCTGCAGCTTTGAGATCATGTGAAGGAGGGACTGAGCCATTCAAGAGAGACTTCTGAACTCTCAGCCAACCAGGAAGGTTGAGAGGTCTCACGTGACTGGCTGAGACCTCCTTCTCTCAGTGCTCTCAATCCGGGACTACTGAGGCTGGCTGGGACCCAGGACATAAAGTCCCATTGTGGAACTGTCCTAGACATTCCGATTGCCATGTATTCTACAACCCCATCAGGCATTATCAGAGAAGACTGTTATTTAGCACAGGGAGGTAGCACAAAGTATTGAGTAAAAGGTGCCAATAATTGTGCCACATTTATATTTTAAAACTTTTTTTTTTGTATGAACCTCTGTTGAGTTTGCAATTGTTTGATGTCCATGAGAGTAGGGTGTTTTTTTGTTTTGTTTTTACAGGTTAAACAATAAAGAACATTTTACACAGCATACTCACATTTACCAAGGGTCCCAATATTATTGGGGGGCACTGTAATTATGCAAGCAAATACAATGCTCCCCCAAGCAAGCAATTGTGTCCAAAATGGGTCCCTCTTCACTCTTCACTTATTTGGATAAACGCAAGTAAGTCTATCAGAAATCTGTTACAAGTTAGAAACTTGGGAGTTTTCTTGGTATGTTTACAAAAGGTTTCAGTGTCGATGGGCTAAGCTGGCCATGTTGTTTACTCTTTCACCTTTAATCATTCTTCTCATTCCAATTAATGCTATAACGTTTGTTTTCTATCAGTAGGTAATTTGGTCTGAATTTTCCATTGGATCATTTTTCTCCTTCGGTTATTAATTCCTGAGTTTTGCCGTTTCCTTCTTGGTGAAAGGGCCTCAGTGTTAAAATCCGAACATTTTATACTGCCATAAACTACTTTTAGAACTGTCTACATCTTGTGCTATATTTGTAAAATCTGTTTAGAAGTTTTTATTATCATAACTAACTAACCTACTCATTTTTCCAGTGGCCATTCTCTTTATCTATACACATTTATTACATTTATTCAAATATCTTGCAGGAAAATGTAAGGCTATGACATGCACTTATTTTTACTTTAAAACAATGTAGAGTCCTCACATAGTATTACACATTATTTGCAGATTTCAGGACTTCCAAAGAGTTGTGGGAAAAACTGATTAAACAGATCTGTTTATTTGTGTTTAATTTAGATGATAGAGAACTTTATCTTTTTACAAGTCTCATCTCCATCCTCCCTTGGATCCTGGTGCATAAACAGATGCACACCAGTGGTGTATCTTGGTTTTGTGCTGGCCTTGGCAGACAAAATTTGGGCACCTCCCCGCCCACATTGCACACCTACAACATGCCCCACCACCCACGAAATGCCCCATCACCACATTACATTCCCAATCACCCACACTGCACACACATTAAATGCCCAATCACCCAATTACATGCTCCCATCACTCACATTGCATACACACTAAATGTGCCATCACCCCCATTACATGCCACCATAACGTCCATCACATGCCCCCATCACCACGAATAATAAAAGTTTGCTGAACGGTGGGAGATGGAGCGAAAATGTTTAAAGCACCAGAAGTGTGCTTTGATAACCCTTTGGCAAAGTGCCGCCCTCTGGCAAAGTGCCGCCCTAGGCGAGTGCCTTGTTTGCATTGTGGAAGATATACCACTGCTGCACACTGTATCTTAATCTAAAGTTAGACTAGGTGCAAGACAAAAACTCTTTAATAAACTGATTTCCACTTATGATTTCACCCTTGGTTAGTTTACCAAAGACACAGGTGTTAAAAAGGGCTGTATCACCTAAACATAGTTTTTGCTGTAAATGTAGAGAATAAAAAATGAGTGAAAATTATCTATACATTGTAAAGTTGCAAACAAATGATTAAATTAGGAGAAAGATGCGTTTTAACCCCTTAGTGACCAGACATTTTCACCTTGACTTTCCCTTGGTGACAATGGCTGTTTTGACATTTCTGGGGCGTTTGTGTTTAGCTGTCATTTTATTCTTTCTCACATACAGTACCCACACAAATTATATGTTGTTTTTATCATCATAAGAAGGGCTTTCATTAGATACCATTATGTTCATCATATCTTATAATTTATTACAAAAAAGTCATAAAATATGATGACAAATTTGAAAAAAACCACTTTTTCTAACTTTGACATAAAATATAATTTACACAAATAAAATCATAAAAAAAGACCCTGTCTAAATAGTTTCTAAATGTTGTCCCGAGTTCAAAAATATGCATGTTTCCATATTTTTCAGTATTTTGTTGCGAGTTATGGGGCAAAAAACAAAAATAGTGTTTTTTGGTTGTTTCCTATATTGACCTTTTGACCCCAACCCGAACCCAAAATTTAACCCTAACACTAAATTTAACCCCAACTCTAATCCTTATTATATCCCTTAATATGTTTTAATTTTCATTTAATTTTAACCCTATCCCTTATGCTAAAAATAATTTAATTTTAACCCTATAGGATAATCTATCTATATAACCAGTTTTTAATTAATTAAATATGTATTTTAAATGTTTTCCATTGCAATGCTACTTAACTACCACTAGGGGCAGTCAAGTAGCATATTCAGAGCGACAGGGTTACTTTCACTTCCGAAGCTCAGACCGGCAGAGGGCTTAGCCATATTGACGGAGCACTATGCTCCGTCAATATGGCGTTCGTGGGTGCTCCAGAATAGAAATTTCACTGCTGGCTATTGCCTCGATGTCGAGGCAATAGACCAGCACCATTAAAGCGGTTTTCGCGATCGTTGATCGCGAAAACCGCTTGGTTCACCGCAGGACGTGCCAGGCACGTCCTTTGTCGTTAAGGGAGTTTCTCCCAGGACGTGCCTGGCACGTCCTTTGTCGCGAAGGGGTTAAATATGTCTGTGTCTTTATGACATCACCTGTTGCCTGAAATACAAATTACACATTTCCCATGGAACAGCAGTTCATTTGCATATCAAGCCGCAGGTGATGTCATAAGCAGGAGACTCCACAGACATGCTTGCAATTCTGCTAACACAATGTATAGATAGATTTTTCCTCTTTACATTCACTTTATAAGCAATGTCAAGATGATACAGTCCCTTTAAGCACTTATTTCTGTCCCCATTTGAAAAGAGTTTTTCTTGCTTAGAGATTTTTGTGACCCTTCTTCAGTGACTTCTCATAGTGTTGCAATATGTATAACCTCCATTCATAGGCACATTTACTTCTTCTAATCTTAACTGTGAACTGGAAAAAAAGGACATCACTCAGCTAATCAACAAATAGACTATGGAATTCTGGGTTGCGAGCGAGATTCTGGTGAGGTCGAACAATGGAGTGGAAGAAAGTGACCCACTCTTCATCCCACTGAGGTGAATAAAATGAGGACCATGAAATATGGAGAGACATTGAACAAAAGTATCATCCTCAGGAGATACTTGAAAAGCCGTGATTTTCCAGCCCAGACTTTCTCACAGGAGCACAGAATCGATTTTAAAATCACGTAGGAAATAAAAACATACTGGTCATTGGGGGCTAGCTGCTTACATCACTGTCCTGCTATATGAGTAGCAGATGGATCTAGTCAGAATTCAAACCGATACAGGCAGACTTTCTGTGCACTTATCACACTCCAATAATATGTCCTGTTTCTCAAAGAGTGAAGGAGGGACTGAAATCTGCTTAGCAAGAACATGCTCCTCTGTAACACAGTAACATAGTAATTGAGGCTGAAAAAAGACATAAGTCCATCAAGTTCAACCCTTCTAACTATCATCACTGCTTTTGATCCAAAAAAAGACAAAAAAAAAAAGCTATATCGAATTCTGCCTCCTAGGGGGATAAAATCCTTTTTGACTCCAAAAAGCAATTATTATTATAATTATTAATGCTTATTTTATTAATTTTTTTTTTTTTTCTGTAATGAGAATATATTTGTCCTTGTCCTTACTGAACATAATGGAATTTTTGATGGATTATTTTTTTTAAGATTCAAAATTCAATATTTAAAGTGTTTTTAAAAAAAATAAAAAATAAAGATGTCACCTGTTTCTTTAAACCTTCTCTTGAGCGTGAGATGTATTTTGTCCATACTCTGTAAGTATTGTTTATACTGTGAATGCAGAAAATGAATAATAAAAAAAAAAAAATAAAGATCTGTACCAGGGATCGTCACGGACCAAGGCTGGGCAGACATTTTCAAAATTACACATGTTAGTGAAGGACACAAAGGCACATTTCAAATAAAAAAATCAAAAAACACCCCCATTATTCATAAAAAGCTAAATTAACCAGCTAATGATATTCTATTGATGATAGGTGGTACGACATCGTATCAGATAATATAACTGTTTTTTTCCCCTTCCTCTGACCCTTCACTCCATACCTACTGTCATTTCATTAATGCTCCCACATTCCTTACCACTGCACCCATAGCCCCTGACACAACCAACATAACATGCCACAGCGCCACCTTGCAGCACCTTTATTGTACCCACAGGCTTCCACCCACAAGTCTTGCCTGTGTATACAGATTGCAACCACATGACTTTCCGTAGCATCCATATTGCACACAGAGGACTTGACCCAGAAATATTGCACACAGAGGACTTTCTTAGCACACAGACAACACACAAAGGACTTGCACAGCACCCAGATTGCATCCACATGACTTGTCCAGGAGCCAGACTGCATCCACATGGCTTGCCCAGCAGCCAGATTGCACACATAAGACAAAGGCTTGACAAAGATCAAGATTCTAGGCAACGCAATCAAAGAAGCCAGGAGCCAGCAACATGCATTGAAGGAGCAATGACTACCTGCTCCTGGGATACGTCATGGATCTGTTGGCCCAAAGAGACTAGCAGCATCCAGAGCATCGCACTTCTAAAAAAATCCTTTGTCTGGAAACCTTTAAACAGCAGCTTAGACTATTTACATCCCCAGACAGCGTTATAAAAGCCTTTTCATCACTTGTAATTATCACTCTTCATAGCAGTGTCTAATCCAGAGCCACCGGGAATAGCTAGACCTTTTTAAATATCCCCTCCCGACCACACATCTATGCAGGGAAATGGCTGCACGTTCCAAATCAAAGCAATAACAATAACTACATATAAATAATAATCTCTAAGGAAGAGCATATTTAATTTGTGGCCTAAAAAAGGGAGCAGAATTCAACATCATTAGACTAGGGAACAGTCCTGGGGATTCCTGCCAGCAAGCTATGAGTGTACATTAATCAAGGTGCCAACTTATTACTGTATCTTATTATGGTCTATAGTTATATGTGTATGCTGATTGTTGATATAGTAAAAAACATTTGTTATTGTAACTTTGTTGTGATACACCCTTCTTCAATTTTTCTCTCTTAGAACTAGTGCCCACACTAGTCCCACCTTCACAAGCCCTGGCATAAGAATTGCCCCAGCACCCAGACTGCATCCACATAACTTTCCCCAGCGCCCAGATTGCGTCCACATGACTTGCCCCAGCACATAGATTGCATCCACGTGACTCACCCACAGTGGTTTGCTACAAACAAAGGCAAGAGTCCAAGCTTTGACACTAAATGTCAACTTATGGATGCAAAATTATAACGTTATTACACCATCTGTGTTCTCTGTGCTTTTCTCCTCTTCTGTGGATATCTGAGGTTGGGCTTGGCCAAGCAATAACATCATACAGAGGGAAAGTACTTCTTTTTTTATGAGTGCTCATGACTGTGGATAGTTTATTTTGTATACTAGGTCTGCAGATATTGGAACATGTGCTGTGTGTGTGCTGTACCAATTCAATGATTTGTTGGGTTCCAGTCTCTGTATCCAATCCTATAAACTGTTGTCTGCTTTGACCATCACTTTATCTTTCGTCACCCATATTGCATTCACAGAACTTGCAAAACACCCATATTGCACTCAGAAATATTGCCTCAGCACCCAGCTGGCATCCAGGTCCTGGTGTCTAGTAGTGTGACTTCCCCAGATGCGTGGGGAGTGTGAGAAGCAACCTGTGAGGATTCGTTTGCGCCCGAACAGAGAAATTACAGTCAAAGATCCCCAAAAAGCTCTTGTCTTTAAGGGGTTAATTCAGGTCTCCATGGAGCAGTGGGAAAGCAATAGTTAAAAACTTTGAGGAATGACAAAATAAGTTTTTTGAAGTTAGACATTTCGTTACACAAAATTTGCTGTCAACAGCTCTTTTATATTTAAACAGCACAAAAGCCTAATTTGCTATCCACGGGAGGCCCACCGCTATGTGAGATGCATTAAATCTCATATATTATTAGAATATAATTTCAGGGGAAGAATGGGAGATAGTATGGTCTTTCAAGGAATAATATCAAGGGAAAGCACTACGTCCCTGTTAATAGATTTTGGAGTGTTTCTGTGGGAAGTTTTGTCCATTCATCCAGTAGAGCATTGGTGAGGTCAGGCACTGATGTTGGACAGGAAGGCCTTGCTGTATGCACGGTGGCACAGTCATGCTGGAATAGAAAAGGATTTACCCCAAACTGGTCCCACAAAGCTGGAAGCATAGCATTGTCCAAAATGTCTTGGTATGCTGAATCATTTCCCTTCACTGGAAGTAAGAAAACCCCCTATGGTAGACTTACACCACAAATCATATTTCAATTTTTATCACCAAATATAGGTGAGATAAATGTATCTTCTTTTTTTTAAAAGATTTACTCCAGTGAATAACATGGAGCGATCCTGTTTGTACAAGCTGTAGACAGAAAGACACAATCCTCAGACAATTTGTTTCTTCTAAACAAGCTGATAACTCTTTGTTTCTTCCTAATATTCTCTGGGGGGGGGGGGGGGGGGGGGAACACCACTACGCCAAGTGCAATACCTTAGTCTATTATCACCAGCACCCGTGTGTATGAGATGTAGCTTGCAAGCATTATTTACAGAGATTTGGCAGTTCTAAGCTGAAAGACCTACGGAAACAAAGAATGCTCATCCCACCCTATGCATTTCGCTGTTCAATGCTTCCACAGAGTTGTATTCATAATAGATATGTTGATAGATGGTCTTCAAAGATATGACCCAAGATATGTGTAAAGTCCACCACTAACTGATTTAATGACTACTCACAAAAATATTGACCCCCTACAGGTTAAGGCTTTTTTGTTTCCTCTAGATATAGCAAGATATATTAGCTCTGTCCATCTTCAGTATGAACTGGTTTCACACTCCCTTTTTTTCTCAACATGAGCTATTCACGTTATCCCCAGACGTGAGTGCCCGGCTCAGGGCACCTACAAGGACACCTGGTTTCCACACTCTCGATAACAATGCCGACTGAAATGTACATTTGTGGTTGCTGTGTTCCTCATGCAGAGGAGGCTTGCCATGTGCTTTGGATCTGGACTGGTCTGATGTGTGGGAGAAGTCTCAAAAGATAATGGGGAGGTCTCCTCTGGGATCTGTATCTCCAGAAGGATATTGATACTTTGGAGAGAGTTCAGAGAAGGGCTACTAAACTGGTTCATGGGTTGAAGGATAAAACTTACCAGGAAAGGTTAAAGCATCTTAACATGTATAGCTTGGAGGAAAGACGTAACAGGGGGGATATGATACAAACATTTAAATACATAAAGGGAATCAACACAGTAAGGGGAGAGAGTATATTTAAAAGAAGAAAAACTACCACAACTAGAGGACATAGTCTTAAATTAGAGGGGCAACGATTTAAAAGTAATATCAGGAAGTATTACTTTACTGAGAGGGTAGTGGATGTATGGAATAGCCTTCCAGTGGAAGTGGTAGAGATAAACACAGTGAAGGAGTTTAAGCATGCGTGGGATAGGCACAAGGCTATCCTAGATATAAGATAGGGAACTGGGGACTAATAAAAGTGTTTAGAAAATTGTGCAGACTGGATGGACCAAATGGTTTTTATCTGCATGTGACACATTCTATGTTTCTAATGTAGCCAGTGAGCAAAAACAGTTGTGAGTGCCTCCTAAATAGAGGCCATCCAATAGGGAAGGATATTTTACTTTCAAAAACCTGGCCAGACACTGGCCGACGATTCAATAGTTCCTTCCATACCATGGATTTTGGATTCCCTGTATTTTTGCGAAGAAATAGCCGAATAATGGAAGCAACCGGGTTGTTGTTGAGATTGCAGATCCTATCACATTGTATATTTTATATATGGACAATAGATGAATGGCTCCATGTTGTATTCTAGCAAGAAAATGCATTCATTTTGCTTCTCTCTTAAATCCTAAAATATTATAAGCTCTGTATTCCAAGCATGAAGCTGGTTCAGAAGCATTTAGTTTTCGGGAAAATATGTGCTCCACTTTGAAGTTAGTTTATGGAAATCAACTAAATGCAAAAGAGATTAAAATCTGCAATTTAATTTGTTTGCTACAAGAGAGAATCCATTCGGAGAGGAGGCCAACAGCGAGGGGTATTTTTAGAACTGGAGTGAATCTGTGCTGCAGTGGGATGTTAGTCAGTTGTGAAATGACTATAATCTATTGCTAGCCATCATAATTTAGAGGTTCAATGAACCCTTATTTCTGATAGTGAATGAAGCACAGCTGGAGTATGGAAATGATAACTGGAGGGCAACTCTAAGCTCTTCATTAGTAAAATGAGCCAAAAAGCTAAAATACATATATGGATATTTTATACATGTTAGAAATGACTGCACTGTAGAATTTCATTCCTAAAAGTGATGTAATCAGTAGAAACATTCCATTGGCTTCCATGGGGACTTGACCATTTTTTGAACTGTGCCCTACAATTGACCTATACACATAACCTTCACTGTTTCTCAGATACATAAGTGATAGATATTCTCCATTTTTTAAATTATATCTAGCATCCCCCAGGGAAAACTAGAGGGGAGGTGTGGTCTGGAGTCAGAATACATTTGAGAGACAATAGGGTCAGGGGAGGACTAGGTTAGGAACAGTGTAGGGGAACCAGGTTAGGACTAGATGAGGACTAGGCTAGGAGAAATAGTAGCAAAGTGCCTATGCTCCAATGCCCGTGGCAAGGTCAGTGAAGGTCAAAAGAACACCAGTAAATGTCCTCTGTGTACAATGTGGGTGCCTAACCCTGGAAATTACATGCAAGAGCGGTGGGTTCTGTTTCCATTGTTAGGACCTGTGTAGGTAAGGACAACATTTTACATTTTTAGGCATTTTTGGAATTTGGGTGACTTGGTGAAAGGTAGCAGGTCAGGCAAGCAACTTCTGGAGAAGAAAGGGAAGCAAAGTCTTGAGAAGATAGCTGAGTAGCTTCAGAGAAGACAGGGTTACTACTAGGCTTGGCAAGTCTCCATGTACTATTTAGTTGCCTATGAGTAAGTACATTTGGCATTCTCTCTTAATACACATTTAATTAATAAATACTCCACACCTCAGGATGAGGGTGCTGTCTATATATTTAGGAAACTCAGACATTTCTGACAATATTAATTCCTATCCTATCGACCCCAGCTGGAGTTTCATCTGAGGGGGAAGAGGATGCCTGGTCTACGTATTTTAGCAGGGAGTATTAAGAATTAAACATTGGTGCAGCCTTAGGCCAATTGAGAAAGGTTAGAGACTGGCCCAGGAGTGGCAATTACCCCATTGCCAGTACTCACCTGTCAAAGAGAAAGTTATAAGAGACTGCTTCATGTGTAAGAGATGCTAACTCTATGACTAATAAAGCTCTAAGGTTCACTTATAGTCAAGGGTCAGCACGAGCATTGTCCAGGGTGGCCATTTTCTGGACTTTGTGATGGACAATTTAATGATATTTGATAGATCTTCAACGACCTTGCCACGTACAATTTGTTAGGGTTAGGGTGATGATTAGGGTTGAGGTCATAAGGTCACTGTAGGAGAAAATGGTTAGGAAACAGCAATATGTTACTTTTAGTTATTGCTTTGTAATGTGCAAAAAAAAAAAAAAACAGAAAAGCATGTAAGATGTTTTTTTCATTAACTTTTGTAGATGAGTAAAATATATTCAAGTTAAAGTCAGAAAAAGTATTTTATTTTAAATGTTTCACCATATTTTTTTTTACAGTAAATGACATGGTATCATCAAAATAATGGTATCTAAAGAAAGTCCTTCTTATCCCAATAAAACAAAACATAATATGTGTGAGTACAGTAAATGAGAAAGAAGAAAATTACAGCTAAACACAAACAATGCAGAAGTGTAAAAACTGCCTCTGTCCTACAGGTACAACATTCCAAAAAACGGTCTTGGGTTCATGTCATGCAATTTGTAAGAACAATAAAGGTCGTTGATCTATATTATTATTTTTGGGGGTGTAGGGCAGTTGGGCAGTTGTTCAGGTCATACATAAAAGTGTTAGATTCACAAATTCAATTAATGCTAACTCTAAGTAACACAAAAATCCAACTCACAAACAGAATAAAATACTGGCAGTAAATACAGTTGCAATCACCACGTTTCTGAATTTGTTAGTTCAATTAAAAGCCTTTATTAAAGCAATCCAAGGCTCGAGGTTTAATTAAAATAGACAGTGCAGGAGATGAGAATAAAAGCGCCGCTGGGAAAGTTATATTACTTTTTATTTACTGAAAATATAAACATTTACACACCATACAATATATAAATTCACTATGAAACTACATGCAGGGAAACTAAAATGGGAATTGCAAACTCAAAGGGACTGTCTAGGGATCGAAAAGCATCTTCCAAATATTAATTCATATCAATGTGCTTTCAAAGTACTTTCTTTTTTTCCCCTGCAGGAACCAGTGAGAATAATTTCACTAAAATTGATCAAATGTATTTACTGTCTCTCTAGTGATGTCATCAGACAATGTGTTGAACTGTTAAGAGATCCTATTGTGTACAAGAGCAAGGTCACTCAGTGGCCACACAATGTATTCAATTCGAAGAGCACAGGAAGTGACAAAAAAAAAACTTTATATACTCAGTGTCTATATAATCAGTGCTGATTTTGAAGAAAAGCCGAAAAGGAGAATTTTTCCAACTCGGCTACTTTTGTCCTATGTTTGTAATTCCCTTCTCAATTAACTGCAATTCCGTCTTTGATTAATAATGCCTGAGGGGGCCATCCGCATGTTCGTATTGTTTGAGGTCTCAGCCTGTAGGTCATGTGCAGCTGCCATAGATATTACATCCGCACGTTACAGAAAGAGGCACCTCGGAGCCGGACCTCTCTGAATCCTATTATTAAAAGGTCAGTATATGACAATTAGATTAATGTTATATGTCCTTTAACAAAATGATGCTCATTTAATTATAAACTTTACAGTGAACGGTCTTGACTATAAGACAAATAGAGACATGTAACCCTTTGACTGCCAGATGAGAGGTATCTCGCACAACCACTTTACAATCAATTAGACCTCAACAATGTTTATACTGTGAATGTACACAATAAATCTATATGGGGTCTGCTTGATTGATAGACAGATATACTGACAGATAAGGTGCAGAGATTGATAGACAGATATACTGACAGATAAGGTACAGAGATTGATAGACAGATATACTGACAGATAAGGTACAGAGACTGATAGACAGATATACTGACAGGTAAGGTGCAGAGACTGATATACAGATATACTGACAGATAAGGTACAGAGATTGACAGACAGATATACTGACAGATAAGGTACAGAGACTGATAGACAGATATACTGACAGATAAGGTACAGAGATTGATAGACAGATATACTGACAGATAAGGTACAGAGATTGATAGACAGATATACTGACAGATAAGGTACAGAGATTGACAGACAGATATACTGACAGATAAGGTACAGAGACTGATAGACAGATATACTGACAGATAAGGTACAGAGACTGATAGACAGATATACTGACAGATAAGGTACAGAGACTGATAGACAGATATACTGACAGATAAGATACAGAGATTGATAGACAGATATACTGACATATAAGGTACAGAGATTGATAGACAGATATACTGACAGATAAGGTACATAGATTGATAGACAGATATACTGACAGATAAGGTACAGAGATTGATAGACAGATATACTGACAGATAAGGTACAGAGATTGATAGACAGATATACTGACAGATAAGGTACAGAGATTGATAGACAGATATAATTACAGATAAGATACAGAGATTGATAGACAGATATACTGACAGATAAGATACAGAGATTGGTAGACAGATATACTGACAGATAAGGTACAGAGATTGATAGACAGATATACTGACAGATAAGGTACAGAGACTGATAGACAGACATACTGACAGATAAGGTACAGAGATTGATAGACAGATATACTGACAGATAAGGTACAGAGACTGATAGACTGATATACTGACAGATAAGGTACAGAGATTGATAGACAGATATACTGACAGATAAGGTACAGAGACTGATAGACAGACATACTGACAGATAAGGTACAGAGATTGATAGACAGATATACTGACAGATAAGGTACAGAGACTGATAGACTGATATACTGACAGATAAGGTACAGAGATTGATAGACAGATACACTGACAGATAAGGTACAGAGACAGATAGACAGATATACTAACAGATAAGGTACAGAGACTGATAGACAGATATACTGACAGATAAGGTACAGAGACTGATAGACAGATATACTGACAGATAAGGTACAGAGATTGATAGACAGATACACTGACAGATAAGGTACAGAGACTGATAGACAGATATACTGACAGATAAGGTACAGAGACTGATAGACAGATATACTGACAGATATGGTACAGAGAGTGATAAACAGATATACTGACAGATAAGGTACAGAGATTGATAGACAGATATATACTGACAGATAAGGTACAGAGATTGATAGACAGATATACTGACAGATAAGGTACAGAGACTGATAGACAGATATACTGACAGATAAGGTACAGAGATTGATAGATATACTGACAGATAAGGTACAGAGACTGATAGACAGATATACTGACAGATAAGGTACAGAGACTGATAGACAGATATACTGACAGATAAGGTACAGAGAATGATAGACAGATATACTGACAGATAAGGTGCAGAGATTGATAGACAGATACACTGACAGATAAGGTACAGAGATTGATAGATATACTGACAGATAAGGTACAGAGACTGATAGACAGATATACTGACAGATAAGGTACAGAGACTGATAGACAGATATACTGACAGATAAGGTGCAGAGATTGATAGACAGATATACTGACAGATAAGGTACAGAGACTGATAGACAGATATACTGACAGATAAGGTGCAGAGATTGATAGACAGATATACTGACAGATAAGGTACAGAGATTGATAGACAGATATACTGACAGATAAGATACAGAGATTGATAGATATACTGACAGATAAGGTACAGAGATTGATAGATATACTGACAGATAAGGTGCAGAGATTGATAGACAGATATACTGACAGATAAGGTACAGAGACTGATAGACAGATATACTGACAGATAAGGTACAGAGATTGATAGACAGATACACTGACAGATAAGGTACAGAGACTGATAGACAGATATACTGACAGATAAGGTACAGAGACTGATAAACAGATATACTGACAGATAAGGTACAGAGAGTGATAAACAGATATACTGACAGATAAGGTACAGAGATTGATAGACAGATATATACTGACAGATAAGGTACAGAGATTGATAGACAGATATACTGACAGATAAGGTACAGAGACTGATAGACAGATATACTGACAGATAAGGTACAGAGATTGATAGATATACTGACAGATAAGGTACAGAGACTGATAGACAGATATACTGACAGATAAGGTACAGAGACTGATAGACAGATATACTGACAGATAAGGTGCAGAGATTGATAGACAGATACACTGACAGATAAGGTACAGAGATTGATAGATATACTGACAGATAAGGTACAGAGATTGATAGATATACTGACAGATAAGGTACAGAGACTGATAGACAGATATACTGACAGATAAGGTACAGAGACTGATAGACAGATATACTGACAGATAAGGTGCAGAGATTGATAGACAGATACACTGACAGATAAGGTACAGAGATTGATAGACAGATACACTGACAGATAAGGTACAGAGATTGATAGATATACTGACAGATAAGGTACAGAGACTGATAGACAGATATACTGACAGATAAGGTACAGAGACTGATAGACAGATATACTGACAGATAAGGTGCAGAGATTGATAGACAGATATACTGACAGATAAGGTACAGAGATTGATAGACAGATATACTGACAGATAAGATACAGAGATTGATAGATATACTGACAGATAAGGTACAGAGATTGATAGATATACTGACAGATAAGGTGCAGAGATTGATAGACAGATATACTGACAGATAAGGTACAGAGATTGATAGATATACTGACAGATAAGGTACAGAGATTGATAGATATACTGACAGATAAGGTGCAGAGATTGATAGACAGATATACTGACAGATAAGGTACAGAGATTGATAGACAAATATACTGACAGATAAGGTACAGAGACTGATAGACAGATACACTGACAGATAAGGTACAGAGATTGATAGACAGATATACTGACAGATAAGGTACAGAGACTGATAGACAGATATAATGACAGATAAGGATCAGAGACTGATAGACAGATATACTGACAGATAAGGTATAGAGATTGATAGACAGATATACTGACAGATAAGGTACAGAGGCTGATAGACAGATACACTGACAGATAAGGTACAGAGATTGATAGACAGATATACTGACAGATAAGGTACAGAGACTGATAGACAGATATACTGACAGATAAGGTACAGAGACTGATAGACAGATATACTGACAGATAAGGATCAGAGACTGATAGACAGATATACTGACAGATAAGGTACAGAGACTGATAGACAGATATACTGACAGATAAGGTACAGAGACTGATAGACAGATATACTGACAGATAAGGTACAGAGACTGATAGACAGATATACTGACAGATAAGGTACAGAGACTGATAGACAGATATACTGACAGATAAGGCACAGAGATTGATAGACAGATATACTGACAGATAAGGTACAGAGATTGATAGACAGATATACTGACAGATAAGGTACAGAGATTGATAGACAGATACACTGACAGATAAGGTACAGAGACTGATAGACAGATATACTGACAGATAAGGTACAGAGACTGATAGACAGATATACTGACAGATAAGGTACAGAGACTGATAGACAGATATACTGACAGATAAGTGCAGAGACTGATAGACAGATATACTGACAGATAAGGTACAGATACTGATAGACAGATATACTGACAGATAAGGTACAGAGATTGATAGACAGATATACTGACATATAAGGTACAGAGATAGATAGACAGATATACTGACAGAAAAGGTACAGAGATTGATAGACAGATATACTGACAGATAAGGTACAGAGACTGATAGACAGATATACTGACAGATAAGGTACAGAGATTGATAGACAGATATACTGACATATAAGGTACAGAGATAGATAGACAGATATACTGACAGATAAGGTACAGAGATTGATAGACAGATATACTGACAGATAAGGTACAGAGATTGATAGACAGATATACTGACAGATAAGGTACATAGATTGATATACAGATATACTGACAGATAAGGTACAGAGATTGATAGACAGATATACTGACAGATAAGGTGCAGAGACTGATAGACAGATATACTGACAGATAAGGTACATAGATTGATAGACAGATATACTGACAGATAAGGTACATAGATTGATATACAGATATACTGACAGATAAGTTACAGAGATTGATAGACAGATATACTGACAGATAAGGTACAGAGACTGATAGACAGATATACTGACAGATAAGGTACAGATACTGAGAGACAGGTATACTGACAGATAAGGTACAGAGATTGATAGACAGATATACTGACAGATAAGGTACAGAGACTGATAGACAGATATACTGACAGATAAGGTACAGATACTGAGAGACAGGTATACTGACAGATAAGGTACAGAGATTGATAGACAGATATACTGACATATAAGGTACAGAGATTGATAGACAGATATACTGACAGATAAGGTACAGAGATTGATAGACAGATATACTGACAGATAAGGTACAGAGATTGATAGACAGATATACTGACAGATAAGGTACAGAGACTGATAGACAGATATACTGACAGATAAGGTACAGAGATTGATAGACAGATATACTGACAGATAAGGTACAGAGATTGATAGACAGATATACTGACAGACAAGGTACAAAGATTGATAGACAGATATACTGACAGATAAGATACAGAGATTGATAGACAGATATACTGACAGATAAGGTACAGAGATTGATAGACAGATATACTGACAGATAAGGTACAGAGACTGATAGACAGATATACTGACAGATAAGGTGCAGAGACTGATAGACAGATATACTGACAGATAAGGTACATAGATTGATATACAGATATACTGACAGATAAGGTACAGAGATTGATAGACAGATATACTGACAGATAAGTGCAGAGACTGATAGACAGATATACTGACAGATAAGGTACAGAGACTGATAGACAGATATACTGACAGATAAGGTACAGAGACTGATAGACAGATATACTGACAGATAAGGTACAGAGATTGATAGACAGATATACTGACATATAAGGTACAGAGATTGATAGACAGATATACTGACAGATAAGGTACAGAGATTGATAGACAGATATACTGACAGATAAGGTACAGAGATTGATAGACAGATATACTGACAGATAAGGTACATAGATTGATATACAGATATACTGACAGATAAGGTACAGAGATTGATAGACAGATATACTGACAGATAAGGTACATAGATTGATATACAGATATACTGACAGATAAGGTACATAGATTGATATACAGATATAGTGACAGATAAGGTACAGAGATTGATATACAGATATAGTGACAGATAAGGTACAGAGATTGATATACAGATATAGTGACAGATAAGGTACAGAGATTGATAGACAGATATACTGACAGATAAGGTACAGAGATTGATAGACAGATATACTGACAGATAAGTGCAGACACTGATAGACAGATATACTGACAGATAAGGTACAGAGACTGATAGACAGATATACTGACAGATAAGGTACAGAGACTGATAGACAGATATACTGACAGATAAGGATCAGAGACTGATAGACAGATATACTGACAGATAAGGTACAGATACTGACAGACAGATATACTGACAGATAAGTTACAGATACTGACAGACAGATATACTGACAGATAAGGTATAGAGACTGATAGACAGATATACTGACAGATAAGGTATAGAGACTGATAGACAGATATACTGACAGATAAGGTACAGATACTGAGAGACAGGTATACTGACAGATAAGGTACAGAGATTGATAGACAGATATACTGACATATAAGGTACAGAGATTGATAGACAGATATACTGACAGATAAGGTACAGAGATTGATAGACAGATATACTGACATATAAGGTACAGAGATTGATAGACAGATATACTGACAGATAAGGTACAGAGATTGATAGACAGATATACTGACATATAAGGTACAGAGATTGATAGACAGATATACTGACAGATAAGGTACAGAGATTGATAGACAGATATACTGACAGATAAGGTACAGAGATTGATAGACAGATATACTGACAGATAAGGTACAGAGACTGATAGACAGATATACTGACAGATAAGGTACAGAGATTGATAGACAGATATACTGACAGATAAGGTACAGAGATTGATAGACAGATATACTGACAGACAAGGTACAAAGATTGATAGACAGATATACTGACAGATAAGATACAGAGATTGATAGACAGATATACTGACAGATAAGGTACAGAGATTGATAGACAGATATACTGACAGATAAGGTACAGAGACTGATAGACAGATATACTGACAGATAAGGTGCAGAGACTGATAGACAGATATACTGACAGATAAGGTACATAGATTGATATACAGATATACTGACAGATAAGGTACAGAGATTGATAGACAGATATACTGACAGATAAGTGCAGAGACTGATAGACAGATATACTGACAGATAAGGTACAGAGACTGATAGACAGATATACTGACAGATAAGGTACAGAGACTGATAGACAGATATACTGACAGATAAGGTACAGAGATTGATAGACAGATATACTGACATATAAGGTACAGAGATTGATAGACAGTTATACTGACAGATAAGGTACAGAGATTGATAGACAGATATACTGACAGATAAGGTACAGAGATTGATAGACAGATATACTGACAGATAAGGTACATAGATTGATATACAGATGTACTGACAGATAAGGTACAGAGATTGATAGACAGATATACTGACAGATAAGGTACATAGATTGATATACAGATATACTGACAGATAAGGTACAGAGATTGATAGACAGATATACTGACAGATAAGGTACAGAGACTGATATACAGATATACTGACAGATAAGGTACAGAGACTGATAGACAGATATACTGACAGATAAGGTACAGAGATTGATAGACAGATATACTGACAGATAAGGTACAGAGATTGATAGACAGATATACTGACAGATAAGGTACAGAGATTGATAGACAGATATACTGACATATAAGGTACAGAGATTGATAGACAGATATACTGACAGATAAGGTACAGAGATTGATAGACAGATATACTGACATATAAGGTACAGAGATTGATAGACAGATATACTGACAGATAAGGTACAGAGATTGATAGACAGATATACTGACAGATAAGGTACAGAGATTGATAGACAGATATACTGACAGATAAGGTACAGAGACTGATAGACAGATATACTGACAGATAAGGTACAGAGATTGATAGACAGATATACTGACAGATAAGGTACAGAGATTGATAGACAGATATACTGACAGACAAGGTACAAAGATTGATAGACAGATATACTGACAGATAAGATACAGAGATTGATAGACAGATATACTGACAGATAAGGTACAGAGATTGATAGACAGATATACTGACAGATAAGGTACAGAGACTGATAGACAGATATACTGACAGATAAGGTGCAGAGACTGATAGACAGATATACTGACAGATAAGGTACATAGATTGATATACAGATATACTGACAGATAAGGTACAGAGATTGATAGACAGATATACTGACAGATAAGTGCAGAGACTGATAGACAGATATACTGACAGATAAGGTACAGAGACTGATAGACAGATATACTGACAGATAAGGTACAGAGACTGATAGACAGATATACTGACAGATAAGGTACAGAGATTGATAGACAGATATACTGACATATAAGGTACAGAGATTGATAGACAGATATACTGACAGATAAGGTACAGAGATTGATAGACAGATATACTGACAGATAAGGTACAGAGATTGATAGACAGATATACTGACAGATAAGGTACATAGATTGATATACAGATATACTGACAGATAAGGTACAGAGATTGATAGACAGATATACTGACAGATAAGGTACATAGATTGATATACAGATATACTGACAGATAAGGTGCAGAGACTGATAGACAGATATACTGACAGATAAGGTACATAGATTGATAGACAGATATACTGACAGATAAGGTACAGAGATTGATAGACAGATACACTGACAGATAAGGTACAGAGACTGATAGACAGATATACTGACAGATAAGGTACAGAGACTGATAGACAGATATACTGACAGATAAGGTACAGAGACTGATAGACAGATATACTGACAGATAAGTGCAGAGACTGATAGACAGATATACTGACAGATAAGGTACAGATACTGACAGACAGATATACTGACAGATAAGTTACAGAGATTGATAGACAGATATATTGACAGATAAGGTACAGAGACTGATAGACAGATATACTGACAGATAAGGTACAGAGACTGATAGACAGATATACTGACAGATAAGTGCAGAGACTGATAGACAGATATACTGACAGATAAGGTACAGATACTGACAGACAGATATACTGACAGATAAGTTACAGAGATTGATAGACAGATATACTGACAGATAAGGTACAGAGACTGATAGACAGATATACTGACAGATAAGGTACAGATACTGAGAGACAGGTATACTGACAGATAAGGTACAGAGATTGATAGACAGATATACTGACAGATAAGGTACAGATACTGACAGACAGATATACTGACAGATAAGTTACAGAGATTGATAGACAGATATACTGACAGATAAGGTATAGAGACTGATAGACAGATATACTGACAGATAAGGTACAGATACTGAGAGACAGGTATACTGACAGATAAGGTACAGAGATTGATAGACAGATATACTGACATATAAGGTACAGAGATTGATAGACAGATATACTGACAGATAAGGTACAGAGATTGATAGACAGATATACTGACATATAAGGTACAGAGATTGATAGACAGATATACTGACAGATAAGGTACAGAGATTGATAGACAGATATACTGACATATAAGGTACAGAGATTGATAGACAGATATACTGACAGATAAGGTACAGAGATTGATAGACAGATATACTGACAGATAAGTGCAGAGACTGATAGACAGATATACTGACAGATAAGGTACAGAGACTGATAGACAGATATACTGACAGATAAGGTACAGAGACTGATAGACAGATATACTGACAGATAAGGTACAGAGATTGATAGACAGATATACTGACATATAAGGTACAGAGATTGATAGACAGATATACTGACAGATAAGGTACAGAGATTGATAGACAGATATACTGACAGATAAGGTACAGAGATTGATAGACAGATATACTGACAGATAAGGTACATAGATTGATATACAGATATACTGACAGATAAGGTACAGAGATTGATAGACAGATATACTGACAGATAAGGTACATAGATTGATATACAGATATACTGACAGATAAGGTGCAGAGACTGATAGACAGATATACTGACAGATAAGTGCAGACACTGATAGACAGATATACTGACAGATAAGGTACAGAGACTGATAGACAGATATACTGACAGATAAGGTACAGAGACTGATAGACAGATATACTGACAGATAAGGATCAGAGACTGATAGACAGATATACTGACAGATAAGGTACAGAGACTGATAGACAGATACACTGACAGATAAGGTACAGAGACTGATAGACAGATATACTGACAGATAAGATACAGAGACTGATAGACAGATATACTGACAGATAAGGTACAGAGATTGATAGACAGATATACTGACAGATAAGGTACAGAGACTGATAGACAGATATACTGACAGATAAGGCACAGAGATTGATAGACAGATATACTGACAGATAAGGTATAGAGATTGATAGACAGATATACTGACAGATAAGGTACAGAGATTGATAGACAGATACACTGACAGATAAGGTACAGAGACTGATAGACAGATATACTGACAGATAAGGTACAGAGACTGATAGACAGATATACTGACAGATAAGGTACAGAGACTGATAGACAGATATACTGACAGATAAGTGCAGAGACTGATAGACAGATATACTGACAGATAAGGTACAGATACTGACAGTCAGATATACTGACAGATAAGTTACAGAGATTGATAGACAGATATATTGACAGATAAGGTACAGAGACTGATAGACAGATATACTGACAGATAATGTACAGAGACTGATAGACAGATATACTGACAGATAAGTGCAGAGACTGATAGACAGATATACTGACAGATAAGGTACAGATACTGACAGACAGATATACTGACAGATAAGTTACAGAGATTGATAGACAGATATACTGACAGATAAGGTACAGAGACTGATAGACAGATATACTGACAGATAAGGTACAGATACTGAGAGACAGGTATACTGACAGATAAGGTACAGAGATTGATAGACAGATATACTGACAGATAAGGTACAGATACTGACAGACAGATATACTGACAGATAAGTTACAGAGATTGATAGACATATATACTGACAGATAAGGTATAGAGACTGATAGACAGATATACTGACAGATAAGGTACAGATACTGAGAGACAGGTATACTGACAGATAAGGTACAGAGATTGATAGACAGATATACTGACATATAAGGTACAGAGATTGATAGACAGATATACTGACAGATAAGGTACAGAGATTGATAGACAGATATACTGACATATAAGGTACAGAGATTGATAGACAGATATACTGACAGATAAGGTACAGAGATTGATAGACAGATATACTGACATATAAGGTACAGAGATTGATAGACAGATATACTGACAGATAAGGTACAGAGATTGATAGACAGATATACTGACAGATAAGGTACAGAGATTGATAGACAGATATACTGACAGATAAGGTACAGAGACTGATAGACAGATATACTGACAGATAAGGTACAGAGATTGATAGACAGATATACTGACAGATAAGTGCAGAGACTGATAGACAGATATACTGACAGATAAGGTACAGAGACTGATAGACAGATATACTGACAGATAAGGTACAGAGACTGATAGACAGATATACTGACAGATAAGGTAAAGAGACTGATAGACAGATATACTGACAGATAAGGTACAGAGATTGATAGACAGATATACTGACAGATAAGTGCAGAGACTGATAGACAGATATACTGACAGATAAGGTACAGAGACTGATAGACAGATATACTGACAGATAAGGTACAGAGACTGATAGACAGATATACTGACAGATAAGGTACAGAGATTGATAGACAGATATACTGACATATAAGGTACAGAGATTGATAGACAGTTATACTGACAGATAAGGTACAGAGATTGATAGACAGATATACTGACAGATAAGGTACAGAGATTGATAGACAGATATACTGACAGATAATGTACATAGATTGATATACAGATGTACTGACAGATAAGGTACAGAGATTGATAGACAGATATACTGACAGATAAGGTACATAGATTGATATACAGATATACTGACAGATAAGGTACAGAGATTGATAGACAGATATACTGACAGATAAGTGCAGAGACTGATAGACAGATATACTGACAGATAAGGTACAGAGACTGATATACAGATATACTGACAGATAAGGTACAGAGACTGATAGACAGATATACTGACAGATAAGGTACAGAGATTGATAGACAGATATACTGACAGATAAGGTACAGAGATTGATAGACAGATATACTGACATATAAGGTACAGAGATTGATAGACAGATATACTGACAGATAAGGTACAGAGATTGATAGACAGATATACTGACATATAAGGTACAGAGATTGATAGACAGATATACTGACAGATAAGGTACAGAGATTGATAGACAGATATACTGACAGATAAGGTACAGAGATTGATAGACAGATATACTGACAGATAAGGTACAGAGACTGATAGACAGATATACTGACAGATAAGGTACAGAGATTGATAGACAGATATACTGACAGATAAGGTACAGAGATTGATAGACAGATATACTGACAGACAAGGTACAAAGATTGATAGACAGATATACTGACAGATAAGATACAGAGATTGATAGACAGATATACTGACAGATAAGGTACAGAGATTGATAGACAGATATACTGACAGATAAGGTACAGAGACTGATAGACAGATATACTGACAGATAAGGTGCAGAGACTGATAGACAGATATACTGACAGATAAGGTACATAGATTGATATACAGATATACTGACAGATAAGGTACAGAGATTGATAGACAGATATACTGACAGATAAGTGCAGAGACTGATAGACAGATATACTGACAGATAAGGTACAGAGACTGATAGACAGATATACTGACAGATAAGGTACAGAGACTGATAGACAGATATACTGACAGATAAGGTACAGAGATTGATAGACAGATATACTGACATATAAGGTACAGAGATTGATAGACAGATATACTGACATATAAGGTACAGAGATTGATAGACAGATATACTGACAGATAAGGTACATAGATTGATAGACAGATATACTGACAGATAAGGTACATAGATTGATATACAGATATACTGACAGATAAGGTACAGAGATTGATAGACAGATATACTGACAGATAAGTGCAGAGACTGATAGACAGATATACTGACAGATAAGGTACAGAGACTGATATACAGATATACTGACAGATAAGGTACAGAGACTGATAGACAGATATACTGACAGATAAGGTACAGAGATTGATAGACAGATATACTGACATATAAGGTACAGAGATTGATAGACAGATATACTGACAGATAAGGTACATAGATTGATAGACAGATATACTGACAGATAAGGTACAGAGATTGATAGACAGATATACTGACAGATAAGGTACAGAGATTGATAGAAATATATACTGACAGATAAGGTAAAGAGATTGATAGACAGATATACTGACAGATAAGGCGCAGAGACTGATAGACAGATATACTGACAGATAAGGTACAGAGACTGATAGACAGATATACTGACAGATAAGGTACAGAGACTGATAGACAGATATACTGACAGATAAGGTACAGAGATTGATAGACAGATACACTGACAGATAAGGTATAGAGATTGATATACAGATACACTGACAGATAAGGTATAGAGATTGATATACAGATATACTGACAAATAAGGTACAGAGATTGATAGACAGATATACTGACAGATAAGGTACAGAGATTGATAGACAGATATACTGACAGATAAGGTGCAGAGACTGATAGACAGATACACTGACAGATAAGGTACAGAGACTGATAGACAGATATACTGACAGATAAGGTACAGAGACTGATAGACAGATATACTGACAGATAAGGTACAGAGACTGATAGACAGATACACTGACAGATAAGGTACAGAGACTGATAGACAGATATACTGACAGATAAGGTACAGAGACTGATAGACAGATATACTGACAGATAAGGTACAGAGACTGATAGACAGATATACTGACAGATAAGGTGCAGAGACTGATAGACAGATATACTGACAGATAAGGTGCAGAGACTGATAGACAGATATACTGACAGATAAGGTGCAGAGACTGATAGACAGATATACTGACAGATAAGGTACATAGATTGATATACAGATATACTGACAGATAAGGTACATAGATTGATAGACAGATATACTGACAGATAAGGTGCAGAGATTGATAGACAGATACACTGACAGATAAGATACAGAGACTGATAGACAGATACACTGACAGATAAGGTACAGAGACTGATAGACAGATATACTGACAGATAAGGTACAGAGACTGATAGACAGATATACTGACAGATAAGGTACAGAGACTGATAGACAGATATACGGACAGATAAGGTACAGAGACTGATAGACAGATATACTGACAGATAAGGTACAGAGACTGATAGACAGATATACTGACAGATAAGGTACAGAGATTGATAGACAGATATACTGACAGATAAGGTACAGAGATTGATAGACAGATATACTGACAGATAAGGTACAGAGATTGATAGACAGATATACTGACAGATAAGGTACAGAGACTGATAGACAGATATACTGACAGATAAGGTACAGAGACTGATAGACAGATATACTGACAGATAAGGTGCAGAGACTGATAGACAGATATACTGACAGATAAGGTACATAGATTGATATACAGATATACTGACAGATAAGGTACAGAGATTGATAGACAGATATACTGACAGATAAGGTGCAGAGATTGATAGACAGATACACTGACAGATAAGATACAGAGATTGATAGACAGATACACTGACAGATAAGATACAGAGATTGATAGACAGATATACTGACAGATAAGATACAGAGACTGATAGACAGATATACTGACAGATAAGGTACAGAGATTGATAGACAGATATACTGACAGATAAGGTACAGAGATTGATAGACAGATACACTGACAGATAAGGTGCAGAGATTGATAGACAGATATACTGACAGATAAGATACAGAGACTGATAGACAGATATACTGACAGATAAGGTACAGAGATTGATAGACAGATATACTGACAGATAAGGTACAGAGATTGATAGACAGATATACTGACAGATAAGGTACAGAGATTGATAGACAGATATACTGACAGATAAGGTACAGAGACTGATAGACATATAGACTGACAGATAAGGTACAGAGACTGATAGACAGATATACTGACAGATAAGGTACAGAGACTGATAGACAGATATACTGACAGATAAGGTACAGAGACTGATAGACAGATATACTGACAGATAAGGTACAGAGACTGATAGACAGATATACTGACAGATAAGGTACAGAGATTGATAGACAGATATACTGACAGATAAGGTACAGAGATTGATAGACAGATATACTGACAGATAAGGTACAGAGACTGATAGACATATATACTGACATATAAGGATCAGAGACTGATAGACAGACAAACTGACAGATAAGGTACAGAGACTGATAGACAGATATACTGACAGATAAGGTACAGAGACTGATAGACAGATATACTGACATATAAGGATCAGAGACTGATAGACAGACAAACTGACAGATAAGGTACAGAGATTGATAGACAGATATACTGACAGATAAGGTACAGAGATTGATAGACAGATATACTGACAGATAAGGTACAGAGATTGATATACAGATATACTGACAGATAAGGTACATAGATTGATAGACAGATATACTGACAGATAAGGTACATAGATTGATATGCAGATATACTGACAGATAAGGTACAGAGATTGATAGACAGATATACTGACAGATAAGGTGCAGAGATTGATAGACAGATACACTGACAGATAAGATACAGAGACTGATAGACATATACACTGACAGATAAGGTACAGAGACTGATAGACAGATATACTGACAGATAAGGTACAGAGACTGATAGACAGATATACTGACAGATAAGGTACAGAGACTGATAGACAGATATACTGACAGATAAGGTACAGAGACTGATAGACAGATATACTGACAGATAAGGTACAGAGACTGATAGACAGATATACTGACAGATAAGGTACAGAGACTGATAGACAGATATACTGACAGATAAGGTACAGAGATTGATAGACAGATATACTGACAGATAAGGTACAGAGATTGATAGACAGATATACTGACAGATAAGGTACAGAGATTGATAGACAGATATACTGACAGATAAGGTACAGAGACTGATAGACAGATATACTGACAGATAAGGTACAGAGATTGATAGACAGATATACTGACAGATAAGGTACAGAGACTGATAGACAGATATACTGACAGATAAGGTACAGAGATTGATAGACAGATATACTGACAGATAAGGTACATAGATTGATAGACAGATATACTGACAGATAAGGTACAGAGATTGATAGACAGATATACTGACAGATAAGGTACAGAGACTGATAGACAGATATACTGACAGATAAGGTACAGAGACTGATAGACAGATATACTGACAGATAATGTACAGAGACTGATAGACAGATATACTGACAGATAAGGTGCAGAGACTGATAGACAGATATACTGACAGATAAGGTACATAGATTGATATACAGATATACTGACAGATAAGGTACATAGATTGATATGCAGATATACTGACAGATAAGGTACAGAGATTGATAGACAGATATACTGACAGATAAGGTGCAGAGATTGATAGACAGATACACTGACAGATAAGATACAGAGACTGATAGACATATACACTGACAGATAAGGTACAGAGACTGATAGACAGATATACTGACAGATAAGGTACAGAGACTGATAGACAGATATACTGACAGATAAGGTACAGAGACTGATAGACAGATATACTGACAGATAAGGTACAGAGACTGATAGACAGATATACTGACAGATAAGGTACAGAGACTGATAGACAGATATACTGACAGATAAGGTACAGAGACTGATAGACAGATATACTGACAGAGACTGATAGACAGATATACTGACAGATAAGGTACAGAGATTGATAGACAGATATACTGACAGATAAGGTACAGAGACTGATAGACAGATATACTGACAGATAAGGTACAGAGACTGATAGACAGAGATACTGACAGATAAGGTGCAGAGACTGATAGACAGATATACTGACAGATAAGGTACATAGATTGATATACAGATATACTGACAGATAAGGTACAGAGATTGATAGACAGATATACTGACAGATAAGGTGCAGAGATTGATAGACAGATACACTGACAGATAAGATACAGAGATTGATAGACAGATATACTGACAGATAAGGTACAGAGACTGATAGACAGATACACTGACAGATAAGATACAGAGACTGATAGACAGATATACTGACAGATAAGGTACAGAGATTGATAGACAGATATACTGACAGATAAGGTACAGAGATTGATAGACAGATACACTGACAGATAAGGTACAGAGATTGATAGACAGATATACTGACAGATAAGATACAGAGACTGATAGACAGATATACTGACAGATAAGGTACAGAGATTGATAGACAGATATACTGACAGATAAGGTACAGAGATTGATAGACAGATATACTGACAGATAAGGTACAGAGATTGATAGACAGATATACTGACAGATAAGATACAGAGACTGATAGACAGATATACTGACAGATAAGGTACAGAGATTGATAGACAGATATACTGACAGATAAGGTACAGAGATTGATAGACAGATATACTGACAGATAAGGTACAGAGATTGATAGACAGATATACTGACAGATAAGGTACAGAGACTGATAGACATATAGACTGACAGATAAGGTACAGAGACTGATAGACAGATATACTGACAGATAAGGTACCGAGACTGATAGACAGATATACTGACAGATAAGGTACAGAGACTGATAGACAGATATACTGACAGATAAGGTACAGAGACAGATAGACAGATATACTGACAGATAAGATACAGAGATTGATAGACAGATATACTGACAGATAAGGTACAGAGATTGATAGACAGATATACTGACAGATAAGGTACAGAGACTGATAGACATATATACTGACATATAAGGATCAGAGACTGATAGACAGACAAACTGACAGATAAGGTACAGAGACTGATAGACAGATATACTGACAGATAAGGTGCAGAGATTGATAGACAGATATACTGACAGATAAGATACAGAGACTGATAGACAGATATACTGACAGGTAAGGTAAGAGACTGATAGACAGATATACTGACAGATAAGGTACAGAGATTGATAGACAGATATACTGACAGATAAGGTACAGAGATTGATAGACAGATATACTGACAGATAAGGTACAGAGGTTGATAGACAGATATACTGACAGATATGGTACAGAGATTGATAGACAGATATACTGACATATAAGGATCAGAGACTGATAGACAGACAAACTGACAGATAAGGTACAGAGATTGATAGACAGATATACTGACAGATAAGGTACAGAGATTGATAGACAGATATACTGACAGATAAGGTACAGAGATTGATAGACATATATGCTGACAGATAAGGTACAGAGACTGATAGACAGATATACTGACAGATAAGTTACAGAGATTGATAGATATACTGACAGATAAGGTACAGAGATTGGTAGACAGATATACTGACATATATGGTACAGAGGTTGATAGACAGATATACTGACAGATAAGGTGCAGAGATTGATAGACAGATATACTGACAGATAAGATACAGAGACTGATAGACAGATATACTGACAGGTAAGGTAAGAGACTGATAGACAGATATACTGACAGATAAGGTACAGAGATTTATAGACAGATATACTGACAGATAAGGTAAGAGACTGATAGACAGATATACTGACAGATAAGGTACAGAGACTGATAGACAGATATACTGACAGATAAGGTACAGAGATTGATAGACAGATATACTGACAGATAAGGTACATAGACTGATAGACAGATATACTGACAGATAAGATACAGAGATTGATAGACAGATATACTGACAGATAAGGTACAGAGACTGATAGACAGATATACTGACAGATAAGGTGCAGAGACTGATAGACATATATACTGACAGATAAGATACAGAGATTGATAGACAGATATACTGACAGATAAGGTACAGAGATTGATAGACAGATTTACTGACAGATAAGATACATAGACAGATAGACAGATATACTGACAGATAAGGTACAGAGGTTGATAGACAGATATACTGACAGATATGGTACAGAGACTGATAGACAGATATACTGACAGATAAGGTACAGAGATTGATAGACAGATATACTGACAGATAAGGTACAGAGACTGATAGACAGACATATAAGTGTCTCATCCTTTATGCATGGCTGACGCGTTTGATCTGCTAACACAGTGAGAATTAAAAAACAAATTATAAAAATGTCGCAATACTTTTTTTTTTTTTGAGCATTGTACGGCTAATATGTAAAAATAAAAACAAGCAGCAAAGTTTATAAGCCAAAAATATGCCTTTATAGTTGTGCAAAAGTGTTTCTCTTTATTTTCTTCACTTGCATAAGTATAGATCATTGTTCACCAATCTTTATTCTTTACATTCACAGTATAAGCAACGTTTAGGAGACAGTGTCCCTTTCAGGTTAAGTGGAAGATATCATATTTTCATGTTAGTGTGCCTTTAAGCAAAGCCATGAGCCGATTAACCATTTCACTTATAATAGCTAGAATAGATCAGTCATCTGCCATTCTGAAGATGAGATCAATTAAACATTGATTTTACTGTAATGTAGAAAATAAATAACTATTACAAATTATATATCTCTTGTGCTTGTGTCAGGGCTTCTCTGCTGTTTTTTTTTTTTTTAAATTGAAACCCTTTCCATCAGTGAGTTAACCAGCTGGTGTTAACAAGCAGAGCCTTTCAACACTGTTACCATGGTTACTCACCTGGCTGCTATTAGCCAGCCCTATTGCTGCTCAGAGCAGGTATTTAAGCAGCTAGTCTCAGTAGCTCATTTGCCCTTGTGTTGTTCCTTTTTTCCAAGTGCAGTGCCTGGTCTCCAAGTGCAGTGCCTGGTCTCCAAGTGCAGTGCCTGGTCTCCAAGTGCAGTGCCTGGTCTCCAAGTGCAGTGCCTGGTCTCCAAGTGCAGTGCCTGGTCTCCAAGTGCAGTTCCTGGTCTCCAAGTGCAGTTCCTGGTCTTCTGACACGACTTGACTCATCTGACTTCTCTTCGGGGTTCTTGATTCCTTGCTTTGTTCCTGACTCCGCTGGTCTCAGTTCTCCTGGCTTGTCTGACTACCCACTTTGATTCCTGACCATCTTGCCTGCTGGATATAGCTTTTGGACTATTTTTACCCTTTTGCTATTTGTAATTAATAAAGGCATTTTAGAACCCTGGGAAATTATGCAAATTAATTGTACAGGACATGTATGGGCGAGGGGGAGACAAGAGATGACTGACGGGGGCTGGGGGGAGGGGCTTCAGGGGGGAGTTGATAAAAGCCCTGGAGCCTCTCTCCCCAGCAGCCATTTTAATCTGTAAACGCACCTGGTAGCAATTTTCCCACCCTCCCTCCCTATGTTTATGTGTTTTTTATGTATTAACTTTCTTTGTCGCAGCAGGCGGGGGTTGGCTGTCCTTGTCAGTAGGGGATATGTTTTGGAAAATGAAGTTGGGGGTATAACAAGGAGAATGGTGCTCGGTCCTCCCCTAACCTTAAAAGCAACATGGAAGTTGTTTGTATTGGACGTGCCCACTGAGCTAAGTGAGTCGGCTAGTGGTAAGCATTGTGGGAGAGATGGGCCAGGTGGAGTTATGGCATCTCAAGGGATGAGGAGGGGAGGCGAGCTTCTGGATTCTGGATTTGGTTGGAAAAAAGTTGCACTATGTAAATATATGGGTGGAAGTTTAAAATGGTTTTACTGGCAAGGGCTTAGTCATTTTGTCAGGCTGTATTCTGTTTTATACATATAAGTATTAAAGGATGGTGGTGGTTTATACAGCCTGATATGTGTTTAATAAAGAAGTGCTGTGGCCTTGTTGTACCATCGCAAGTCTCGTGTCTATTTATTGGGGGGAACATGGGCTGGTATGGTTATGGGGGTTTGTGGGGTTATGGTATGTCTCAGGAATCGGGCATCTATCCCCTCTGCATACATACATGAATCTTACCTTCTGTCTCTGTCTGGTTCCTGGTCCCTAACAGTTAGCAAAACTGCAAGTAAATGTCTAAACAAGCAGGAATTTTGTTTGTGTCTTTGGAGTTTCCAGTTTATTACATCACCTTGTGGCTTAATATGCAAATTTCAACTTCTCATTTAAAAGAACATCATTTGCATATCATGCCACAGGTGATGTCACAAGCAGGAGTCTCCACAAACACCGTTAAAACCATTTTTTCTTTTAATTTAGGCAATTGCTTGAAGTTTTGCAATCATTTTTAATTCTCTACAGTCACAGTAATAACACTGTTTAGGTGATACTGTCCTTTTAAAACATGTTCTCAGGCAGCTCCCAGTTGAGTGAGGATATTTAGCATTGCAGTATATCTGGGGGTTTCAGGTACGTGACCCAGAGTTTTACATTTCCAACCATTACAGCCGTGTTTCCCTGAAAGGGATATTTCCCCGGCATGTTGCAGAATCTCCATTAGCCTATTGGAAAGTCTTACTCACATCCTGGATTTCCTGCCTCTCCCTCTTAAGACATACTTTTAATATATCCTGTCATGTTTCAGGAGTAAGGTCATGCAATATTTTACTAACCCTTTCAATGTACAAGGCTTTATGACGATAGACTCATATGTTCACTACGTAACAGTACTAGTTGCTAGATGGAGAAAGATGGTCCATATGCTGTGCAGATTAGTGGTAGCAGGCGTACATCATTCTCATATACGTGCCCTTTGTGAAAAGTTTGCTTGATGGAGGTCAGGTCAATGTCAGGCTACTAGATAGATCTCAGTGGATCCTTATAGACTAAATAATGAAGTTTATTCCATCGCACACCTGCCTGACGGAGCTCATTCTATCCTTAGCCTACTTTATGGAGTTCATTCCATCCTTAGCCTACTTTATGGAGTTCATTCCATCCTTAGCCTACTTTATGGAGTTCATTCCATCCTTAGCCTACTTGATGGAGCTCATTTCATCCTTAGCCTACTTGATGGAGCTCATTCCATCCTTAGCCTACTTGATGGAGCTCATTCTATCCTTGGCCTACTTGATGGAACTCCTACCTTCCTTAGCCTACTTTATGGAGCTCATTCCATCCTTAGTCTACTTCATGGAGTTCATTCCATCCTTAGCCTACTTGATGGAGCTCATTCCATCCTTAGCCTACTTGATGGAGTTCATTCCATCCTTAGCCTACTTGATGGAGCTCATTCCATCCTTAGCCTTCTTGATGGAGTTCATTCCATCCTTAGCCTACGTGATGGAGCTCATTCCATCCTTATCCTACTTGATGGAGCTCATTCCATCCTTAGCCTACTTCATGGAGTTCATTCCATACTTAGGCTACTTTATGGAGCTCATTCCATCCTTAGCCTACTTTATGGAGCTCATTCCATCCTTAGCCTACTTGATGGAGCTCATTCCATACTTAGGCTACTTTATGGAGCTCATTCCATCCTTAGCCTACTTTATGGAGCTCATTCTATCCTTGGCCTACTTGATGGAGCTCATTCCATCCTTAGCCTATTTGATGAAGCTCATTCCATCTTTACATACTTTTTGGAGGTCATTCTATCCTTAGCCTATTTGATGGTTGTTCCATCTTTCGCCTACATCAGGGGTCCTCAAACTACGGCCCGCGGGCCACATGCGGCCCGCCGAGGACATTTATGTGGCCCGCGGGGGGTGCTGCCGGCACCCACCCCGTTTACTTTTTTTTTTTCTTTCTGGCAGCCGCAAAGGATGCGGCTGCAGGAAGAAAAAAAAATAAAAAAATTCACCGCGACCGGATGTGACGTTACGTCACATCCGGATCCGGTAACTGTTTCCCTCCTCCACAGGAGGACACTGCGCGAGACGTCCGGGGACACAGCAGCTGGAGGTAAGTGATGGGGAAGCGGGGGAGGAGGGAGGGATAACGAGCACTATTCCTGGCCTCTGACTGGCATAATATTCCTGGGCATCTGAATGGCAAAATATTCCTGGGCTTCTGAATGGCATAATATTCCTGGGCATCTGAATGGCATCATATTCCTGGGCATCTGACTGGCATATTATTCCTGGGCATCTGACTGGCATATTATTCCTGGGCATCTGACTGGCATAATATTCCTGGGCATCTGAATGGCATCATATTCCTGGGCATCTGAATGGCATCATATTCCTGGGCATGTGAATGGCATCATATTCCTGGGCATCTGAATGGCATAATATTCCTGGGCATCTGAATGGCATCATATTCCTGGGCATCTGACTGGCATCATATTCCTGGGCATCTGACTGGCATCATATTCCTGGGCATCTGAATGGCATAATATTCCTGGCCATCTGAATGGCATAATATTCCTGGCCATCTGACTGGCATCATATTCCTGGCCATCTGACTGGCATCATATTCCTGGCCATCTGACTGGCATCATATTCCTGGGCATCTGACTGGCATCATATTCCTGGGCATCTGACTGGCATATTATTCCTGGGCATCTGACTGGCATCATATTCCTGGGCATCTGACTGGCATCATATTCCTGGGCATCTGACTGGCATCATATTCCTGGGCATCTGACTGGCATAATATTCCTGGGCATCTGACTGGCATATTATTCCTGGGCATCTGACTGGCATAATATTCCTGGGCATCTGAATGGCATAATATTCCTGGCCATCTGACTGGCATCATATTCCTGGCCATCTGAATGGCATCATATTCCTGGCCATCTGAATGGCATCATATTCCTGGGCATCTGACTGGCATCATATTCCTGGGCATCTGACTGGCATAATATTCCTGGGCATCTGACTGGCAAAATATTCCTGGGCATCTGACTGGCACACTATTCCCATTGAAATACTGGTAAGTTTGTTGATTTAACTTTACTTTAAATATTGTATTTGTTCTCGTTTTGTTCAAAATAAGATATATGCAGTGTGCATAGGAATTTCTTCATAGTTTTTATTTTTACTATAGTCCGGCCCTCCAACGGTCTGAGGAACAGTGAACTGGCCCCCTGTTTAAAAAGTTTGAGGACCCCTGGCCTACATGATGAGGCTCATTCTCTCCTTAGCCTACGTGATGGAGATGATTCCACCCTTAGCCTACTTTATGGAGCTCATTATATCCTTAGCCTACTTATGGAGCTCATTCCATCCTTAGCCTACTTTATGGAGCTCATTCTATCCTTAGCTACTTAATGAGTAATAGGTTTAATTATAGTAACATAGTTATTTAGGTTGAAAAAAGACACAAGTCCATCACATTCAACCCTTCTAACTAGAAGTTTGATCTAAGGCAAAACCCCCTAGGGACGCTATCTAGAATTTGCCTCCCAGGGGGAAAACTTCCTTCTTGACTCCAAAGGGCAATCAGATTTCTTCTTGGATCAAGAAGCTATAATAATAATGTTTATTATATTATTAATATGTCTTGGTTTTCTAAAAAAAAATATATATCTAGACTCTGTATATTGACCCTGCACATATTTATATAATGTTACCATTTATATAAATGCTACTTTTTAAGTCTCTCTTCATAACTAAGATCCTCCAATCACCTTCTTAATTGTGTAGCTCTCCTTTGCACTTTTTCTAGTTCCATAATATCCTTTTGAGATTTACCATTGACTTGAAAAGAGGAAATCAAAACTGTTTTTTTTTTTTGTTATTATTTTCCCATAATGCATAACTTTACATTTGTCTATAATGAGGATTGTAAATAATTGATTATAAATCTGATTGATGGCGCTCAGTTCACTGTTAACCTACCTGATGGAGCTTAGGTCTGCCTTAGCCTACTTAATGAAGATTATTTTACTGTTTGCCTACCTGATAGAGCTCATTCCATTCTTTGCTTACCTACTCAAGCCTATTCCACAGTTTGCCGACTTGATTGCACTCATCAGTGTAAGGGTGTCAGTGAGTGGCAGAGTGTAAAGGTGTCAGTGAGTGGCAGAGTATATGGGTGTCAGTGAGTGGCAGAGTATAAGTGAGAGGCAGAGTGTGAGCTGCAGAGTGTAAGTGTGTGAGTGAGTGGCAGAGTGTAAGTGTAGGAGTGAGTGGCAGAGTGTGAGTGAGTGGCAAAGTGTAAGTGAGTGGCAGAGTATGAGTGATTGTAAGAGTGTGAGTTAGTGGCAGAGTGTAAGTGTGTGAGAGAGTGTGAGTGGCAGAGTGTAAGTGAGTGTAAGTGTATGTGAGTGAGTGGCAGAGTATAAGTGTGTGAGTGGCAGAGTGTAAGCGAGTGGCAGAGTGTGAGTGAGTGCGTTAGTGGCAGAGTGTGAGTGGCTGAGTGTAAGTGAGTGTAAGTGTATGTGAGTGAGTGGCAGAGTGTGAGTGAGTTACAGAGTGTAAGTGAACAGCAGAGTGTGATTGAGTGGCAGCATGTAAATGTATGAGTGAGCAGCAGATTGTGAGTGAGTGGAAAAGTGTAAGTGTGTGAGTGAGCGGAAGAGTGTAAGTGTGTGAGTGAGCGGAAGAGTGTAAGTGTGTGCGTGAGCGGAAGAGTGTAAGTGTGTGAGTGAGCGGAAGAGTGTACGTGTATGTGAGTGGCAGAATGTGAGAGAGTGACAGAGTGTAAGTGAGCAGCAGAGTGTGGGTGAGTAGCAGAGTGTGATTGAGTGGCAGCATGTAAGTGTATGAGTGAGCGGCAGATTGTGAGTGGAAAAGTGTAAGTGTGTGAGTGAGCGGAAGAGTGCAAGTACATGTGAGTGAGTGAAAGAGTGCAAGTGTATGTGAGTGAGTGGCAGAGTGTGAGTACGTGCAGGGCCGGCGCTAACATAAGGCAGCACAGGCGGCTGCCTTAGGGCGCCCCAATGGGGGGGCGGGAAAATCGCCCGCTCCCCCAGGCCCGTTTTCTTACCTCCATGCCGCTGTTCATGTCCGTGGCTGAGAGGGAAGCGCTGTGCGCTCCCCTCAGGCCGTGCGCATTCAATAAAGTGAGTTGAAAAAAAAAGTTTCAACACACTTTATTGAATGCGCACGGCCTGAGGGAAGCTCTCAGCCACGGACATGAACAGCAGCATGGAGGTAAGTACTGGGGTCTGGGGAAGGGGGGAGGAGGGAGGTTTAACGAGGCTCTGACTGGCACACAATTCCTGGGCATCTGAATGGCACAATATTCCTGGGCATCTGACTGGCATAATATTCCTGGGCATCTGACTGGCACAATATTCCTGGTATCTGACTGGCATAATATTCCTGGGCATCTGACTGGCATAATATTCCTGGGCATCTGACTGGCATACTATTCCTGGGCGTCTGACTGGCATAATATTCCTGGGCATCTGACTGGCATAATATTCCTGGGCATCTGACAGGCATACTATTTCTGGGCATCTGACAGGCACACTATTTCTGGGCATCTGACTGGCACAATATTCCAGGGCATCTGACTGGCATCATATTCCTGGGCTCTGACTGGCATAATATTCCTGGGCATTTGACTGGCACAATATTCCTGGTATCTGACTGGCATAATATTCCTGGGCATCTGACTGGCATAATATTCCTGGGCATCTGACTTGCATAATATTCCTGGGCATCTGACTGGCATAATATTCCTGGGCATCTGAATGGCACAATATTCCTGGGCATCTGACTGGCATAATATTCCTGGGCATCTGACTGGCATAATATTCCTGGGCATCTGACAGGCATACTATTTCTGGGCATCTGACAGGCACACTATTTCTGGGCATCTGACTGGCACAATATTCCAGGGCATCTGACTGGCATAATATTCCTGGGCTCTGACTGGCATAATATTCCTGGGCATTTGACTGGCACAATATTCCTGGTATCTGACTGGCATAATATTCCTGGGCATCTGACTGGCATAATATTCCTGGGCATCTGACTTGCATAATACTCCTGGGCATCTGTATGGCACAATATTCCTGGGCATCTGACTGGCATAATATTCCTGGGCATCTGACTGGCATAATATTCCTGGGCATCTGACAGGCATACTATTTCTGGGCATCTGACAGGCACACTATTTCTGGGCATCTGACTGGCACAATATTCCAAGGCATCTGACTGGCATCATATTCCTGGGCTCTGACTGGCATAATATTCCTGGGCATTTGACTGGCACAATATTCCTGGTATCTGACTGGCATAATATTCCTGGGCATCTGACTGGCATAATATTCCTGGGCATCTGACTTGCATAATATTCCTGGGCATCTGACTGGCATAATATTCCTGGGCATCTGAATGGCACAATATTCCTGGGCATCTGACTGGCATAATATTCCTGGGCATCTGACTGGCATAATATTCCTGGGCATCTGACAGGCATACTATTTCTGGGCATCTGACAGGCACACTATTTCTGGGCATCTGACTGGCACAATATTCCAGGGCATCTGACTGGCATAATATTCCTGGGCTCTGACTGGCATAATATTCCTGGGCATTTGACTGGCACAATATTCCTGGTATCTGACTGGCATAATATTCCTGGGCATCTGACTGGCATAATATTCCTGGGCATCTGACTTGCATAATACTCCTGGGCATCTGTATGGCACAATATTCCTGGGCATCTGACTGGCATACTATTCCTGGGCATCTGACGGGCACACTATTTCTGGGCATCTGACTGGCATAATATTCCTGGGCATCTGACTGGCATACTATTCCTGGGCATCTGACTTGCATAATATTCCTGGGCATCTGACTGGCATAATATTCCTGGGCATCTGAATGGCACAATATTCCTGGGTATCTGACTGGCATAATATTCCTGGGCATCTGACGGGCACACTATTTCTGGGCATCTGACTGGCATAATATTCCTGGGCATCTGACTGGCATACTATTCCTGGGCATCTGACTGGCATAATATTCCTGGGCATCTGACAGGCATACTATTTCTGGGCATCTGACTGGCATAATATTCCTGGGCATCTGACTGGCATACTATTCCTGGGCATCTGACTGGCATAATATTCCTGGGCATCTGACTGGCATAATATTCCTGGGCATCTGACTGGCATATTATTCCTGGGCATCTGACTGGCATACTATTTCTGGGCATCTGGCAGGCACACTATTTCTGGGCATTTGACTGGCATAATATTCCTGGGCATCTGACTGGCATAATATTCCTGGGCATCTGACTGGCACAATATTCCAGGGCATCTGACTGGCATAATATTCCTGGGCATCTGACTGGCATACTATTCCTGGGCATCTGAATGGCACACTATTCCTGGGCATCTGACTGGCATAATATTCCTGGGCTCTGACTGGCATAATATTCCTGGGCATTTGACTGGCACAATATTCCTGGTATCTGACTGGCATAATATTCCTGGGCTATGACTGGCATAATATTCCTGGGCATCTGACTGGCATAATATTCCTGGGCATCTGAATGGCATAATATTCCTGGGCTCTGACTGGCATACTATTCCTGGGCATCTGACTGGCATACTATTCCTGGGCATCTGACTTGCATAATATTACTGGGCATCTGACTGGCATAATATTCCTGGGCATCTGAATGGCACAATATTCCTGGGCATCTGAATGGCACAATATTGGCACAATATTCTTGGGCATCTGACTGGCATAATATGCCTGGTATCTGACTGGCATAATATTCCTGGGCATCTGACTGGCATAATATTCCTGGGCTATGACTGGCATAATATTCCTGGGCTATGACTGGCATAATATTCCTGGGCATCTGACTGGCATAATATTCCTGGGCTCTGACTGGCATACTATTACTGGGCATCTGAATGGCATAATATTCTTGGGCTCTGACTGGCATAATGTTCCTGGGCATCTGACTGGCACAATATTACTGGGCTCTGACTGGCATAATATTCCTGGGCATGTGACTGGCACAATATTACTGGGCTCTGACTGGCATAATATTCCTGGGCATGTGACTGGCATAATATTACTGGGCTCTGACTGGCATAATATTCCCATTGAAATACTGGTAAGTTTGTTGATTTAACTTTACTTCATTTTAAATATTGTATTTGTTCCCGTTTTGTTTCTTCACTGCAAAATAAGATATATGCAGTGTGCATAGGAATTTGTTAATAGTTTTTATTTTTACTATAGTCCGGCCCTTCAACGGTCTGAGGGACAGTGAACTGGCCCCCTGTTTAAAAAGTTTGAGGACCCCTGGGCTAAATACTGGCATATTGAGTGGCAAAATAGTGTGTCTCCGGTTATGTGTGAATTGGTGTAACTGTGTGTGTGTAAGTCAGGGCTCGACAAACCCGGGCGCCAGGTCACCATGGCGACCTGGAAATTAAGCCTGGCCCCGTTGCCCGCTGCCATTCGTGTTTATTGGATTTTTGCAGCACTCCGCCCCCTCGCGCAACGCGTGTGTGAATGCCGGTGTCATCACTTGACAACTCAGCCGAAAGAGCAATGAAGATCGGCTGCAGCACGAATGTTCCCTCTTCCAGCTAGTTTACCTCATTGCAGGGGAGGGGGGAACATTTGTGCTGAAGCCGATCTTCATTGCTCTTTCGGCTGAGTGCTGGGCTGTCAAGTGATGACACCGGCATTCACACAAGCTAAGAAAGAGGGGGGAAAAAAACGGTGTATATGTTTATGTGTGTATGTGAAGTGGGTGGGGTGTGTGTGTGTGTATATGTAAAGAAGTTGGGGGTGTATGTGAAGTGGGGGGGTGTATATGTGAAGTGGGTGGGGGGGTGTGTATATGTGAAGAGGATGGGGGGGTGTGGTGTATATGTGAAGTGGGTGGGGGTGTGTTGTGTATATGTGAAGTGGGTGGGGGTGTGTGTATATGTGAAGTGGGTGGGGGTGTGTGTGGTGTATATGTGAAGTGGGTGGGGGTGTGTGTGGTGTATATGTGAAGTGGGTGGGGGTGTGTGTGGTGTATATGCGAAGTGGGTGGGGGTGTGTGAGGTGTATATGTGAAGTGGGTGGGGGGGTGGGAGGTGTATATGTGAATTGGGTGGGGGGTGTGAGGTGTATGTGTGATGTGTATATGTGTAAGGTGTATGTGAAGTAGGTGTGTGTGTGTGTGTGTGTGTGTCTATATATGTGAAGTGGGGGGCTATATATGTGAAGTGGGTTTGTGTGTGGGTGTGTATGTGAAGTGGGTTGGTGTGTGTGGGTGTGTATGTGAAGTGGGTTGGTGTGTGTGGGTGTGAATGTGAAGTGGGTTGGTGTGTGTATGTGAAGTGGGATGGTGTGTGTGTATGTGAAGTGGGTTGGTGGGTGTGTATGTGAAGTGGGTTGGTGTGTGTGGGTGTGTATGTGAAGTGGGTTGGTATGTGTGTTTATAAATTGTGTGTATGTTTGCGTGATTGTCTGGCTCCTAAAATTTTTTGCTGGCTCCTAGAATCAAATTAAATTTGTCAAGCCCTGGTGTAAGTGGTAAGGGTGTCTCTGTGTGTGACTGCAAGGGTGTCTTCGTGTTTAAGGGTTTCAATGTGTGACACATTTAGAGCATGCGAGTTGAATATTTAGATGTATTTATTTTCTACACTATACATTATTCATATATATATATATATATAATGTAAGGAGGCTTAATGGTGTGGGAGGCGTGGCGGATCAGAGCAGGGGGGCACCAAAATGCACCTTCGCCTGTGTAGACGAAAATCCTTGCACCGGCCCTGAGAACGTGCATTAGTGGCAGAGTGTAAATGAGTGACAGAGTGTAAGTGAGCAGCAGAGTGTGGGTGAGTGGCAGAGTGTGAGTGAGTGGCAGCATGTAAGTGTATGAGTGAGTGGCAGAGTGTGTATGTGAGTGAGCGGCAGAGTACAAGTACATGTGAGTGAGCGGCAGAGTGCGTGTATTTGGCAGTGTACATGTGCAAAAGATGTGAGGTGGCCGCGTGTTGCATTGTCGGCTTGCAGCTGCCAGATATAACTTAATGTCATATCTGGCACCTTTTCCCTCCTGCATGCACCAATGTCTGGGTGTCCATCTGAGTGCTAGGGTAAGACTTGGGTGCTGGGGCCAGTCCTGTGAGTGCAATCTAAATGCTGAGGTAAATCCTGAGGCAAGTCCTACGTGCTGGGGCAAGTATTGTGAGTGCAATCTACATGCTGGGATAAGTCCTGGGTGCGGAGGTAAGTCCTGTGAGTGCAATCTGCATGCTGAGGTAAGTTGTGGGTGCTGGGGCAAGTCCTGTGAGTTCAGTCTGGGTGCTGGAGTAAATCCTGGGGCAAGTCATGGGTGCTTGGGCAAGTCCTGTAAGTGTAGTCTGGGTGCTGGGGTAAGTCAATATATCCACCCAGTATGTACACAAGGTTATAACTCACACAATGCCCTGATTATACATACCCCAGTACAGTGCAATTCATATAACCTTGTGTAAATACTGGTGGCTATGTGTTGCCATGTGCATGAGGTAAATATCAGGGCAGTGTGTGAGCTGTAACCTTTGGTACATACTGGGGGCATTGATTGCAGTGCATGGGGTATATAACAGTCTTATCTATAAATAATACACTCTTTAAATGTGCTTAACAATGCATGGCTTGCCCTTTTATGAACAAGAAAATAAATATGCAATGCTATGGGGCTGGTATAATGGTGTAATGCTATGGGGCTGATTTAATGATGTGATGTTATGGGGCTGGTATAATGGGGTAATGCTATGGGTCTGGTTTAATGATGTTATGATATGGGGCTGGTATAATGATGGGATGTTATGGGCTGGTATAATGACATAATGCTATGGGGCTGGTATAATGATGTGATGCTCTGGGGCTGGTATAATGGTGTAATGCTATGGGGCTGGTTTAATGATGTTGTGTTATGGGGCTGGTATAATGATGTGATGCTATGGGGCTAGTAGAATGATGTGATGTAATGGGGCTGGTATAATGATGGGATGTTATAGGGCTGGTATAATGATGGGATGTTATGGGGCTGGTATAATGACATAATGTTATGGGGCTGGTATAATGACATAATGCTATGGGGCTGGTATAATGATGTGATGCTATGGGGCTGGTATAATGATGCAATGCTATGGGGCTGGTATAATGATGTTATGCTATGGGGCTGGTATAATGATGCAATGCTTTGGGGCTGGTATACTGGTATAATGATGCAATTCTATGGGGCTGGTATACTATTATTTCCAGGGCTGTTTCCCCCCCCCCCCCCCCCCCAGTCTGGCCCTGCCTGCAGAGGCGGATCCAGAATCTGATCTCAGGAGGTATCCAGTAGCTGCGGGCTGGATAAAAACTGCCTTAGTTTGGATACTCCTGGTCTAGCTGATAGAGCTCACTCCATCTTTAGGCTAAATGATAGAGCCATCTCCATCCTTAGTCTAGATGATAGCTTTCACTCCATCTTTAGCCAAGATGATAGAGCTCACTCCATCCTTAGGCTAGGCCCTAGATGATAGAGCTTACTCCATCCTTAGGCTAGGCCCTAGATGATAGAGCTCACTCCATCCTTAGCCAACTGGACAAAGCTCATTCAATTGTTTGCCTAACTGATGAGTCTCATTCCATAACTAGATACTTAATGACAAGTTCCATAATTGGTCTAAACCATGGCATTTGTTGCTAAGAATAAAGTATGATGTATACATTGTGTTAGGAGAAACAAATGCATTGATAGAATTTATAATCTGCTTTTAGAGGCATAATGTGATGTCATCAACAGAAGACAGTAGACACATTTTTAACACTTTTATTTTCACTTATAGGGTGTCTGTCAACCTTAAAGGAACATCAAACCTTGTTTAACCCTTGAAGGAAGCCAGGGTTAAACAAAACAAGTGCCGGGAATTTTAAAAGTAAACCCGACGTGTATCATAATAGATACTGGCGGGGTTACTATCTGCTCTGTCTCAAATGCGAGACACAGCAGTTCCTGGTTGTCTCATGCAGCCCCGCTCTGACTGCTGAATGCCAGGGTCTCTCGCTGCTAGCACAGCGATAGACTCTCATTTTTGCATGGGATCAGGAGCTAGTTAAGGTCCCCCCTGCTGATCCCATGCGAAAACGAGGGTCTCTCCCTGTTTCCTATGGAAGTATCAAAAGTACCTACCAGTTCATCCTATATTAGACCCACAAGGGAAATATAACGTTTAGTGTCCCTTAATTTTAAGTTGAATGCAGAGAATAAAAATGTTGCAAAAATGTGTTAGAAGAATTGCAAACAAATGCACCAAATAAGATAAATGTATGTTTTAAATAAGTCTGTGCCATGTCCTACTTAACACAATGTCTCCTTGTAGTTTGACATTGAAATGTAGCTAATTTTCACATCACGCTATAGGTGATGTCCTACACAGGAACACTGCAGACATCTTTGTTTAGCTGACAGTGTCCCATTAATTTATGCATTTGCCGGCAATTCAGCTGACACATTTTATAGATCATTTTATGGATGCCTACTACCCTTTCATCTTACCAGCTATCTAGTGAAGTAATTGCACATTATTACTAAGTATTAAGAATCCTCTGTCAGTGGAAATAATAATAATGCCTTTTAAATCACTTAAATCTGCTCTTCGTATTACAATACTATTCAGCCGACACGTCCCCCTTAGGCTTTTCGTGATCTAAATGCATATTTTGAAACATTATGTGTTAACGCTTGTTCATTAGTCTTTTTTACTCTATTTACTAAAGGTTCTAATGAGGTAGCGTCAGTCGGATCTCTGAGTTTCGGAATATTTCAGATAACATCAGTGAACGCATATAGCCCTTCAATTTGGGCTTCTCAGCGATCACCGATGTGTTCCCGAATAGACGCGGCCATTTTTCATAGGCCTATGATTAAGTGCTTTTGGGTTTTAGGGTTAGTATTAGGGTTAGTTTTAGTGTATTAGAGTTTGCTGTTAGGTGTTAGTTTTAGGGTTAGTATTAGTGTTAATTTTAGTGTATTAGGGTTTGCGGATAGGTGTTCGTTTTATGGTTAGTATTAGGGTTAGTTTTAGTGTATTAGGGTTTGCGGGTAGGTGTTAGTTTTAGGGTTAGTATTAGGGTTAGTCTTAGAGTATTAGAGTTTGCGGTTAGGTGTTCGTTTTATGGTTAGTATTAGGGTTAGTTTTAGTGTATTAGGATTTGCGGGTAGGTGTTAGTTTTAGGGTTAGTATTAGGGTTAGTCTTAGTGTATTAGAGTTTGCGGTTAGGTGTTCGTTTTATGGTTAGTATTAGGGTTAGTTTTAGTGTATTAGGGTTGGTGGTTAGGTGTTAGTTTTAGGGTTAGTATTAGGGTTAGTTTTAGTGTATTAGAGTTTGCGGTTAGGTGTTCGTTTTAGGGTTAGTATTAGGGTTAGTTTTAGTGTAGTAGGGTTTAGGTTAGGTGTTAGTTTTAGGGTTAGTATTAGGGTTAGTTTTAGTGTATTAGAGTTTGCGGTTAGGTGTTCGTTTTAGGGTTAGTATTAGTGTTAGTTTTAGTGTATTAGAGTTTGCGGTTAGGTGTTAGTTTTAGGGTTAGTATTAGGGTTAGTTTTAGTGTATTAGAGTTTGCGGTTAGGTGTTAGTTTTAGGGTTAGTATTAGGGTTAGTCTTAGTGTATTAGAGTTTGCGGTTAGGTGTTCGTTTTATGGTTAGTATTAGGGTTAGTTTTAGTGTATTAGGGTTGGTGGTTAGGTGTTAGTTTTAGGGTTAGTATTAGGGTTAGTTTTAGTGTATTAGAGTTTGCGGTTAGGTGTTCGTTTTAGGGTTAGTATTAGGGTTAGTTTTAGTGTAGTAGGGTTTAGGTTAGGTGTTAGTTTTAGGGTTAGTATTAGGGTTAGTTTTAGTGTATTAGAGTTTGCGGTTAGGTGTTCGTTTTAGGGTTAGTATTAGTGTTAGTTTTAGTGTATTAGAGTTTGCGGTTAGGTGTTAGTTTTAGGGTTAGTATTAGGGTTAGTTTTAGTGTATTAGAGTTTGCGGTTAGGTGTTAGTTTTAGGGTTAGTATTAGGGTTAGTTTTAGTGTAGTAGGGTTTAGGTTAGGTGTTAGTTTTAGGGTTAGTATTAGTGTTAGTTTTAGTGTATTAGGGTTTGCGGTTAGTTTTAGGGTTAGTATTAGGGTTAGTTTTAGTGTATTAGAGTTTGCGTTAGGTGTTAGTTTTAGGGTTAGTATTAGTGTTAGTTTTAGTGTATTAGGGTTGGTGGTTAGGTGTTAGTTTTAGGGTTAGTATTAGTGTTAGTTTTAGTGTATTAGAGTTTGCGGTTAGGTGTTCGTTTTAGGGTTAGTATTAGGGTTAGTTTTAGTGTAGTAGGGTTTAGGTTAGGTGTTAGTTTTAGGGTTAGTATTAGGGTTAGTTTTAGTGTATTAGAGTTTGCGGTTAGGTGTTCGTTTTAGGGTTAGTATTAGTGTTAGTTTTAGTGTATTAGAGTTTGCGGTTAGGTGTTAGTTTTAGGGTTAGTATTAGGGTTAGTTTTAGTGTATTAGGGTTTGCGGTTAGGTGTTCGTTTTAGGGTTAGTATTAGTGTTAGTTTTAGTGTATTAGAGTTTACGGTTAGGTGTTCGTTTTAGGGTTAGTATTAGGGTTAGTTTTAGTGTAGTAGGGTTTAGGTTAGGTGTTAGTTTTAGGGTTAGTATTAGGGTTAGTTTTAGTGTATTAGGGTTTGCGGTTAGGTGTTCGTTTTAGGGTTAGTATTAGTGTTAGTTTTAGTGTATTAGAGTTTGCGGTTAGGTGTTCGTTTTAGGGTTAGTATTAGGGTTAGTTTTAGTGTAGTAGGGTTTAGGTTAGGTGTTAGTTTTAGGGTTAGTATTAGGGTTAGTTTTAGTGTATTAGGGTTTGCGGTTAGGTGTTCGTTTTAGGGTTAGTATTAGTGTTAGTTTTAGTGTATTAGAGTTTACGGTTAGGTGTTTGTTTTAGGGTTAGTATTAGGGTTAGTTTTAGTGTATTAGAGTTTGCGGTTAGGTGTTAGTTTTAGGGTTAGTATTAGGGTTAGTTTTAGTGTATTAGAGTTTGCGGTTAGGTGTTAGTTTTAGGGTTAGTATTAGGGTTAGTTTTAGTGTATTAGAGTTTGCGGTTAGGTGTTAGTTTTAGGGTTAGTATTAGGGTTAGTTTTAGTGTAGTAGGGTTTAGGTTAGGTGTTAGTTTTAGGGTTAGTATTAGGGTTAGTTTTAGTGTATTAGAGTTTGCGGTTAGTTTTAGGGTTAGTATTAGGGTTAGTTTTAGTGTATTAGAGTTTGCGGTTAGGTGTTAGTTTTAGGGTTAGTATTAGGGTTAGTTTTAGTGTATTAGAGTTTGCGGTTAGGTGTTAGTTTTAGGGTTAGTATTAGGGTTAGTTTTAGTGTAGTAGGGTTTAGGTTAGGTGTTAGTTTTAGGGTTAGTATTAGGGTTAGTTTTAGTGTATTAGGGTTTGCGGTTAGTTTTAGGGTTAGTATTAGGGTTAGTTTTAGTGTATTAGAGTTTGCGGTTAGGTGTTAGTTTTAGGGTTAATATTAGGGTTAGTTTTAGTGTATTAGAGTTTGCGGTTAGGTGTTAGTTTTAGGGTTAGTATTAGGGTTAGTTTTAGTGTATTAGGGTTTGCGGTTAGGTGTTCGTTTTAGGGTTAGTATTAGTGTTAGTTTTAGTGTATTAGAGTTTGCGGTTAGGTGTTAGTTTTAGGGTTAGTATTAGGGTTAGTTTTAGTGTATTAGAGTTTGCGTTAGGTGTTAGTTTTAGGGTTAGTATTAGTGTTAGTTTTAGTGTATTAGGGTTGGTGGTTAGGTGTTAGTTTTAGGGTTAGTATTAGTGTTAGTTTTAGTGTATTAGAGTTTGCGGTTAGGTGTTCGTTTTAGGGTTAGTATTAGGGTTAGTCTTAGTGTATTAGAGTTTGCGGTTAGGTGTTAGTTTTAGGGTTAGTATTAGGGTTAGTTTTAGTGTATTAGAGTTTGCGTTAGGTGTTAGTTTTAGGGTTAGTATTAGTGTTAGTTTTAGTGTATTAGGGTTGGTGGTTAGGTGTTAGTTTTAGGGTTAGTATTAGTGTTAGTTTTAGTGTATTAGAGTTTGCGGTTAGGTGTTAGTTTTAGGGTTAGTATTAGTGTTAGTTTTAGTGTATTAGAGTTTGCGGTTAGGTGTTAGTTTTAGGGTTAGTATTAGGGTTAGTTTTAGTGTAGTAGGGTTTAGGTTAGGTGTTAGTTTTAGGGTTAGTATTAGGGTTAGTTTTAGTGTATTAGAGTTTGCGGTTAGGTGTTCGTTTTAGGGTATTAGGGTTAGTTTTAGTGTAGTAGGGTTTAGGTTAGGTGTTAGTTTTAGGGTTACTATTAGGGTTAGTTTTAGTGTATTAGAGTTTGCGGTTAGGTGTTCGTTTTAGGGTTAGTATTAGTGTTAGTTTTAGTGTATTAGAGTTTGCGGTTAGGTGTTAGTTTTAGGGTTAGTATTAGGGTTAGTTTTAGTGTATTAGAGTTTGCGGTTAGGTGTTAGTTTTAGGGTTAGTATTAGGGTTAGTTTTAGTGTAGTAGGGTTTAGGTTAGGTGTTAGTTTTAGGGTTAGTATTAGGGTTAGTTTTAGTGTATTAGGGTTTGCGGTTAGTTTTAGGGTTAGTATTAGGGTTAGTTTTAGTGTATTAGAGTTTGCGGTTAGGTGTTAGTTTTAGGGTTAATATTAGGGTTAGTTTTAGTGTATTAGAGTTTGCGGTTAGGTGTTAGTTTTAGGGTTAGTATTAGGGTTAGTTTTAGTGTATTAGGGTTTGCGGTTAGGTGTTCGTTTTAGGGTTAGTATTAGTGTTAGTTTTAGTGTATTAGAGTTTGCGGTTAGGTGTTAGTTTTAGGGTTAGTATTAGGGTTAGTTTTAGTGTATTAGAGTTTGCGTTAGGTGTTAGTTTTAGGGTTAGTATTAGTGTTAGTTTTAGTGTATTAGGGTTGGTGGTTAGGTGTTAGTTTTAGGGTTAGTATTAGTGTTAGTTTTAGTGTATTAGAGTTTGCGGTTAGGTGTTCGTTTTAGGGTTAGTATTAGGGTTAGTCTTAGTGTATTAGAGTTTGCGGTTAGGTGTTAGTTTTAGGGTTAGTATTAGGGTTAGTTTTAGTGTATTAGAGTTTGCGTTAGGTGTTAGTTTTAGGGTTAGTATTAGTGTTAGTTTTAGTGTATTAGGGTTGGTGGTTAGGTGTTAGTTTTAGGGTTAGTATTAGTGTTAGTTTTAGTGTATTAGAGTTTGCGGTTAGGTGTTAGTTTTAGGGTTAGTATTAGTGTTAGTTTTAGTGTATTAGAGTTTGCGGTTAGGTGTTAGTTTTAGGGTTAGTATTAGGGTTAGTTTTAGTGTAGTAGGGTTTAGGTTAGGTGTTAGTTTTAGGGTTAGTATTAGGGTTAGTTTTAGTGTATTAGAGTTTGCGGTTAGGTGTTCGTTTTAGGGTATTAGGGTTAGTTTTAGTGTAGTAGGGTTTAGGTTAGGTGTTAGTTTTAGGGTTACTATTAGGGTTAGTTTTAGTGTATTAGAGTTTGCGGTTAGGTGTTCGTTTTAGGGTTAGTATTAGTGTTAGTTTTAGTGTATTAGAGTTTGCGGTTAGGTGTTAGTTTTAGGGTTAGTATTAGGGTTAGTTTTAGTGTATTAGAGTTTGCGGTTAGGTGTTAGTTTTAGGGTTAGTATTAGGGTTAGTTTTAGTGTAGTAGGGTTTAGGTTAGGTGTTAGTTTTAGGGTTAGTATTAGGGTTAGTTTTAGTGTATTAGGGTTTGCGGTTAGTTTTAGGGTTAGTATTAGGGTTAGTTTTAGTGTATTAGAGTTTGCGGTTAGGTGTTAGTTTTAGGGTTAATATTAGGGTTAGTTTTAGTGTATTAGAGTTTGCGGTTAGGTGTTAGTTTTAGGGTTAGTATTAGGGTTAGTTTTAGTGTATTAGGGTTTGCGGTTAGGTGTTCGTTTTAGGGTTAGTATTAGTGTTAGTTTTAGTGTATTAGAGTTTACGGTTAGGTGTTCGTTTTAGGGTTAGTATTAGGGTTAGTTTTAGTGTAGTAGGGTTTAGGTTAGGTGTTAGTTTTAGGGTTAGTATTAGGGTTAGTTTTAGTGTATTAGGGTTTGCGGTTAGGTGTTCGTTTTAGGGTTAGTATTAGTGTTAGTTTTAGTGTATTAGAGTTTGCGGTTAGGTGTTCGTTTTAGGGTTAGTATTAGGGTTAGTTTTAGTGTATTAGAGTTTGCGGTTAGGTGTTAGTTTTAGGGTTAGTATTAGTGTTAGTTTTAGTGTATTAGGGTTGGTGGTTAGGTGTTAGTTTTAGGGTTAGTATTAGTGTTAGTTTTAGTGTATTAGAGTTTGCGGTTAGGTGTTAGTTTTAGGGTTAGTATTAGTGTTAGTTTTAGTGTATTAGAGTTTGCGGTTAGGTGTTAGTTTTAGGGTTAGTATTAGTGTTAGTTTTAGTGTATTAGAGTTTGCGGTTAGGTGTTAGTTTTAGGGTTAGTATTAGTGTTAGTTTTAGTGTATTAGAGTTTACGGTTAGGTGTTAGTTTTAGGGTTAGTATTAGTGTTAGTTTTAGTGTATTAGAGTTTGCGGTTAGGTGTTAGTTTTAGGGTTAGTATTAGTGTTAGTTTTAGTGTATTAGAGTTTGCGGTTAGGTGTTAGTTTTAGGGTTAGTATTAGTGTTAGTTTTAGTGTATTAGAGTTTACGGTTAGGTGTTAGTTTTAGGGTTAGTATTAGTGTTAGTTTTAGTGTATTAGGGTTTGCGGTTAGGTGTTAGTTTTAGGGTTAGTATTAGGGTTAGTTTTAGTGTATTAGGGTTTGCGGTTAGGTGTTCGTTTTAGGGTTAGTATTAGGGTTAGTTTTAGTGTATTAGAGTTTACGGTTAGGTGTTAGTTTTAGGGTTAGTATTAGTGTTAGTTTTAGTGTATTAGGGTTTGCGGTTAGGTGTTAGTTTTAGGGTTAGTAATAGGGTTAGTTTTAATGTATTAGGGTTGATGGTTAGGTGTTAGTTTTAGGGTTAGTATTAGGGTTAGTTTTAGCATATTAGCGTTCACGGCTAGATGTTAATTTCAGGGTTGGTATTTGGGGTTACTGGGGTTAGTATGAGGGTTTGTTTTAGCATGTTAGCCTTCACGGCTAGATGTTAGTTTCATGGTTGGTTTTAGGGGTTACTAAGGTAAGTATGATTGCTAGGTTTAGCATATTATGGTTCGGGGAAAGATTATCCTTTTAGGGTCAGCTTTGCAGTTAGTTTCAGGGTTAACTAAGGGGGTTTGTATTTGTCGGTGCTGACAGTTCATTGCCAAAACAACTGCTCGTGCTGCAACGAAGAGTCCTAGACCCTCTGAAAGGTGTACTGCCCAACCAGAAGCTGACACCTGGCACTATCCTTGGAGTGGGTCTTAGTTCTCACAGAGGCGAAAGAACAAACTTTCCAAAGAGAATGGAAATAAAAACAGCCTTGTATTTACAAAATGATACGATCTGTAAAGCGAGCTTTTGTTACAGCATCCTTTTAACCTGGCACACCAACAATGCACAAATATAACACATCTTAAAATGTTTTACACAGCTAAATATGTTTTTATGTGAGTGCTTCACAAAAAAATTCCAATAAAAGAGTTATGTACTTAAAAGGCAAATTTCACTTGTAGATTACGATCTTTGAAACGAGGGAACTAGACATTATTTAACGTTAGTGACAACTGTTTATTTTTGTCAGTGGTTTTCTACTAGTTGTGTGGTTTAAAACATTTCTGGACAGTGATTTCATCAGCAAAGCTAAGACGAAACCTATAAAGAGGGAGTGATCGGTATTTATCGTCCTTTAACAAGTTGCTGTGTTATTTTATGTGCACTTACCTCGCTTTCGACTCCTAAGAACCAGTAGTGTATCTTCCACAAGGCACTCGCCTAGGGCAGCACTTTGCCAGAGGGTGTTAAAGCACACTTCTGGTGCTTCAAACATTTTCACTCCCTCCCCCACCGTTCAGCAAGCTTTAGCTCCTTCCAATTAATCAGGGTGATGGGGGTATGAATGAACATGGTGTGGGTATGTAATGAGGGTGATGGTGGCATGTAATGGGGGTGATAGGGCATTTATTGTGTATGCAATTTGGGTGATAGGGGCATGTAATGGGGTGACTGGGCATTTAATGTGTGTGCAATGTGGGTGATGGGGCATGTAATGGGGTGATGGGGCATGTCGTAGGTGTGCAAAGTGGGTGGGGTGTTCCCAAATTTTCTCTGCCTAGGGCAGCACAAAACCAAGATACACCACTGCTAAGAACTGGTGGCTTGAACCTTGCTATGCGGGATTTGCTGTCACAGATGGGACTGCGAGAGACCTATTGTCCGCGGCGTGTTCTGTCAGGGACAGCAAGACCCCCAGGTCTCCGTGATTCAGCAAATAGTAACAACATATATAAGAGGAAAAATAATGAACTTGACCATTGTTTTGACAATTGGAAAAAAAATATTGAAATTGATAAATATGTAATAAAATAATGTTAAAAAAACAATAAATTGTTGGCAAAAAATTAAGGGGTTCAGGGGAAAACATCCTGGGGAATATTATGTGTTCCCTTTACTCTTAAAGGATTGAAACCCCCTACATTTACCCAACTTTGGCTTCAATAGCTGAATTTCAGGCCTTTCAGTTTGTCAGCTAATAACTGGCAAATTGAATGTTTTATTTCTTATATTAATAGTTAACTTTGCTTTATTGTTATTTTCAAGGATTTTTAATATATTAAACTTTGGCCCTTTGGGAATACTTTGACAATTTCTGCCAAAGTCATCCTGAAATGGCACAGAGAAAAACGTAAGTCCTCCCCAAAGAAGTCTACAGAGGCTAGCCAAAGGAAGCCATATTGTCTAACCTTGTCCAGCATGGCAGCTGAGGAACTTGGACTGCTTCATGCTCAGAAACTGGGGACAGGCTTTCTCTCCTGTGTGCAAGCAGGGAAATCAACAAAAAAAATAAATATAATATTATGATTACAGCACAAGTATGAATTTACTTCAAGTACAGTATAATTAGCTACATGATGTATACAAAAACCAACAACAAACTGTGCTTCTCAATCTTACAATGTATAAATATTATAAAATGAAAGGTTTTGGTTGTATGCTTTGGTCACACCATAGTTAATCCACAGCATTACAGCACATGTTCAATATGGTGAGACCCTAACCTCACATATGATCTCTCGCCAAATCTTCGGTTGGATCAGACCAAAGCTGGCAACAATAATACTAATTAATGCTGTTGCTACAGTCCTGCCTATCTTCCCAAGTCCTCTTTTATGTGTTACGTCACTTCACACAAAGCTGGCTGAGACCACGCACTTGAACTGCGGATTCCACAGTAATGGATGTTGACAGCACTTTCTTCAGGGCCAATGCGATGTTACATTTATTTATATAGAGCCAACAATTTACGTAGCGCCTCCTGTGTGTTCCCTTTGACTGTTGTCACTGAATTAAAAAGCCCCGCTAAAAAAAGGGTCTAGGACTCTCCTCCGCCGCATCTTCATCGCTGACAGTTCAGCGCGGCAGTTAGAACGCTGAACTGTCAGCAATGAAGTATAACGCGGCCGTTTCATCGCGGCCGCGGCTATGTAAGAGCTGACAGTTCAGCGCTGAACTGTCAGCTCTTACAAATGTAAAAGTAAAAAGAAAATAACCCCCCTAATAAATGATCCCCCCCCAATAGTAACACAAAACACTAAACCCCAATACTAACACTAAAATTAACCCCAATACTAAAATTAACCCCCTAAACCCTAATACCAACCCCAGACCCCTAATAGTAAAATTAACCCCTAACACTAAACACTAACCCTAATACTAACCCCCGACCCCTAATACTAAAATTAACCCCCTAAACCCTAATACTAACCCCCGACCCCTAATACTAAAATTAACCCTCTAAACCCTAATACTAACACTAATACTAACCCTAATACTAACCCCCGACCCCTAATACTAGAATTAGCCCCCTAAACCCTAATACTTACCCTAATACTAACCCTAATACTAACCCTAATACTAACCCCCGACCCCTAATACTAAAATTAACCCCCTAAACCCTAATACTAACCATAATATTAACCCTAATACTAACCCCCGACCCCTAATAATAAAATTAACCCCCTAAACCCTACTACTAACCCTAATACTAACCCCCGACCCCTAATAGTAAAATTAACCCCTAACACTAAACACTAAACCCCAATACTAACACTAAAATAACCCCCTAAACCCTAATTCTAACCCCCTAAACCCTAATTCTAACCAAACTAAAATAGCTAAAATACTTACCTTTAGCGATAAAATGTCCCGCGATGAAATCTCCAGCGACGATCTGTCTTGCTGTGCAGAGTCGGCGGTGAAGCGGCTGCGCAGAATCAGCCGCGATGAAGTGTCCCATCCCTGAAAAAAAAAACCTGTAACTTGTTTTGAAGGAAAAATAAGTACATTTTACACATAATGTAAACACATACAAGATACAGAAAACAAGCTAGATTGAACTGCCCCTTTAAGGACAATATTTATTTTGTGGAATGGTGTTTACTGTATTATATTAATACACTTTTATTTCAATATTGTCGTACCATTTTTTCCGCACACAATAATCATCTTTGTGCAGTGTTACACAGCCATGGAGCGTAATCATCTTGCATAAAGTAATGGTATTAACAGAGAATAAAAGCAATTAGGTGGAGAGATCTCTTTGGATTTGTCTAAAGCCATTAATGGTGGAGACCTGCCACAGAGGAATCCTGCTAATTGTGATGGAATATGATATGTTGATCATTTACAGGGAAAGGTAGTTTGCTTGCTAGTGTTGAGTAAAATATTCTTACACAAGGTATAAAATAAAACACTGTGCATTTACTGGCTTGGCAGGATTACTCCTTGTTTTTTTTTTTGTTTTTTTTTTTGAAGATTAAATATTGTCGTGATAGGATTGGGATTACAGTCTAAGGCAGTTAAAGAAATGTGTGATGTGAGGATTAAACGGAAACATGTTAAACTACTTTCTGTATCCCTTATAAAATTCCTAGAAATAAGCAAGGAGATCCTTGTTTTGACAAATAATAGAAGCTAGGAGTTGTCTGGCATAAGGATTATAGTGAATAGGTGAAAGAATAGTGGAACCTCAGGGGTTTGCTGATTGGGGGGCTTCCTGAGGGAACAGCCAGTCGGGGGTGCTGTCAATAAGCACCAAACCCCCCTCACCGTGACAGACGCAGGGTAAGTAGTACGATGATTACACTTCACTTTGCCTGGTAAGTCGGGCTTTAAGGAGAGCTGTGGGTTCACTCAATCGAGCCATGTCCAGTTGGGATATGGCTATACATCAGTCTGTAATTTGCATTTCCTGCGTATTGTTATTTTATAGTATATTTCTCCTAGAAGGAGGATGGGACATTAAGTGACAGGAAGTTATTTTCATTATTAATGGGGTTTAATGTCCAAAAAAACCTTGTCATTTTTCTCCTCTGTGCTAGCAACAGTACTAAAGTATTTTTTTTTACACATTGAGCCCATCCATATCATAAAATAACACCACAGCACTATAAAACAGTGCATTTAAACAAAAATTTCAAATGAAATTCAAAGAATCATTGAATACAACTTGTAGTATTGTTTTACTCTCAACCTGTTGATGACATTGCAGCTAGCTTTTTAATTAGGTACCATTTGCAAGTTTTATCCTGTGGTAGTTGTTGGCCACTTGTGTCACAATATTTAAAAATGCTGCATAGCAGGAGCAAAAACTATCCTTGCATACAGTGATGATGTTCACTCACCGAGCCAATGATGGACGAGGCAGCAGGCAGGGAAGCAAATCAAAAGTACAGTTACACTTTAAAGTGAAAGGTGAACTAAATTACCACATTGAGATGAATAAAAAAAAAGTTTTTGAATTTCCTTTCTGACTCTTTTGTCAATTATACACCATTTTTTATCTTATTGTTTTGCTTCGGAGAATTTTCTGACTCTCTAGTGACTTCGCCAATGTTGCAATATTGGGTGGAAGATTTGAACCTGGGTCAAACTCGTGTGGCGATATATTTTAGTTAATAAACCCAAAAGACTTATACAATGAATCATGTTTTAAAAAAAAATGTAATCACGCTTTGAGACTAATGTACAACCTGCTACAGCTGTGGATTTTGATACATTCTCTGAGAAAGCAACATTGTTGTCCCAGATCCTCTCCTTATAGTAAAGCTGTCAGACAAGCTAAATGAACCTTCTGTAGTGTTAGAAATTTCTGCAGTAAAAATGTAATAATTCAGTAATCACAACCGATTAAAATTTAAAAAGCATTTCACTTGTTATCACGTGGTCCGTTATTAGGAGCAATTTCTTGTAGGAAAAATGCAGGTTTTTCTTCTTTCTTCGAGAATATGGAGCCTGAAGGCACTAAATGAGATGAAAAAGTACATTTTCTTTCTTTTCACTCATATTACCCAGATCTTCAGTAGAACATGTGTATAATTAACCTATTTTGGGGGGTGATACAATTCTACGCATTGATTTTTTTTCAGGCATTCATTTCACTCCACGATGTTGCCATAATCACAATGAATCCCAGAAAATGAATCCTATTTTTTGTTTTGCAGATTGTTTTTCCCGTTTGTGTTGCTGGATTCCCGGCAGTCGACACTGGAAGTCATTTTCCGCTAATTGGTTAAAAAGATCTGAAAATTTGCAAGGAATTTCAGAAGAAAGCTCCCTTTTGTTTCCGGAGCATAAAATGGCCCACTTTTGATAATGCTTTACAAATAACAAATAGCCTTCTGGGACGCTGTGCTTTGGGGAGATTATATGTTTCATGTCATCTATTGTCGCTCTTCCTTTGATGAGAGCTAGCTGCTCTCTGCCCCACATTCTCTCCGATAAATAGCACTTCGAACAGTAAACAAAGCTGCCAGTCGATGCAGACGGACTGCAAAATCAGTGGCTCTCAGCTTATCCTGTGACTACGAAAGTTCTGTTACATTTAATAATAATAACAGTGTTTAACAGGAAAGGTACCTTCAGATGGTCTCTGGTCTTCAAATACGTCCTAGGGATGTTACTATAGTCTAATGGGGCTATTCACTAAAAGGTGAACAGAAGGTGAGTTGAAGTGAATAACAGGTGAGTTGAAGTGAATAGCAGGTGAGTTGAAGTGAATAGCAGATGAGATGAGGTGAGATGAACATTTAATCTCACCAATTCAGCTATACATTGTACAGGGACAAACCTGATGAGTTCACTTAGCGGGGGAAATTACCAGGTTTGTCTCTGTACAATGTCTAGCTGAATTAGTGAGATGAAATGTTAATCTCACCTAAACTCACCTTGTATTCACCTCTACTCACCTTTTAGTGAATAGCCCCATAAGACCTTTATTTATAGAATTATTATTTTGGTAGAACTTTATCAACTGTGACTCTATTGCCTGCTTATTGGTTTAAAATAAATGATGACTTTAATCAGTTTTTTTTATCCGTGTAACAAATAACTCTCATTTAGAAATCTGCTTAATGGGGGATTTTTTTTTACATGTGTGTTTAACTGTAATTTCTCTCTTTCTATTTTAGTCTACTCTTACAAGCTATATACTGAGGGTTTTTTTAAGGCAGCCTATGGCTATCTATTGATCTGTGTTTTTTATTTTTATAACGTGTATATAACGTGGTAGACCCTCTGCCCGTTGTAGGGAATCACGTCCTTAGCCCCCGATTACAGCTCAGCATTCACCCAGCAAGTCTTTCTGGACCCTTGCTCTTTGTACCCAAATAGACAGGACATCTAGCAGTTAGGTACAGCAAGAATGAACAACAACTTTATTTGAGAAACAGCACAGACTTATAAATCACACAAACATGACATCACAGACATTAGTATACAATGGGAGGATGGCATATTTCTCCAAATAACTGGGGCTAGGGATACATTATACTCCCAGGCTGCAAACCAAATAGGAAATAGGAATTAACATACAGTGAGTAAACCTAGTTACAAAACACACAGTATGACATATAATGAACACAACATAATCAGTTTAACAGAAGGACACACAAAGGGAAAATCCTGCCTCACACCTTTGAGGATACAAAGGTGTCGAGTTCAGATACATACAGAGTACACTCTGTTAAAGTAACTTGTTAATTGAGGGACATCACTGTACAAGCCACTGAATTACTTACATGAAGACAATGGGTAAGGTGACATAATTACAGGGTTTACAGGATAGGATACAATCTTAACCTGGGGGAAACACAGTGAATGGGAGAAAGGCTTGAATCCTAGAGTACACATCCTGGCGGACATCCTGAATGCCTGTGTTTGAAGTCCAGTTGAAAACAGGATTCCACTGGTCCCCTCAAAGTGTGTACCCTCAAACTAATATATCAACAGACAGGGTCCATAGTGCACAGGGCCCTCCAAGAACCCCCGTCACAGTGGATCTTCAAATCCATTAAGTGACAGTAAGCATCACTAAATAAAAGTTCATATGGTTACTCTATAGCAGCCAACTCAGCCAACTTCTAGCACACGACCATCCAACATGTGGCCTGCAGGCCAAATGCGGCCCGCTGGGAATTGAGGTGCGGCCCACGTGACTCTGCACTGGTAGCCGTACCTCCAACTGCTGACTGTGCAGGACCGCTGACCGTGTGGTATATGTCGCGAACAAGGTTCCCTACACTGAGCACTGCAGTGCGCATAGCCCATTCTCTACCCTGTGCGTGGGGTCATGCACAAGGGTCAAAAGGAGGGAATAAGCACACCACGCCAAGCAAAATGCCGAGTCCACAGTCCCGCTTTACAAAAACAACTTTGTGGTTAGGTAGGTTCTGTGTGTGTGTGTGTGTAGCTCTGTGTGTCTGTCACTATGTGTGATTCTGTAAGTTTGTATATGTGACACTGTGTGTGTTTGTAAGTGTGACTCTGTGTGTGTGTGTGTAAGTGTGAGTCTGTGTGTGTGTGTGTGTGTAAGTGTGACTCTGTGTGTGTAAGTGTGAGCCTGTGTGTGTGTGTGTGTGTATGTGTGAGTCTGTGTGTGTAAGTGTGAGTCTGTGTGTGTGTAAGTGTGACTCTGTGTGTGTGTAAGTGTGAGCCTGTGTGTGTGTGTGTGTGTGTGTGTGTGTGTAAGTGTGAGTCTGTGTGTGGAGTCTGTGATCCACTCACACACTGCACATTACTGTGAATTATATACATATATACATTATATATGTGTATATATATTCATTATATTTGTGTATATATATATATATATATATATATATATATATATATATATATATATATATAATTCTCTGAATGAATGACAAAACAGTAAAGGAAGAGAGTATATTTAAAAGAAGAAAAACTACCACAACGAGAGGACATAGTCTTAAATTAGAGGGGCAACGATCTAAAAGTAATATCGGGAAGTATTAATGTACTGAGAGGGTAGTGGATGTATGAAATAGCCTTCCAGTAGAATTGGTAGAGATTAATACAGTGAAGGAGTTTAATCATGCGTGGGATAGGTATAAGGCTATCCTAGATATAAGATAAGACCAGGGACTAATGAAAGTATTACTTTACTGAGAGGGTAGTGGATGCATGGAATAGTCTTCCAGTAGAAGTGGTAGAGGTTAATACAGTGAAGGAGTTTAAGCATGCATGGGATTGGTATAAGGCTATCCTAGATATAAGACAAGGCCAGGGACTAATGAAAGTATTACTTTACTGAGAGGCTAGTGGATGTATGGAATAGTCTTCCAGTAGAAGTGGTAGAGGTTAATACAGTGAAGGAGTTTAAGCATGCGTGGGATAGGCACAAAGCTATCCTAGATATAAGATAAGGCCAGGGACTAATGAAAGTATTACTTTACTGAGAGGGTAGTGGATGCATGGAATAGTTTTCCAGTAGAAGTGGTAGAGGTAAACACAGTGACGGAGTTTACGCATGTGTGGTATAGGTATAAGGCTATCCTAGATATAAGACAGGGAACTGGGGACTAATGAAAGTATTACTTTACTGAGAGGGTAGTCTATGTATGGAATAGTCTTCCAGTAGAAGTGGTAGAGGTTAATACAGTGAAGGAGTTTAAGCATGCGTGGGATAGGTATAAGGCTATCCTAGATATAAGATAAGGCCAGGGACTAATGAAAGTATTACTTTACTGAGAGGGTAGTGGATGTATGGAATAGCCTACCAGTGGAAGTGGTAGAGGTTAATACAGTGAAGGAGTTTAAGCATGCGTGGGATAGGTATAATGCTATCCTAGATATAAGATAAGGCCAGGGACTAATGAAAGTATTACTTTACTGAGAGGGTAGTGGATGTATGGAATAGCCTACCAGTGGAAGTGGTAGAGGTTAATACAGTGAAGGAGTTTAAGCATGCATGGGATAGGTATAAGGCTACCCTAGATATAAGATAAGGCCAGGGACTAATGAAAGTATTACATTTCTGAGAGGGTAGTGAATGCATGGAATAGTCTTCCAGTAGAAGTGGTAGAGGTTAATACAGTGAAGGAGTTTAAGCATGCATGGGATAGGTATAAGGCTATCCTAGATATAAGATAAGGCCAGGGACTAATGAAAGTATTACTTTACTGAGCGGGTAGTGGATGCATGGAATAGTCTTCCAGTAGAAGTGGTAGAGGTTAATACAGTGAAGGAGTTTAAGCATGCGTGGGATAGGTATAAGGCTCTCCTATATACAAGACAGGGAACTGGGGACTAATAAAAGTATTTACAAAAATTGGGCAGACTAGATGGACCGAATGGCTCTTATCTGCCGACACATTCTATGTTTTTATGTTTCTATGTAATGTGTGCAGAATAAACTTTGATACCCCTGTTCCAGTAGCTCCTTCAACATGGACATAGATCTGCGGTTTTAGTAGAATTGCAAATTAATACTTAAAGAGTAAAATGTATTTTAAGCTTCCCTGTGATGCCCCCTGTTTATGACATTATCTTGTGGAATGATATGCAAATGATCTATTTTCAACTGAAATGCCTAATTTGCATATCAAGCCACAGATGATGTCATACACAGCACAAACACATTGAAAACATATTTCTTTCAACCCCTTCATGTCGGATGGTGCTTTGGTCCTTAACGACCAAAGCACCATCCAGCGTCTTTTTGTTCCCGGGAGCTGATCACTTTGTGATCGGCAGCCAGGAACATCCAAGCAGGGACCCGATCAGGGTCACTATAGACCCTGTCGGTCTCTGCCGACATCCCGCGATTCTTTGTGACATCACATGTGACATCACGGAGGCTTGCCCGAAACCGGAAGCTCGGCCACGTAGGATTGCCAGAAATGTAGCGGAAGCTCGGTTTGCTACATTTCTTATATCAGACTGAGGTCACTCAAGGTGGTCTCACCTGACTGTGGGGATGCAAGTCCCTGCAGCGGGATCCGCACACAGCTCATCTTGTGATAGCCGCGAAGAGCTATTTAATACAGGACGTTCAACTCCGTCCTACTAGCCTCTAGGCACGTAAAGTCCTACAAGCGGGAAGGGGTTAATTCATACATTTGCTTGCAATTTTGCTAACACCATGTATCCATAATTTCTTTTTTTTTTTTTTATTGTTTTCTACAGTCTCTCAATAAACCATGTTCAGGTGAAAGAGTCCTTTAGAACGATTGCAACTCATCTGAATTCAGAACTTGTACAGAATGTTTTGTTACCCAACTCTAACCTCGCATGTGCTAGACTACAGAGAGCCATGCATCATAATGTGGTAATTATACATTTACTGAATACCACTTCCTCTGGATATTATCTTTGCTGAATTTAACACATACTCAAGCTGAAGTCTCCAAAAACCATGTGTTACATTTCCTAGGTGACAAAAACAGACAAAAAAAACAATCTACATCAAAGCATCAGGCAAAACATTTACGCTGGATGATTAATATTCATTAGCTGTATTAAGGAGAGTGAATTGCAAGATGGAGCCCTGGGAAATTTCCAGGCTATTTTGCAACACAATGGCATTGACTTTACTTACCTGCTGGAAAATTCAAGAATTAAATACGAGATGCAGATAATTAGACTTGGGAAAAAAATCACTGTATTATAATGTTAGCTGTTTTTTGTGCTTTTTGCAATTTTTTTTGCATTTTTTTAACTAAAGCCTTAACACCAAACTCACTTTGGTGTAAGATGAAGATTACTGCTTGTATGGTGCTCAGGCTTTTTTCCAGTGTGATTTGATGCAGGCATTCTGTATAAATCACATTTTTAATATTTGACTGAAGCCCTCACCCAGTGATTACTATGTATGTTTACCGTAGGTGCGGCAGCACTGATTATTTAGACACTGAGGATAAAAAGTTTTCTTTCATTTAGTCACTTCCTGTGCTCCTCAAATTAAATTTATTGTGTGGCCTCTGAGTGACCTTTCTCTTGTACGCAGTAGGATATCTTAACAGTGCAACACATTGTCTGACGACATCACTAGAGAGACAGGATATCCCATTCATTTGAATGGCATTGTTCTTATTGGTTCCTGAAATTACTTTTACTCAGCTAGAGTGGGCAGTCATGGTTTCTTGCAAATGGCTGTAATTTCACAATTTCATCTAGCAGTAAGTATTTTATATTTTTTTTTTAGCAATGCAAACTGTAAGACATGCATTTTAAAGTATTTTGAAAGCACATTAGTATCATATGTATTAATATGTGGAACAGGCATTTTTGGGCACTAAACAGCCCCTTTAACACATAATGTACATTTTTTTATTTATAACTCGTCTGTTTTCCCAATGAAATGGATTAAACATTGTTTGTACTGTGAAGGTAGAGATTATAATAAAAAAAAGATCATAAATGATCTAGTGTGTTAGCAACGGAATAAGTAAAGAGAAAGATATATTTTAAGTGTGCCTATGGTGTTTCATATTTATATAGAGAGAGAGCTACATTCACAGAATAAATATTTAGGTGATAGGAGTCCGTTTAAGAACAAAATATTCCTTACAGGAAAGAAGATTTTTTTTTTTTTTAAAATGTATAAATTACTCAAACACGTCACACACTGATAGTCTAACTCAAAATCCCCCCCTCTCCTCCTGGAGGATTATTATGACGCACTATATAGGGGCCAATGGTTTAGGAAACAGGGATAGGCAACAGATTCCACAGTGTAAACCATCCCATCCTTCCAAAATATAAAATTAGATATATACAGTTAAATCACAAAGTAGTTCTATACAATATATTTGTATTGGTGTTTCAATCAGACCCATTGTCACAGGTGTATAATATCAAGCCCCTAGCCCTGCAGTCTGTATTTACAAACATTTGTGAGAAAAAAAACGGGCTTTATAAGTAGCTCAGTGAAACTACTCTGATAGGATGCTGCCTTTGCAATAAGTCAGTTTGTGACATTTCATCCCTGCTAGATATTCCACGGCCACCGTAAGTGTTATCACTGGGAAGTGGAAGTGTTTAGGAACAGCAGCAACTCAGCCACGGAGCGGAAGACCACGTAAGATCACAGAGCAGGGTCACTGAGTGCTGAGGCGCATGGTGTGTAACAGTCTCCAATGCTCTGCTGATTCCAGAGCTGAAGATTCCAAACTTCCACTGACATTAATATCAGCGCAAAAACTGTGTCGGCGGGAGCTTCATGGATTGGGTTTCTATGGCCGAGCAGCTGCATGCAAACCTCACATCACCAAGGACAATGCCAAGTGCTGGATCGAGTGGTGTAAAGCACACACCGCCACTGGACTCTAGAGCAGTGGAAATGTGTTCGGTGTTTGGTGTGATAGAACATGACCTGGCCCGCACAGGGCCCTGACCTCATGAAATGGAATGGAGATTGCAAACCAGGAATTTATTAAAGCTGCAAAAGTTGGACCAACTACAAAGTAATATTTATGTATTTAAAATGCAATGTCATATTAGTCCCTGTTGGTGTAATGGTCAGGTCACCCCAATACTTCTGTTTGTATAAGCGTGGCATAATCCAAATAAGTTGTCAAGGTCTCAGTTACAACCTAATCAACAGCCAGTCTACATCCCGATGTTCACACTTGATTTAAAGATCACACATGAAACATTTATACATCCACCTCTGCTTTCTAAGCACCTTCTTCCATCCAAATGTCAACTGAACATCACAATTAACAGGGATTTTCTGGGATTTGATCCAAGATCAGGTCATTTCATTGGCTTGCATCTTTGGAGATGGTCCAAGCCAACAACCGCCTAATCAGCCAACTTACTATAAAGACATTCTATGGATCCTGATTACCTTCACGAACATCCAGACACCTGTATTCCTTCCTTGCAGCTACTTATACCTTACAATATTCTGGGCAATCATAGCAAGAGATTTAATAAGGTTTACTAAGAAGGCTAATGAGACACAAGGTCTGCCCAGAAGTATATTAGAAAAACCATGCCATATTTATTTCTGTCTGAACTAAGTAATGTGTCCATAGCTAGGAGGGAACTAATGCCCAATTTACACAGCTCTCTCCTATGAGAAATTGTGAACCAGATGGAAGAATGAAGACAAATAGAGCTTAACTTGTTTACGGTTAAAACCCAAACTCTAATATTTTGGTTCCAGAATTGACATATGGCTCAGCCATTTGTACTGGACACCGGGAAGCTATTATTATTTTTATTTTTTTTGAACCATTATATTTTAATGTATATATTGATATAGCTGTAAATAAATTGCAATGGACCATCCCCCATCATCTCAGCCAATGGGAATCTGAGCTCGCCAGGTCACCGTGGCCGTGGAGGAAGGATCCCAATACAAATACCAGCTTTTCTAAACAAAAATGTCACTGCTCCTGGTTGAAGTGGGGACAAGTGACATGCTACGTCTAAAAGTATTTGTCTCCAGGTTATGTGAGTATAGTGAAATGCGTATGGGAAGACATGTCAGGCGATGTCCTGCTGAAACCTCTTTACCAGATTTCCCATTTATGTAAGGTTGTTAATAGATCTAAAATGCTGATATTTTGAGGAATCTATGATTTAGAGATAATCTAGGTATTAGTAGTAGAAAGAGGGAAGTGCTCATGCCATTGTACAGGGCATTGGTGAGACCTCACTTGGAGTATTGTATAGAGCACTGGTGAGACCTCACTTGGAGTATTGTGCAGAGCGCTGGTGAGACCTCACTTGGAGTATTGTACAGAGCACTGGTGAGACCTCACTTGGAGTATTGTACAGAGTACTGGTGAGACCTCACTTGGAGTAATGTACAGAGCACCGGTGAGACCTCACTTGGAGTATTGTACAGAGCACTGGTGAGACCTCACTTGGAGTATTGTACAGAGCGCCGGTGAGACCTCACTCGGAGTATTGTACAGAGGACTGGTGAGACCTCACTTGGAGTATTGTACAGAGCACTGGTGATACCTCACTTGGAGTATTGTACAGAGCGCTGGTGAGACCTCACTTGGAGTATTGTACAGAGCGCTGGTGAGACCTCACTTGGAGTATTGTACAGAGCGCTGGTGAGACCTCACTTGGAGTATTGTACAGAGCGCTGGTGAGACCTCACTTGGAGTATTGTACAGAGCACTGGTGAGACCTCACTTGGAGTATTGTACAGAGCACTGGTGAGACCTCACTTGGTGTAATGTACAGAGCGCTGGTGAGACCTCACTTGGAGTATTGTACAGAGCGCTGGTGAGACCTCACTTGGAGTATTGTACAGAGAGCTGGTGAGACCTCACTTGGAGTATTGTACAGAGCACTGGTGAGACCTCACTTGGAGTAATGTACAGAGCGCTGGTGAGACCTCACTTGGAGTATTGTACAGAGCGCTGGTGAGACCTCACTTGGAGTATTGTACAGAGCGCTGGTGAGACCTCACTTGGAGTATTGTACAGAGCGCTGGTGAGACCTCACTTGGAGTATTGTACAGAGCACTGGTGAGACCTCACTTGGAGTATTGTACAGAGCACTGGTGAGACCTCACTTGGAGTAATGTACAGAGCACTGGTGAGACCTCACTTGGAGTATTGTACAGAGCACTGGTGAGACCTCACTTGGAGTAATGTACAGAGCGCTGGTGAGACCTCACTTGGAGTATTGTACAGAGCGCTGGTGAGACCTCACTTGGAGTATTGTACAGAGAGCTGGTGAGACCTCACTTGGAGTATTGTACAGAGCACTGGTGAGACCTCACTTGGAGTATTGTACAGAGCGCTGGTGAGACCTCACTTGGAGTATTGTACAGAGCACTGGTGAGACCTCACTTGGAGTATTGTACAGAGCACTGGTGAGACCTCACTTGGAGTAATGTACAGAGCGCTGGTGAGACCTCACTTGGAGTATTGTACAGAGCGCTGGTGAGACCTCACTTGGAGTATTGTACAGAGCACTGGTGAGACCTCACTTGGAGTATTGTATGTAGTACTGGTGAGACCTCACTTGGAGTATTGTACAGAGCACTGGTGAGACCTCACTTGGAGTATTGTACAGAGCACTGGTGAGACCTCACTTGGAGTAATGTACAGAGCACTGGTGAGACCTCACTTGGAGTATTGTACAGAGCGCTGGTGAGACCTCACTTGGAGTATTGTACAGAGAGCTGGTGAGACCTCACTTGGAGTATTGTACAGAGCACTGGTGAGACCTCACTTGGAGTAATGTACAGAGCACTGGTGAGACCTCACTTGGAGTATTGTACAGAGCACTGGTGAGACCTCACTTGGAGTATTGTACGCAGTACTGGAGACCGTATCTCCAGAAGGATATTGATACTTTGGAGAGAGTTCAGAGAAGGGCTACTAAACTGGTTCATGGGTTGAAGGATACAACTTACCAGGAAAGGTTAAAGCATCTTAACATGTATAGCTTGGAGGAAAGACGTAACAGGGGGGATATGATAGAAACATTTATATACATAAAGGGAATCAACACAGTAACGGAGGAGAGGATATTTATATGAAGAAAAACTACCACAACTAGAGGAGATAGTCTAAAATTAGAGAAGCAACGATTTAAAAGTAATATCAGGAAGTATTACTTTACTGAGAGGGTAGTGGATGTATGGAATAGCCTCCCAGCGGAAGTGGTAGAGGTAAACACAGTCAAGGATTTTAAGCATGTGTGAGATAGGCACAAGGCTATCCTACATATAAGATAGGGAACTGGGGACTAATAAAAGTATTACGTTACTGAGAGGGTAGTGGATGTATGGAATAGCCTTCCAGCAGAAATGGTAGCGGTAAACACAGTCATGGATTTTAAGTATGCATGGGATAGGCACAAGGCTATGCTAGATTTGGGATAGGGAACTGGGGACTAAAAAAAATATTTAGAAAATTGGGCAGACTAGATGGCTGAATGGTTCTTATCTGCTGACAAATTCTATGTTTCTATGTTTCTATCCTTAAAGAGGGACCAATCCCTAATAATACTTTGAAGAAAAACACTCCCTAGACTTTGTTATTGCAATAATATGGTTAAATAACTTTCCAATTGTGTCTAATTCAAATTACATTTTAAATGAGTTTAAATTTTATTTACCAAAATATAATTTGTTCCTGACTGAGTCATTTGAATTTGTCTTCTCTATGTTTTATTGTGGTTTTGCTGTATACGTTTTGGATTTCCACTCCACTGTATAATATTATACAATAGCAGAAACAAAGGCTGATGGGGGGAAAAAAAGACTAGTATGTGTCTACAGTAACATTAAGGTACAAGTGTCCTTACAATGGACGTGTATTGGTCATAGGTGCTGTATGGAAAGTCAGCAAATATAATGCCACGAATAAGAAAAATCAGATTAAATCCCGACGTTCATACAAGAATCAACGGGCTTGATTACAGAAAATGAGGGTGGGAAGGATGTAAAGAAAACCATTCATGTTTAATGAGTCAACATATATATATTACAGAGAATAGAGACGGGAATTTAAGGTCAAAAAAGCCAAGGTGGGAGCATCTGCCATTCAGCTAAACAATTGAATATTGTGTTATTTTAAATATCACCATAAATGTTTCACATCACTCCACACACAATTGCTATTGTTTCCTCACTGTGAACTCCTCCCACATTTCATTCCGTGCAAACAGCTGTACGTATTCAATTGTATACATTATTTTTAGCAGTCAGACTGTAATGACATGTATTGAACTCAAGGACTCCTCTTCACATTGCAAATAACAGACCTGAATTTGATGGTAAGGGCCACACACAAAAAAAAACAGGACTGTGCCGGCATATGCGAGAGTGTTAGCAACTATCAAATGTTTTCACTGGGTCTGTATTCCAATAACACACAGTTATCGGTTAACTTACAGTTATTAGGAGGTAGTTTGCAAACCTCCAGTACAACGTGAATTATTTATTTTAAGGACCCTCTAAATATGCAGGGATTGTAATCGGATTTATGTTGCAAGTGGTTTCAGTGTATAGTTTAAAATAATGATTATTCCAATCAATCAAGTCTTTGGGAAACGGCCAAGACACTACGCATGGCCTGCAAAATGTAAGCAATGCATGTCTAACTAAATGGAACAATCATATCATCATTACAATGCCTGCTAAACTTCCATCTGCATGTAAGGGACTTGGATTAAACACATGCGAGAAATTCTAAACCTTCCAAACAGTAATGCTTTGCTTTTACTAAATGGGTTTTAAAGATATTATTTTTTATTTCAATAATAATAATAGTCTAATAATAATACATAATATTACCAGAGGCTAATAATGGGAAAAGGAACAAATTCCCAATGAGGTTTTCAAGATATTCAGAATATTTAAAATAAAACAAATATTTAAATGAATACCAAAAATAAAAGTCCATTCTCTCTATCACTGGGGGAAGCAGTATATGGGAGTACCATGCATCACCTGGGGGAAGCAGTATATGGGAGTGCCGTGCTCCATCTGGGGGAAGCAGTATATGGGAGTACCATGCATCACCTGGGGGAAGCAGTATATGGGAGTACCATGCACCACCTGGGGGAAGCAGTATATGGGAGTACCATGCATCACCTGGGGGAAGCAGTATATGGGAGTACCGTGCACCACCTGGGGGAAGCAGTATATGGGAGTACCGTGCATCACCTGGGGGAAGCAGTATATGGGAGTACCATGCACCACCTGGGGTATGCAGTATATGGGAGTACCGTGCTCCATCTGGGGGAAGCAGTATATGGGAGTACCGTGCATCACCTGGGGGAAGCAGTATATGGGAGTACCATGCACCACCTGGGTGAAGCAGTATATGGGAGTACCGTGCACCACCTGGGGGAAGCAGTATATGGGAGTACCGTGCTCCACCTGGGGGAAGCAGTATATGGGAGTACCATGCACCACCTGGGGGAAGCAGTATATGGGAGTACCATGCACCACCTGGGGGAAGCAGTATATGGGAGTACCGTGCTCCACCTGGGGGAAGCAGTATATGGGAGTACCATGCACCACCTGGGGGAAGCAGTATATGGGAGTACCGTGCTCCATCTGGGGGAAGCAGTATATGGGAGTACCATGCACCACCTGGGGGAAGCAGTATATGGGAGTACCGTGCACCACCTGGGGGAAGCAGTATATGGGAGTACCGTGCTCAGGGGAGGGCTGGCAGCATTAGGCCTGGGGGGCAAATCCAGTCAAGTGGCCCATTGCACCATCGAATCGCCTCGCCATCCACGGCCATCTTTTCCTTGTTTTATAACGAATATTGCCAGGATTTTCCCCCACAATATGCCAGGATTTGCCATTTAATATGCTAGAATTTTCCCTTACAAAATGCCAGGATTATGCCCCTCAGTATGCCAGGATTATGCCCCTCAATATGCCAGGATTTTCTCCTCAATATGCCAAGATGATGCCCCCTCAATATGCCAGGATTTCCCCCTCAATATGCCAAGATGATGCCCCCTCAATATGCCAGGATTATGCCCCTCAATATGCCAGGATTTAGACACCCAATATCCCAAAATTTGGGCACCCCCCCCCCCTTACCCACGTTGCACACCTACGACATGACCCATAACCCACGTTGCACACCAGGACATGCCCCATCACCACATTTACATGCCTCCATCACCCCATTACATACACATTTCCAATATTATTTGCCATTAATATTCCCCAGCCAATTTGTCCCATAATATGCCAGTGTTATTCTGCAATTTAATATGACTCAGTAAATTTGCCCAATAATATTCCAAGGTTATCTGCAATTTAATATGCCCCTGCTAATTTGCCCAATATGCCAGTGTTAATTGCCATTTAATATTCCCCAGCCATTTTGCCCAATAATATGCCAGTCTTATTCTGCCATTTAATATTCCCCAGACGATTTGTCCAATAATATGCCAGTGTTATTCTGCCATTTAATATTCCCCAGCCAATTTGCCCAATAATATGCCAGTCTTATTTGCCATGTAATATGCCCCAGCCAATTTGCCCAATAATATGCCAGTCTTATTTGCCATGTAAGATGCCCCAGCCAATTTGCCCAATAATATGCCAGTCTTATTTGCCATGTAATATGCCCCAGCCAATTTGCCCAATAATATGCCAGTGTTTTTTGCACCCCCCCCCCCCTTACCTTATTCCCTGGTGGCTAGTGGCAGGACTTCCCTGGTGGCTAGTGGCAGGAGGACTTCCCTGGTGGCAGGCAGCATGGTCCCTCCATGCTGCCTGTTCGGCCTCCCGGCGGTTGTGCCGACAGGTCACGTGATCGGCGTGCGTCTGACGTCAGAGCGCCGATCACGTGACTGTCGGCACTTCCGTGTCACACTGCACGGGTAGCCGAACAGGCAGCACGGAGGTTACTCTGTGCTGCCTGTTCGGCTCCCCGTGCAGCTTTGCAGGCCGAGCGGAGGTGAGAGTGGATCTTCCGATCCCTTCTCACCTCCATCTCTGTCTGCAAGCGCGTTTTTTTTTTTTTTTTTTAAAACACTGGCCCAGCGGCCGTGTTTTCCAAAGCTTAGGGCGGCCTGGGGGGCAATTGCCACCCTGCCCCCCGGCCCAGCCCGCCACTGACCGTGCTCCACCTGGGGGAAGCAGTATATGGGAGTACCATGCACCACCTGGGGGAAGCAGTATATGGGAGTACCATGCACCACCTGGAGGAAGCAGTATATGGGAGTACCATGCACCACCTGGGGGAAGCAGTATATGGGAGTACCATGCACCACCTGGGGGAAGCAGTATATGAGAGTACCATGCATCACCTGGGGGAAGCAGTATATGGGAGTACCATGCATCACCTGGGGGAAGCAGTACATGGGAGCACCATGCATCACCTGGAGGAAGCACTATGTGGGAGTACCATGCACCACCTGGGGGAAGCAGTATATGGGAGTACCATGCACCACTTGGGGGAAGCAGTATATGGGAGTACCATGCACCACCTGGGGGAAGCAGTATATGGGAGTACCATGCATCACCTGGGGGAAGCAGTATATGGGAGTACCATGCATCACCTGGGGGAAGCAGTATATCGGAGTACCATGCATCACCTGGGGGAAGCAGTATATGGGAGTACCATGCACCACCTGGGGGAAGCAGTATATGGGAGTACCATGCACCACCTGGGGGAAGCAGTATATGGGAGTACCATGCACCATCTGGGGGAAGCAGTATATGGGAGTACCATGCACCACCTGGGGGAAGCAGTATATGGGAGTACCATGCACCACCTGGGGGAAGCAGTATATGGGAGTACCATGCATCACCTGGGGGAAGCAGTATATGGGAGTACCATGCATCACCTGGGGGAAGCAGTATATGGGAGTACCATGCATCATCTGGGGGAAGCAGTATATGGGAGTACCATGCACCATCTGGGGTAAGCAGTATATGGGAGTACCATGCACCACCTGGGGGAAGCAGTATATGGGAGTACCATGCACCATCTGGGGGAAGCAGTATATGGGAGTACCATGCATCACCTGGGGGAAGCAGTATATGGGAGTACCATGCACCATCTGGGGGAAGCAGTATATGGAAGTGCCGTGCACCATCTGGGGGAAGCAGTATATGGGAGTACCGTGCTCCACCTGGGGGAAGCAGTATATGGAAGTGCCGTGCACCATCTGGGGGAAGCAGTATATGGGAGTACAGTGCTCCACCTGGGGGAAGCAGTATATGGGAGTAACGTGCTCCATCTGGGGGAAGCAGTATATGGGAGTACCATGCACCACCTGGGGGAAGCAGTATATGGGAGTACCATGCACCACTTGGGGGAAGCAGTATATGGGAGTACCGTGCTCTACCCGGGGGAAGCAGTATATGGGAGTACCGTGCTCCATACGGGGGAAGGCTGTATATGGGAGTACCGTGCTCCACCCGGGGGAAGCAGTATATGGGAGTACCGTGCTCCACCTGGGGGAAGCAGTATATGGGAGTACCGTGCTCCATCTGGGGGAAACAGTATATGGGAGTACCATGCACCACTTGGGGGAAGCAGTATATGGGAGTACCGTGCTCCATCTGGGGGAAGCAGTATATGGGAGTACCATGCACCACCTGGGGGAAGCAGTATATGGGAGTACCATGCACCACCTAGGGGAAGCAGTATATGGGAGTACCGTGCACCACCTGGGGGAAGCAGTATATGGGAGTACCATGCACCACCTGGGGGAAGCAGTATATGGGAGTACCATGCACCACTTGGGGGAAGCAGTATATGGGAGTACCATGCATCACCTGGTGGAAGCAGTATATGGGAGTACCGTGCTCCACCCGGGGGAAGCAGTATATGGGAGTACCATGCACCATCTGGGGGAAGCAGTATATGGGAGTACCATGCAACACCTGGGGGAAGCAGTATATGGGAGTTCCATGCACCACCTGGGGGAAGCAGTATATGGGAGTACCATGCACCACCTGGGGGAAGCAGTATATGGGAGTACCGTGCTCCATCTGGGGGAAGCAGTATATGGGAGTACCATGCACCACCTAGGGGAAGCAGTATATGGGAGTGCCGTGCTCCATCTGGGGGAAGCAGTATATAGGAGTACCATGCACCACCTGGGGGAAGCAGTATATGGGAGTACCGTGCACCACCTGGGGATAGCAGTATATGGGAGTACCATGCACCATCTGGGGGAAGCAGTATATGGGAGTACCGTGCTCCATCTGGGCGAAGCAGTATATGGGAGTGCCGTGCTCCATCTGGGGGAAGCAGTATATAGGAGTACCATGCACCACCTGGGGGAAGCAGTATATGGGAGTACCATGCATCACCTGGGGGAAGCAGTATATGGGAGTACCATGCATCACCTGGGGGAAGCAGTATATGGGAGTACCATGCACCACCTGGGGGAAGCAGTATATGGGAGTACCATGCACCACTTGGGGGAAGCAGTATATGGGAGTACCGTGCTCTACCCGGGGGAAGCAGTATATGGGAGTACCGTGCTCCATACGGGGGAAGGCTGTATATGGGAGTACCGTGCTCCACCCGGGGGAAGCAGTATATGGGAGTACCGTGCTCCACCTGGGGGAAGCAGTATATGGGAGTACCGTGCTCCATCTGGGGGAAGCAGTATATGGGAGTACCATGCACCACTTGGGGGAAGCAGTATATGGGAGTACCGTGCTCCATCTGGGGGAAGCAGTATATGGGAGTACCATGCACCACCTGGGGGAAGCAGTATATGGGAGTACCATGCACCACCTAGGGGAAGCAGTATATGGGAGTACCGTGCACCACCTGGGGGAAGCAGTATGTGGGAGTACCATGCACCACCTGGGGGAAGCAGTATATGGGAGTACCATGCACCATCTGAGGAAGCAGTATATGGGAGTACCATGCACCACCTGGGGGAAGCAGTATATGGGAGTACCGTGCACCACCTGGGGGAAGCAGTATATGGGAGTACCATGCACCATCTGGGGGAAGCAGTATATGGGAGTACCATGCACCATCTGGGGGAAGCAGTGTATGGGAGTACCATGCACCATCTGGGGGAAGCAGTATATGGGAGTACCATGCACCACCTGGGGGAAGCAGTATATGGGAGTACCATGTACCACCTGGGGGAAGCAGTATATGGGAGTACCGTGCTCCATCTGGGGGAAGCAGTATATGGGAGTACCGTGCTCCATCTGGGGGAAGCAGTATATGGGAGTACCATGCACCACCTGGGGGAAGCAGTATATGGGAGTGCCGTGCTCCATCTGGGGGAAGCAGTATATAGGAGTGCCATGCACCACCTGGGGGAAGCAGTATATGGGAGTACCGTGCACCACCTGGGGGAAGCAGTATATGGGAGTACCATGCACCACTTGGGGGAAGCAGTATATGGGAGTACCATGCACCACTTGGGGGAAGCAGTATATGGGAGTACCGTGCTCCATCTGGGTGAAGCAGTATATGGGAGTACCGTGCTCCATCTGGGGGAAGCAGTATATGGGAGTACCGTGCTCCACCCGGGGGAAGCAGTATATGGGAGTACCGTGCTCCATACGGGGGAAGCAGTATATGGGAGTCCTGTGCTCCACCCGGGGGAAGCAGTATATGGGAGTACCGTGCTCCACCCGGGGGAAGCAGTATATGGGAGTACCGTGCTCCATCTGGGGGAAGCAGTATATGGGAGTACCATGCTCCATCTGGGGGAAGCAGTATATGGGAGTACCGTGCTCCATCTGGGGGAAGCAGTATATGGGAGTACCATGCACCACCTGGGGGAAGCAGTATATGGGAGTACCATGCACCACCTAGGGGAAGCAGTATATGGGAGTACCGTGCACCACCTGGGGGAAGCAGTATATGGGAGTACCATGCACCACCTGGGGGAAGCAGTATATGGGAGTACCATGCACCATCTGGGGGAAGCAGTATATGGGAGTACCATGCACCACCTGGGGGAAGCAGTATATGGGAGTACCATGCACCATCTGGGGGAAGCAGTATATGGGAGTACCATGCACCACCTGGGGGAAGCAGTATATGGGAGTACCATGTACCACCTGGGGGAAGCAGTAAATGGGAGTACCGTGCTCCATCTGGGGGAAGCAGTATATGGGAGTACCATGCACCACCTGGGGGAAGCAGTATATGGGAGTACCGTGCTCCATCTGGGGGAAGCAGTATAAGGGAGTACCATGCACCACCTGGGGGAAGCAGTATATGGGAGTGCCGTGCTCCATCTGGGGGAAGCAGTATATAGGAGTGCCATGCACCACCTGGGGGAAGCAGTATATGGGAGTACCATGCACCACTTGGGGGAAGCAGTATATGGGAGTACCATGCACCACTTGGGGGAAGCAGTATATGTGAGTACCGTGCTCCATCTGGGTGAAGCAGTATATGGGAGTACCGTGCTCCATCTGGGGGAAGCAGTATATGGGAGTACCGGGCTCCACCCGGGGGAAGCAGTATATGGGAGTACCGTGCTCCACCCGGGGGAAGCAGTATATGGGAGTACCGTGCTCCACCCGGGGGAAGCAGTATATGGGAGTACCGTGCTCCACCCGGGGGAAGCAGTATATGGGAGTACCGTGCTCCATCTGGGGGAAGCAGTATATGGGAGTACCGTGCTCCATCTGGGGGAAGCAGTATATGGGAGTACCATGCACCACCTGTGGGAAGCAGTATATGGGAGTACCATGCACCACCTAGGGGAAGCAGTATATGGGAGTACCGTGCACCACCTGGGGGAAGCAGTATATGGGAGTACCATGCACCACCTGGGGGAAGCAGTATATGGGAGTACCGTGCACCACCTGGGGGAAGCAGTATATGGGAATACCGTGCTCCATCTGGGGGAAGCAGTATATGGGAGTACCGTGCTCCATCTGGGGGAAGCAGTATATGGGAGTACCGTGCTCCACCTGGGGGAAGCAGTATATGGGAGTACCATTCACCACCTGGGGGAAGCAGTATATGGGAGTACCATGCACCACCTGGGGGAAGCAGTATATGTGAGTACCGTGCTCCATCTGGGGGAAGCAGTATATGGGAGTACCGTGCACCACCTGGGGGAAGCAGTATATGGGAATACCGTGCTCCATCTGGGGGAAGCAGTATATGGGAGTACCGTGCTCCATCTGGGGGAAGCAGTATATGGGAGTACCGTGCTCCACCTGGGGGAAGCAGTATATGGGAGTACCATTCACCACCTGGGGGAAGCAGTATATGGGAGTACCATGCACCACCTGGGGGAAGCAGTATATGGGAGTACCGTGCTCCACCTGGGGGAAGCAGTATATGGGAGTACCATGCACCACCTGGGGGAAGCAGTATATGGGAGTACCATGCAACACCTGGGGGAAGCAGTATATGGGAGTACCATGCACCACCTGGGGAAAGCAGTATATGGGAGTACCGTCCTCCATCTGGGGGAAGCAGTATATGGGAGTACCATGCACCACCTGGGGGAAGCAGTATATGGGAGTACCGTGCTCCACCTGGGGGAAGCAGTATATGGGAGTACCGTGCACCACCTGGGGGAAGCAGTATATGGGAGTACCATGCACCACCTGGGGGAAGCAGTATATGGGAGTACCATGCACCACCTGGGGGAAGCAGTATATAGGAGTACCGTCCTCCATCTGGGGGAAGCAGTATATGGGAGTACCATGCACCACCTGGGGGAAGCAGTATATGGGAGTACCGTGCTCCACCTGGGGGAAGCAGTATATGGGAGTACCGTGCACCACCTGGGGGAAGCAGTATATGGGAGTACCATGCACCACCTGGGGGAAGCAGTATATGGGAGTACCATGCACCACCTGGGGGAAGCAGTATATAGGAGTACCATGCACCACCTGGGGGAAGCAGTATATGGGAGTACCATGCACCACCTGGGGGAAGCAGTATATGGGAGTACCGTGCACCACCTGGGGGAAGCAGTATATGGGAGTACCATGCACCACCTGGGGGAATCAGTATATGTAAATGCTGTGCACCACCTGCGGGAAGCAGGATATGGATGTGCTGTGAACTTCCATTTTTTCTGCAGGCATACTTGGCAGTGACTGGTAATTTACAGGTTTATTCTATAATAATGGGGCCTATTCACTAAATGGTGAGTTTGGTGAGGTGGCACATTCTATGTTTCTGTATAGATTATTAGGCAGATTAGATGGGCTGAATGGTTGTTATTTGCCGATGACTTATTCTATGTTTCTATGTCTCTATATAGATTATTAGGCAGATTAGATGGGCTGAATGGTTCTTATCTGCCACTGACATATTCTATGTTTCTATAGATAATATTAGACAGACTAGATGGGCTGAATGGTTCTTATCTGCCGGTGACATATTCTATGTTTATATAGATATTATTAGACAGACTAGATGGGCTGAATGGTTCTTATCTGCCGGTGGCACATTCTATGTTTCTATGGCTCTATATAGATTATTAGGCAGATTAGATGGGCTGAATGGTTCTTATCTGCCACTGACATATTCTATGTTTCTATACATATTATTAGGCAGGCTAGATGGGCTGAATGGTTCTTATCTGCCGGTGACACATTCTATGTTTCTATGTCTCTATATAGATTATTAGGCAGATTAGATGGGCTGAATGGTTCTTATCTGCCGGTGACACAGTCTATGTTTCTATGTCTCTATATAGATTAATAGGCAGACTAGATGGGCTGAATGGTTCTTATCTGCCGGTGACACATTCTATGTTTCTATATAGATTATTAGGCAGATTAGATGGGCTGAATGGTTCTTATCTGCCGGTGACACAGTCTATGTTTCTATGTCTCTATATAGATTATTAGGCAGACTAGATGGGCTGAATGGTTCTTATCTGCCAGTGACACATTCTATGTCTCTATATAGATTATTAGGCAGACTAGATGGGCTGAATGGTTCTTTTCTGCCAATGACACATTCTATGTCTCTATATAGATTATTAGGCAGACTAGATGGGCCGAATGGTTCTCTTCTGCCGGTGACACATTCTATGTCTCTATATAGATTATTAGGCAGACTAGATGGGCTGAATGGTTCTTATCTGCCACTGACACATTCTATGTCTCTATATAGATTAATAGGCAGACTAGATGGGCTGAATGGTTCTTATCTGCCGGTGACACATTCTCTGTTTCTATATATATGTAGAGCTCCTTTTTACTGGTTCCAAAAACTACCAACCTTTAGTTCCAGTACCTTTACGCTATTTAGCATTGTAGTGTTCAGTTTTGGTTTATTGTGCACATAAAAGACCCACAATGTTTCTAACGCTGGACTTTAACTTCCTCTTCAATGTAATGTCGTTATTCGCAATCACAGCCTTAGTCGACCTTGAACATCTTTCTCACATGTCACATTGGCCTACGTCTAGTACTGAAAACCAAGAAGCTTGGTGTGAACTGTTCTTAAGACCCTTTATTTGTTTACAATACGTCATCATGCAGATCCCGCTATTAAAGCGAATAACATGTACCTTGGTGTAGAGAAATATCATGCCATTTGACACATTTTATTTATTTTTTGTGTGTGGATAATGTATGCAATTATTTCACCCAGGAATCTCGAATTCCCATCCGGTGAAATCATTTTATTGACAGCAATCTTTATAGCAATTTTCATTTCCTCACTGATGAGATGATAAGTGTGAGCCGGACTCGCCATTATCTTTCCTTCTTTTTTTTTTTTACTTGGGTTAAGTGCCGTTCATTTTTTTTTTTTGGCTCACTGACTTTTCAGCCTTCGAACTAATGGACAAGACACTAATGACTAGCGAGTGTCAACCAAATCGCGCACATGACTCATCGGAATGACAATGATTATCCATGTTGCTTTTATCATACAGTCGATCGCTGAATGGTACAATGGCGAGGGATGGATGTTACCTCAGAAACCATCGGATGTGGCATCAAAATATTTTAAAGGGACAGTTCCATCTGTGTCCAAAACATATTTCTAGTTCTGTATCATGTGCACAATGTATAATTGTACTCCACATAAATACTACTTGAAAATGATCACATGCAATAAAGTGCCTTTATGATCTAAAATATAAATTTGGGGATTTTAGTCCCTTTGTAATAATTTCCCAGTTTACACATCACTTCATAAAAAAGTATAATGTACAATAGCTAAATAATAAAAAAAAAAATGTGTGATTGGAAGGATGAAATACATACATTAAATTGCAGACATCAATCCGGTAAATAAGTCATTTCTAATGTATATTTAATATATATGGAAGAAACATTCCTCTAACTCACTAAATATTAAACAGAAGATCTGGTAAAGTGATGGGCAAATTCGTGACGTGAGAATATTGTGAAAAGCTGGATAAAAATGTTGTTATATCCTGTATAACCCTCAAGATGAGTCAGAGAGACAACTGCTGATGTGACAAGGTCGGGAAGAACAAAGGAGAGAAGTTTGACAGATGAGGTCAATGGATAATCAACCATTGTTACAAATAATTCCTCACTCGGAGAGACGGAAGGTTAAAGGAAGACAAAGCCGAGCGAGCTCCTGGATCTTATTGGGGATTTAAAATCCCGTTGAAATGAGACATGGATCTCAGGGAAGGGAAAATGATGAGCAGGGGGCAGACAGGTCAACAAATCAACATTAGAGTTCAGTAGACCAGTTTATTGCTGGGGTGTCTAGAAGGCCAGTGAAGATGGGCTAATGTTTCGGAAGCAGAAGCATAGGTCAAACCTTCACAATTACTATTTAGGTTGTGAATCCAGAAGATGTTGCGTGGCCAAAGACCTTCGTGACCCCATTGAACTGGGTTCTACAGGTTCTCCAATTCAATTATTGGCGCATAAATGAGCAATATCGAAATAGAAAAAAGTCAGGGGCATGTTGTTAGTGTGTACTAGCCTATGAATAAGCGCATTGTTTTTCCCCTTTTGTGTCTCGCACTAGTGTTTGTTTCTGTGTTTTTTTTTATGGATCCTACGAATAAATTTTGAAGTCACATTAGTTCACCGGAACCTGGAGGGCATGTGTCTTCTTGGTCGCCTTTTTTCGGTTTGTATAGGGCTTCTTCTACAGTCCAGACGAAGCACCCACAAGCCGTTATATCATATACAGGAGAATTACCTACAGCCACCAGTGGAGCCGGCTTATTCCCTTTTCTGTGTACTAGCATTGTCCCATAAAAATGAGAAATGCTTAACTGCGGATGTAATGTTTGCAAAACTTCACATTACAAATCAAAACAAATGATTTTGGTAAATAATTCATACTGATGCATAATTTAGAGGGTCTGCATCTTATTGTGCCACATTGTTATCCCTTCTGTATTTAAACAGACATTCATGATTGCTGACACAAGGAAGGAATAAGGATGGAGATATCTGCTTGAGAAAATACAATTCATGGACCCTGGAATAGATTATATAATGCTTAAAGGGTAACACCACTGTTTTATTACTTGTACTCTCACAGCCAACTCTCTCAATCACTCGTTCTGAACTGATTCTTTTTTCTTGCTGAATAGATCTCAACTTAATAGAAAGTGTCAGCAGATAGGAACCAATCAGCCCATCTAGTCTGCCCAATTTTCATTAGTCCCTGGCCTTATCTTATATCTAGGATAGCCTTATACCTATCCCATGCATGCTTAAACTCCTTCACTGTATTAACCTCTACCACTTCTACTGCAAGACTACTCCATGCATCCACTACCCTCTCAGTAATGTAATACTTTCATTAGTCCCTGGCCTTATCTTATATCTAGGATAGCCTTATACCTATCCCACGCATGCTTAAACTCCTTCACTGTATTAACCTCTACCACTTCTACTGCAAGACTACTCCATGCATCCACTACCCTCTCAGTAAAGTAATGCTTTCATTAGTCCCTGGCCTTCTCTTATATCTAGCATAGCCTTATACCTATCCAATGCATGCTTAACCTCTTTCACTGTATTAACCTCTACCACTTCTACTGGAAGACTATTCCATACATCCACTACCCTCTCAGTAAAGTAATACTTTCATTAGTGCCTGGCCTTATCTTATATCTAGGATAGCCTTATACCTATCCCACGCATGCTTAAACTCCTTCACTGTATTAACCTCTATCACTTCTACTGGAAGACTATTCCATACATCCACTACCCTCTCAGTAAAGTAATACTTTCATTAGTCCCTGGCCTTATCTTATATCTAGGATAGCCTTATACCTATCCCATGCATGCTTAAACTCCTTCACTGTATTAACCTCTACAACTTATACTGGAAGGCTATTCCATGCATCCACTACCCTCTCAGTAAAGTAATACTTTCATTAGTCCCTGGCCTTATCTTATATCTAGGATAGCCTTATACCTATCCCACGCATGCTTAAACTCCTTCACTGTATTAACCTCTACCACTTCCGCTGGAAGGCATTCCATGCATCCACTACCCTCTCAGTAAGCTGATACTTCTAATAACTCTTACTACTGATGCATCCATATGTATGTGCTTTCGTCCATGTTTTTGAGGGGCACGTATTTTTACATGGTGCCTGGGAGAATGTACAATTAATATCAATTTAGAGGGAAATTCCTTGAATTATTAAAAATAATTCCCATAGTATCTCCCCCTAGATTATTTATCTGTTTCCACCCTGGGCACAATGCCATTCCTAGGGAGCAGGTAACTTGCTGACCTGGTAACCCTGGCTGTACAACTGGTGGGGAATAGGAACGCCACCTGGATGGTATTTTTCTGAAGAAAAGGTGGCAAACCTAGTGGGGAAACAAATGTGTGCCCCATACAGGCTCCTCTGTACAGGCTGAGGGGGGAGATTAAAAGAAGCTTGAAATCTGAAATTTGAAAGTAAATATATTTAGAAGGGAGATATTTGAATGAATGTTAATACAACACTATTCACCTATACAATACCCTATAGATGGATTAGATATTCTTTAATAAGTAAAGATAAACCTGTCCCATGTTATAGAGTGACTTGCAATGTAAATATGGTGCTGTAATGAATGTTAGTTTATTTAGCAGCACAGAGATGTAAAGATATGTGTGTGCACAGTTTGTGGGCACTATGTGTACATCTTGGCATTATGTAACACACAGCGGTACCTCACGTGCCAGAGCTGGGAAGGAAACAAAAGAGGAAGCAACTTAAAGCGGCAGTAATGCTTCAGTAAAAAAACAATCTTCAACTAAATGGTAATAGGAAAATATACCTGTAACGTATCTGATTTTTCATTCATTGGGCATTCCTTTATTCATTTTTTTTTATTCATTACTCATTCATCCATTCGTTTTTTTTCATTCATTACTCATTCATCCATTAGTTTTTTTATACATTCATCCATTTGTTTTATCATCCATTACTCATTCATCATTTTTTTCCATTCATTACTTTCATCCATTTGTTTTTCATTAATTACTCATTCATCCATCTGTTTTTTTATTCATTACTCATTCATTAATTTGTTTTTTTCATTCATTACTCATTCATCCATTAATTTTTTTCATTCATTACTCATTCATCCATTAATTTTTCATTCATTACTCATTAATCCATTTGTTTTTTCCTTCATTACTCATTCATCCATTTGTTTTTTCATCCATTTGTTTTTTTCATTCAAACGTATTCATTCATTCATTTTTTCATTCATCACTCATTCATCCATTAGTTTTTCATTCACCACTCATTCATCCATATGTTTTTTTCATTCATCACGCATTCATCCATTAGTTTTTTCATCCATTTGTTTTTTTCATTCATACTCATTCATCCATTAATTTTTTCATTCATAACTCATCCATCCATTAGTTTTTCGTTCATTATTCATTCATCTATTAGTTTTTTCCTCCATTACTCATTCATCCATTTGTTTTTTGTCCTTCATTACGCTTGGATCCATTCATTTTTCATTCAGTGCTCATTCATCCATTCATTTTTTTCATTCATTACCCATTCGTCCATTAATTTTTCATTCATTGCCCATTCTTCCATATGTTTTTTCATTGAATACTCATTCATTGATTTGTTTTTTCATTCATTACTCATTCATCCATTTATTTTTTCATTAATTATTGATTCATCGATTAGTTTTTTCTTTCATTACTAATTCATCCATTAGTTTTTCATTCATTAATCATTCATCAATTTGTATTTTTATTCATACTCATTCATCCATTCATTTTTTCATTCATACTCATTCATCAATTCATTTTTTTAATTCATTACTCATTCATCCATTCATTTTTTCATTCATTACTCATTCATCCATTAGTTTTTAATTCATTACTCATTCATCCATTTGTATTTTCATTCATTACTCATTCATCCATTAGTGAGACTGCTTTATACATTGGCGCACACGCCAATTGCACCAGTATTTTATACATGCCCCCTGTATGCTAGTGCTAAATGTTTATTTTTACCAATTTTGGGGATTGTTTGTCTGGATTCCTGCTATTCCTTTTGTAGCACTGTTACATTTTGCTACTTTTTTAGTTATTATATTAACATTTAATTATATAGCACCAACAATTTACGTAGCGCTAGGTACAGAGCACAGAGGGGGACTACAGACTAAGTTATACGACCTGGAAACAGACTGATACATGAGATAGAGAGCTCTGCTCGCAAGCTTACAATCTAGAGCAGGGGTCCTCAAACTATGGCCCGTTGGCCAAATGCGGCCCGCCGAGCACATTAATCCGGCCCGCGGGGGGTGCTGCTGGCACCCCCCGCTGTTTACCTTTTTTTTTTTCTTGCAGCCGCAACAGATGCGGCTGCAGGAAAACGAAAAAAAAAAAAATCACCGCGACCGGATGTGACGTTCCGTCACATCCGGACCCGGTAACTGTGTTTCCCTCCTCCGTGCAGGGAGGAGGGAACACTGCGCGAGACGTCCGGCCAGGGACACAGCAGCTGGAGGTAAGTGATGGGGAAGCGGGGGAGGAGGGAGGTATAACGAGCATCTGACTGGCACAATATTCCTGGGCTCTGACTGGCATAATATTACTGGGCCCTGATTGGAACAATATTACTGGGCATCTGACTGGCACAATATTACTGGGCATCTGACTGGCATAGTATTCCTGGGCTCTGACTGGCATAATATTCCTGGGCTCTGACTGGCATAATATCCCTGGGCATCTGACTGGCACAATATTCCTGGGCATCTGACTGGCACAATATTCCTGGGCATCTGACTGGCATAAAATTCCTGGGCATCTGACTGGCATAATATTCCTGGGCTCTGACTGGCATGATATTCCTGGGCATCTGACTGGCATAATATTCCTGGGCATCTGACTGGAATAATATTCCTGGGCTCTGACTGGCCTACTATCCCTGGGCATCTGAATGGCATATTATTCCAGGGCATCTGAATGGCATATTATTCCTGGGAATCTGACTGGCATAATATTCCTGGGCATCTGAATGGCATAATATTCCTGGGCATCTGACTGGCATAATATCCCTGGGCATCTGACTGGCATAATATCCCTGGGCATCTGACTGGCATAATATTCCTGGGCATCTGAATGGCATATTATTCCAAGGCATCTGAATGGCATATTATACCTGGGCATCTGACTGGCATAATATTCCTGGGCATCTGACTGGCATAATATTACTGGGCATCTGACTGGCATAATATCCCTGGGCATCTGACTGGCATAATATCCCTGGGCATCTGACTGGCCTAATATTCCTGGGCATCTGAATGGCATAATATTCCTGGGCATCTGACTGGCATAATATTCTTGGGCATCTGACTGGCATAATATTCCTGTGCATCTGACTGGCATAATATTCCTGGGCATCTGACTGGCACAATATAACTGGGCTCTGACTGGCATAATATTCCTGGGCATCTCACTGGCATAATATTACTGGGCTCTGACTGGCATAATATTCCCATTGAAATACTGGTAAGTTTGTTGATTTAACTTTACTTCATTTTAAATATTGTATTTGTTCCCGTTTTGTTTCTTCACTGCAAAATAAGATATATGCAGTGTGCATAGGAATTTGTTCATAGTTTTTGTTTTTACTATAGTCCGGCCCTTCAACGGTCTGAGGAACAGTGAACTGGCCCCCTGTTTAAAAAGTTTGAGGATACTCCAACCAAAAAATAAAAAGGGTTTATTCTTTTTTACTTTATAGTGTTGATTTCAGATATGTCTTATGTTTTTGTTATGTGAGTTTATTTTATGAAATATTTTACTAAACACAAGTGTGACTGGGTGCCGCTATTTTGTGAAATATAGTGTTTTTGGGTGCCACCCCCTAGTGACTTTACAGCACTAGTATCTCACTTTGGGGCTGGGGACACAGAATGCAGTCTATACGTCAGAATTCTGACCATAGACTTGCATTGAATGGGATGGTAATGTAACTATTACATCACAGTTATGATCCTGTTTGATCAGGTCAATCTCCTCTCTTTGGGCCATATTTATCAAGACAAAATAAGGTGATATTTCAGGAAAAAGTGCTAAAATAGTAGTAGTAACCATGGAAACCAATGGAAAGTTATGGCAGTTTGCTCCAAATTTATCACTTTTTTAAAACAAATAGCACCTGTTTTGCCTTGATAAATGTGGCCCTTTGTGTTTGAAGGAAGGTAAAAAAAAAGTTGTACACCTAGTGCTGCCCACTATGATACACAGGAGCCAGTAAGAGAGCAGGGGAATATCTTATGACATCATCATCATGCAGTCTTTGGCCACAGTTGTAAAATGAGACCGGCTGGAAAAAATGTGTGCACCATGGGAAATATTCACAAAATGGAGCCAGGAGATAAACACCTAATTTTATATTTACTTTTATATGCAATTAAATCAAACATAGAAGAAAAAAAAACAGTGGCATATGTCTTATATATGTGTTTATTTTAAATGCACAGGTAATCTTATGTAAGTGGTAGTGTCCCTCACAGCACAGTCCACTGTCAACAAAATGTATACTTTCCTGGAAATATTCTATTATAAGTAGACTATAAATCTGGAAGGAAATCTGGGCACTTTGGGGAACGGGAATCTTTAGAGTTTTAAAATAAATGCACTCTTTCATTTTTATGTCTCAAATGATATCACTTGTAAAATGGAAAAAGTCACTGGGGTCCAGTGAATCTGAAAGAGCAAAGAAACAGACAGATTCTTCTTTTTCAAAATATATATATATATTGTACTAAATGGCTTTTTTTTTTATAATTTGTTAAACCCAGTAAGAAGTACTTTTTGCATCAACCATTAAAGGACAATTACATATTTTTTTTTAATCCTTACTTCCTTAAAGGAACCAAGGGTTAAAAAAAAACCAAACATGTCCATCTTGTCCTGAGTGAAGCCATCATGTATCTGTAATAAATATACCTGGGTTTACTCGAGACAGTGTGACCACGTGCACAGGCAATTAGAGCGATGGCTCGGCCAGTTTGTCTTCTATCGGGGTATGCAGTGCGGGGGGACCCCTGTTTTTGCATGGGATCAGCAGAGGTCCCCCCCTGCTGATCCCATGCATAGATGAGGTTCTCTCTCTGCCCCAGTAGAGAGAGCCAGTCGCCGACCAGACGGCCGCCTGCTACCTATGGAAACATGGCAGCTGTCGTTCAGATGATAAACTGGCGCGTACTATCAAAAGTACTATCAAAAGTACACGCCAGTTTAGCCTCACATTAGGGGCCACTCAAATGATCCTGTTTTATTTCCCTTCGGTATCTTACAGTTCATATGAGGATCTTAATCCTCCACTGTCTCAGTGTAATCCTCGGTATATATAGTCCCTATAGAAGTGACTGGGCACCTGGATACGGTGATTGTGTATGTGTACTAATCAGTAACCAATGCACAAACAATTGTGTTTACCCAGCATCTCGTGCAAAAAGGTACTTCATCATTAAAGTGGCCAGCGCACAATAGAAAGGCACACTCTAGTACGTGAGATCAAAACCCTTCAAACTTGCAGATAAAAGGAGGAGAGAGAGGGAGGCAGACTTTCTGTAGACTGTTCATTGTATTTTCCATTGAAACATTCCCTGACCCTATTCAACTGTTAAACATGTGTAAAGAGTGTTACTGTGAAGGGGAATAAGGCAAGGAGACTCTGAAACATGGCTTTCTAGTAATTAACCACTTAGCGACAAGACATTTTTTGAACTTGACTTTCCCTTGGTGACAAGGGCTTTTTTGTTTACATGTTTGGGGTGTTTGTGTTTAGCTGTAATTTTCTTCTCGCTTACATACCGTACCCACACAAATTAAATGTTGCTTTTATCGTCATAAGATGGGCTTTCATTAGATACCATTATCTTCCTTATATCTTATAATTTACTACAAAAAAAATGATGAAAAAAATGGAAAAAAAACACTTTTTTCCAACTTTGATCTAAAATATAATTTACACAAATACAATCATTAGAAACGACCCCATCTAAATAGTTTCGAAATGTTTTCCAGAGTTCAGTAAAATGCTTGTTTCCATGTTTTTCTGCATTTTTTTTTAAATAGTGTTTTTTCCTATATTGACCTTTTGACCCCAACCCGAACCCTACATTTAACCCTAACCCTAAATTTAACATCAACTCTAACCCTTATACTATCCCTTTATATATTTTAATTGAATTTTAAATTAAATTATGCTAACCCTAATTTAATTTTAACCCTAACAGCTAATCTAACCCTAACCCTAGTTTTAAGATAATTAAGTCTTTTTTTTTTCATTGCAATGTTGCTGACTGCCTCTAGGGGCAGTCAAGCAACATATTCAGAGTGACAGAAGTGAATTTTTTTCCACTTCCGAAGCTCTGACCACAAGAGGGCACAGATGCCCTTGTCCATTGTCGCAAAGGGGTTAAAGGGTGCGTCCCACCCACAGTGTTGGAAAAATTATATTTTTAGTTAACATTACATTACATTAAAATGTATTTATATAGCGTCAACAATTTACGTAGCGCTAGATACAGAGTATAGAAGAGAACTACATACTAAGTTAGACAACTGAAAGAAACGGAAACAGGTCTGTCTCATCCCCCCCCCCCCCCCCCCCCCGACTCTTCATGTCTCCTAAAAAATGCACATTAAGTGTAATAGTTATGGCGGCTGCTATGGTAACAGCCCTGCCTATCTCTTCAAGCCCACGTTATTGGTTGGATTTAGAGGCTACGGTATACCGTTCCATGTGAAACTGCACGTGGACAATGCAGAGAAATTAAATGAAACTGCCCCTTTAAGCTTCTCTTTCTGTCTCTCTCTCTCTCTCTCTTTCTCTCTCTTTCTCTCTCTCTCTTTCTCTCTTTCTCTCTCTCTCTTTCTCTCTTTCTCTCTCTCTCTCTTTCTCTCTCTCTCTTTCTCTCTTTCTCTCTCTCTCTCTTTCTCTCTCTCTCTCTCTCTCTCTCTCTCTCTTTCTCTCTCTCTCTCTTTCTCTCTTTCTCTCTCTCTCTCTTTCTCTCTCTCTCTCTCTCTTTCTCTCTCTCTCTCTCTCTCTCTTCTCTCTCTCTCTCTTTCTCTCTCTCTCTCTCTCTCTCTCTCTCTCTCTCTCTCTCTCTCTCTCTCTCTCTCTCTCTCGCTCTCTCTCTTTCTCTCTCTCTCTTTCTCTCTCTCTCTTTCTCTCTTTCTCTCTCTCTCTCTTTCTCTCTCTCTCTCTCTCTTTCTCTCTCTCTCTCTCTCTCTCTCTCTCTCTCTCTCTCTCATTGGGATGCTACTCCATTTTATGGCATTCATTTTATTAACCTCAGAGGGATGAAGAGTCCTGGCATGTGATCATGGCTGGTTCAGGGGGGTCTTACTACTCTTAGATCTCAGGTCTTCTGTTCATTATCAAGGCTTTTTAGACACACCTGTGACTGTATACATGCCTTGAGCTGGTCCAAATACACTGTGAGTGTTTTACCCTATAACGTAAAAAGAAAGAAACAGATCTGTCCATTTACCATGTCCTAAAAACATCATAGAAAGTTTAAAGAGCCTGTGCTGTTTCTAAAGCAGTAATCCTGTCTCTCTCCCCTCGTCCTCCTTGAGTTAGATCACACAAAGCTGTCTGAAGCAGTGGTGTAGTTTGGTTTTGTGCTGCCCTAGGCATGACTAAATCTGGGCACCGCGGTCCCTCTGTCCCTGTGTCCTTCCTTGCTTGCCTGCTACTTGTACTCTCACCCCTGGCCTGTTACACTGGACTACCCTCTTCACCTTTGCCTGCCTCTGATCTCTGGATTGTTGCACTGGATTACCCTCTTGATATCTGCCTGCCTCTGATATCTGGACTGTTGTATTAGACTACCCTCTTGATCTCTGCATGCCTCTGACCCCTGGACTGTTGTACTGGATTACCCTCTTGATCTCTGCCTGCCTTTGACATCTGGACTGTTGTATTGGATTACCCTTTTGATCTCTGCCTGCCTCTGAACCCTGGTCTGTTGTACTGGGTTACCCTCTTGATCTCTGCCTGCCTCTGACCCCTGGACTGTTGACTGGATTACCCTTTTGACCTCTGCCTACCTCTGACCCCTGTATTGTTGTACTGGACTACCTCTTGACCCCTGCCTGCCTCTGACCCTTGACTTGTTGTACTGAATTGTCCTTTTGACCTCTGCCTGACTCTGATCCCTGGACTGTTGTACTGGATTACCCTCTTGATCTCTGCATTCCTCTGATCGGTGGACTGTTGTACTGGATTACCCATTTGATATCTGCCTGCCTCTGGCATCTGAACTGTTGTACTGGATTACCCTCTTGACCTCTGCATGCCTCTGACCCTTGGACTGTTGTACTGGATTACCCTCTTGATCTCTGCATGCCTCTGACCCTTGGACTATTGTACTGGATTACCCATTTGATCTCTGCCTGCCTCTGGCATCTGAACTGTTGTACTGGATTACCCTCTTGATCTCTGCCTGCCTCTGACCCCTGGACTGTTGTACTGGACTGCCCTTTTGACCTCTGCCTGACTCTGATCCCTGGATTGTTGTACTGGATTACCCTCTTGATCTCTGCCTGCACTTTTGCACTTACAATGTTCTTGCCTTGTTGTGGAGTTTTCTACCTACTATAATCGCCTGATATTGTGTGCCCATTACCATTGTCCTAGTGTATGTGGTCTACTATCTACTGTTACTCACGGTACCAGGGTTCCACACCCTAAAAACAGGGTGCTGCTATGGCAAGGGATGTGGGGGCAATAAAAAAAAGTTAGTAGTGGGGGAGGTGGGGAACCAGACCATTTGTTCTTTAAGGTGCCCCACAATTTCTGACCCTGAAAATGTGTACAACATACAGAAAATGAACTAGATGCAACTGCCCTTTAATGTACTGGTAATTACTGTGTCTCAATGCTTTGCACTGTTAGTTCCAGAGGCCCAGGGTTGAGCCTGACGTCTAGCAAGTAGGAACATGTTGCCGAATAATCTTTGCTTAAAACCAAATTAGCCAATCCTATTAAATCAGAACATATCCCAGTGGAAACTGAAGAGTTTTATTATTATTTTTTTGTGTGAATAGACAATGTTTGCCAAGAACACAGAGATTTGCCAGCATTTCAATGCTAGTGAAAATGATAAGCTAGCATTTGCTGAAAATGTTCCTGTGCCATAGTCTACACCAGACCAGATGGAGCTCGAGCCAAGGGGTGTCAAATGTCAAAGCTTTATTGAGAGACAAAAGGCACAAAGGGCTCTTGCTCAACGGAGTTGCGGATATTTGCTGAAGATTGGCGATGCTTCAAGACACAGCCAATTAATATGTTCTTGATTTGCTGAGCTGTTTGTTCGGTTGGAGGAGCAGGCAACAAGTGTTGATCATGTGGTTAAATGGACACTCCAGGCAGTAAACTAATTTAGGTTCATCTGTGTCGTGTTTGACACGTACATGGTTATTTCGCATACTAATGTATTCAGGCATTCCTTAGGAGTCTCTTGGAAAGGATCCTGCTCTAGCCCTCTTTCTGCTCTTGCTTAATTGCAAGACAATCAGTGCAAGTGCACTGTGTCCCATGTTAATGTGCAATGATAGTCGCTCGACACTGCCCTCCTGCTTTGTTTTCTGGCAGCAGGTAGTAGAAAGGTTGTGTGATGTCATGTGACCATTCTAATGCATCTTTATGGGAAATCATGGACTGGCTCCTAGAAGATGCTGTGGACCTTTTTTTGCTTGAGCTACTGATTATAGATCCCCAATCCCCAGGAGAAAGCTTACAAAGGGTATATTGTCAAGTAAAAGGGCCTAAAAATTCCTTGCCCTTTTCATGCATAATAAAGTTGAATAATGCTACATGTATATGTTTTTACTAAAATTTCAATAGCTGTATACTAAATATGTCTAATTTATGCACACACATCAGGTTTGCAGCTTCTACGGATCCTCCCACTCAGCTCTTCAGCATTTGGCTGGAGGGAGAAAAATCGACATGTTCAAGTGTGATAATTCCGTGCAATGGGGTAGATTCTATGGTGGCCATTAACCCCTTCAGGACAGACCCTTTGAAAAAATTGTGGCCATTCTGGACAATGGCTATTTTAGCATTTCTGTGCTGTTTGTGTTTAGCTGTTTTCTCCTTTGTCATTTGCTGTACCCACCCAAATTATATATTGTTTTTATCGGGACAAGAAGGGCTTTCTTTGGATGACATCATTTTGATCATATCCTATAATTTTATATTAAAAAAAAAAAATATGGTGAAAAAAAAATCAATGAATTTTATTTGAAACATCTTCTCCTCATCTACAAAAGCGAATGAAAAAACCTGCTAAATAGATTCTACTATTTACCCTGAGTACAGTGATACCACCCATGCAGAGGTATGCTAGCTTGTTTGGAGGTTAAAAGGCCACATTTGGGAGGTGCAGTTTTTGGTTTTCCTACTTGGAATTTTGACATGCAGACAACCTTCACATATGTCCCATTTTGGACATTTTGGAAGCTAGCCAGTGTATTCTACCCCATCAACCCAGGATGATGGTATTTTAACACTTTCCATGCACTCATTCTATCACCAGCCTTTGTCAATGTTTGTGGTAGTAATTTTTTTGTGGGTTTTTTCACAAACATTGTAATTCAGACATGAATTCAGAGATTTTGGTAAATGTCACTGCCAAATAACACCCCAATGTGTTCAGCAACATCTCCTGAGTACAGGGCTACTGCCCATGCATAGGTGTGTTGGGTTGTTTGTGGGCTAAAAGGCCACATATGGAAGGTGTGCATTTCCAACTTGGAATTTTTTTTGGAAAAAAAAAATCTGTCCCTTTAAAAAAAACAACGTGCTTGCAGGCTGAGACGGAGGTGAGAAGGGATCGGAAGAGCCGAACAGGCAGCACAGAGAAACCTCTGTGTGATACGGAAGTGCCGACAGTCACGTGACCGGCGCACTGACGTCATACGCGCTCCGGGTCATGTGACCTGTCGGCACAACCGCCTGGGAGCCGAACAGGCAGCATGGAGGAGACCATGCTGCCTGCCACTAGCCACCAGGGAAAAAGGTAAGTGCTGGGGAGATGGGGGGATTTGGGCACATTGGCTGGGGCTTATTAAATGGCAATTAACACTGGCATATTATTGGGCAAGTTAGCAGGGGCATATTAAATGGCAAATAACACTGGCATATTATTGGGCAAATTAGCAGGGGCATATTAAATGGCAATTAACACTGGCATATTATTGGGCAAATTAGCAGGGGCATTTTAAATGGCAAATAAAACTGGCATATTATTGGGCAAATTGGCAGGGGCATATTAAATGGCAAAAAAGACTGGCATATTATTGGGCAAATTGGCAGGGGCATATTAAATGGCAAATAACACTGGCATATTATTGGGCAAATTGGCAGGGGCATATTAAATGGCAAACAATACTGGCTTAATATTGGGCAAATTGGCTGGGGCATATTAAATGGCAGAATAACACCGGCATATTATTGGGCAAATTGGCTGGGGAATATTATTGGCAAATTATACTGGCATAATATTGGGCAAATTGGCTGGGGAATATTAATGACAAAATAATACTGGCATATTATTGGACAAATTGGCAGGGGCTGATTAAATGGCAAATACTGGCATATTATTGGGCAAATTGGCTGGGGCATATTAATGGAAAATTATACTGGCATATTATTGGGCAAATTAGCTGGGGAATATTAATGGAAAATAATATTGCAATGTGTATATAATAGGGTGATGGAGGCATGTAAATGGGGTGATGGGGCATGTCCTTGGTGTGCAACGTGGGTTCTGGGTCATGTCGTGGGTGTGCATCTTGGGTAGGGGGGGGGAGCCCAAAATTTGTCTGCCTAGGGCAGCACAAAACCAAGATACAGCACTGCCTGCGCCATGTTTCATTTGGGACTGTATTTGAAGCCAGCCAGTGTATTTTACAAAAAAAAAAAAAACATATATTTTGTAAAAGTGGACACCCTAGGCTATTTTAAATGGTGGTACTTTTAACACTTTCCATGCACCAATTCTATCACCAGCCTTTTTTTCCAACTTGGCTACTTTGGCCTTAAAGGGAAAGTCTAGTCCACAAGCTCACTTGATGAAGATGAAGATTATTGCATGTACAGTGCACAGGCTTTTATCCCTGTGTGATTTGATGGAGGCATGTTTACAGCAGGTGCGGCAGCAGTGATTATATAGACACTGAGTATATAAAGTTTTGTTTTATTTAGTCACTTCCTGTGGTCTTGGAATTGAATACATTGTGTGGACTGTAATCGACTTGCTATTGTACATAGTAGGATCTCTTAACAGTGCAACCCATTGTCTGATGACATCAGTAAATTCCAGAAGGATCTTCTTATATGCTGTTTAACTTTGGAGGAAGTGTGATTGCAAAATTTGGAGCTACACCATACTCTCCACATATTATCAAAACTTACTACACTATGTTTTCTGTGTATTGTTTTCTCTTTTTTTTTAATATGTACAAGATACCTGAAGATATTTCCCTGGACAGACACCAGGTTGTACACATTGCACTTTAGATTTTATGCACAGAAGCACACTGTCACTTCATTACAGTTATCGTAATTGAATGTGCTTTTGGATTTTATTTAAATGTATTCCAATAATAAATACAGGAAGAATACTACTAATTTTCAATCTTTAATCCACCCACTAAAATCTTGGAAAAATTATTTTATTGAGTTGAAACTCCACACAAATGTATTTTCTACGGTACTCCTACTCATTTACTATGCTTTTAGCTCACTTTCTAGCCTCACATCATCAATCTACTCTTCTCCTTTTGGTGTACAGTGGCACACTATTGTGTCTTACTTTCTACTCTTCCACTTATGGTTTTACAGTTCCATACTATTGTATTACTTTCTACTCTTCCACTTATAGTTTACAGTTTCATACTATTGTATTACTTTCTACTCTTCCACTTATAGTTTACAGTTCCATGCTATTGTCTTACTTTCCACTCTTCCCCTTATGGTGTACAGTTCCATGTTATTGTCTTACTTTCTACTCTTCCTCTTATGGTGTACAGTTCCATGCTATTGTATTACTTTCTACTCTTCCTCTTGTGGTGTACAGTTCCATGCTATTGTCTTACTTTCCACTCTTCCTCTTATGGTGTACAGTTCCATGCTATTGTCTTACTTTCTACTCTTCCACTTATGGTTTTACAGTTCCATACTATTGTATTACTTTCTACTCTTCCACTTATAGTTTACAGTTTCATACTATTGTATTACTTTCTACTCTTCCACTTATAGTTTACAGTTCCATGCTATTGTCTTACTTTCCACTCTTCCCCTTATGGTGTACAGTTCCATGTTATTGTCTTACTTTCTACTCTTCCTCTTATGGTGTACAGTTCCATGCTATTGTATTACTTTCTACTCTTCCTCTTGTGGTGTACAGTTCCATGCTATTGTCTTACTTTCCACTCTTCCTCTTATGGTGTACAGTTCCATGCTATTGTCTTACTTTCCACTCTTCCCCTTATGGTGTACAGTTCCATGCTATTGTCTTACTTTCCACTCTTCCCCTTATGGTGTACAATTCCATGCTATTGTCTTACTTTCCACTCTTCCCCTTATGGTGTACAGTTCCATGCTATTGTCTTACTTTCAACTCTTCCCCTTATGGTGTACAGTTCCATGCTATTGTCTTACTTTTCACTCTTCCCCTTATGGTGTACAGTTCCATGTTATTGTCTTACTTTCCACTCTTCCCCTTATGGTTTACAGTTCCATGCTATTGTCTTACTTTCCACTCTTCCCCTTATGGTGTACAGTTCCATGCTATTGTCTTACTTTCAACTCTTCCCCTTATGGTGTACAGTTCCATGCTATTGTCTTACTTTCTACTCTTCCACTTGTGGTGTACAGTTCCACACTATTGTGTCTCTTTCTATATTTCCCTTCATGATGTTCTATAATGGAACGCAACTACTGTTGTGAACTTTTCAACTACATAAGTGTAGAGCATTACCCCTTAAGTTTTGATATGGGACATTGGGGATTTTTTGGAGGAGTCCGGATTTTAAGGAGAAGCACTTTGGAATTTTTGCTTTTTGTGTCACGTCAGCAATCACTTGAGGGACAGGTGTTGGCACTAAATTAACTTATGCTTAATTGAAAGATTGCATGAAGTGTAGATATTTTAATGGAAATGAATTATGTTAGAATAAAACTAAAGCACCTTATTGAGCCCTCTCTGCTTGTATAGCGCCACCAGGGGTCAGACATCTTGAGTTATATCTTCATTCATCTGACCTAAGATTCTAAACAACTATAATGCCAGGATCATCTCACCTGGTGATTTTTGAGTCCAAAATGCAGGAAAGGACAGTCCAGACACACGTGCAATAGAAAACCTGGCTTACTTACTGGAGTTGGAGACAGTAAAAGGCAGTGAATAAATGCACGAGGGCAAAATAATCCATAGACGAGGTATAGGTAAAAAGCAGGTAAAATCAAGGTCAGGTGGAAGAGGAGGTCGGGGCTGGCGGATCAGGATCATTGTTGAAATAGAAGGCAGAAGTCAAGGATGGAAGATCTGGATCATAGTCGGTATAAAAAGCAGAGGTTGGGGCTGGTGGATCAGTATCGTAGATGGTAGAACAAGCAGAGGTCGGGGGTGGTGGAGCAGTATCGTAGTCGGTAGAACAAGCAGCGGTCGGGGGTGATGGATCAGTATCATAGTCGATAGAACAAGAAGAGGTCAGGGGTGGTGGATCATTATTGCAGTCTGTAGAACAAAAAGAGGTTGTGGTGGAGGATCAGTATTGTATTCGTTAGAACAAGCAGAGGTTGGGGGTGGCGGAGCAGTATCGTAGTTGGTAGAACAAGCAGAGGTTGGGGGTGGAGGATGAGTATCATAGTCGATAGAACAAGAAGAGGTCAGGAGTGGCGGATCAGTTTTGTAGTTGGTAGAACAAGCATAGGTCAGGGGAGGTGGATCAGTATTGCAGTCTGTAGAACAAAAAGAGGTTGGGGGTGGTGGATCAGTATTGTATTCGGTAGAACAAGCAGAGATTAGTGGCACATGAACAGGTATCAGGAATAGCATTTATTTATACAGGAAATAATTCCTAATTGGAGGAGATAGTGTAGCCACGCCCCCCCCCCACCCCCCATATGGCCAGGAATTAACACTGAATTAGGAAGGAGGCTTCAGAAATATATGCTTTGGGTATTTATCCATATGGTTTGGGGAAGTCAGACTTTAACCATCCAGTTTTCCCACTGTTTTGGCCCATTTTTGGTGATTTACTGCCACCGCAGTGGAGGAGGTACGGGTCACTGATGCCATTTTGTAGGAGGCACTGGCCTCAGCTACCATATTGGGGGTGTTGCGAGTCACAGTCACCACATCTTGGGTGTGGCGCTGGTCATGTCCACCATCTTGGAGGTGGGGGCAGGACACAGCCACCATTTTGGAATGCCTTGCGATGGTGAGGGGGAATTACATGGCAGACGGAGCTGCCCAGAAAACTGTGGGAAACCTGGGGAAACCACAGGGTGACCACACCTAAAAAACCGACTGGATAGTGGCCAATACATGACTTGAAGGCTAGGAAAAAATGTAGCATAAAAAAATGGAAGGTTTTTGGTCTGCCGAAAAATAATAAAAACTTTATAAATTGTCATTCTTGCGTTGTCTTTAATTGTCCTCAATTTGTATGAGTTATTAAGTAAGCACATTTTTCCTGGAAAAGTATTCAAGTAGTATACTCAAGGAGACAATTCCAGGGAAAACTGTGTCTGAAAATAAAGAGGCTTCAAGTATTGTACTATTTCGTATCATAATATTGTGGCTTATATTCAGATCTCTATATAAATTGCAATGGACATAAAATGCTCTATTTTAGTATCTGGCTGTTTATGCTTTTTTTTAGTTTGTAGTTATGTTTACAAGCTCCTATAATTAGGAGAACACTGAAAGGTCTTTAAAAAGGCATGCCTTGTTTTTCAACCATATTAAAGTATTTATTATTCAAGGGGGACACAAGTACCGTATTTATCGGCGTATAACACGCACTTTTTCTCCCTGAAAATAGGGAGCAAATGATGGGTGCGTGTTATACGCCGATCGGTGGCTGGGGAAAAAAAAAATCTAAAACTTACCTCGTTCCTGCTCTGTCCCCCGGTGCTCTGAAGGTGCGTGGCTGTGAGGGAAGCGTTGTGAGCTCCCCTCCAGCCGCGCGGTCAATAAAGTGTGTTTTTTTTAAACAAACTTTATTGTTCCGCGCGGCTGGAGGGAAGCTCACAACGCTTCCCTCACAGCCACGCACCTTCAAAGCACCGGGAGACGGAGCAGGAACGAGGTAAGTACTGGGGTCTGGGGAAGGGGGGGGAGGAGGGTGGCATACTAAGGGGCAATATCCTGGCATATTACATGGCATATTGGGGGCAATATCCTGGCATATTGGGGGAAATATCCTGGCATATTAAAATGGCATATTGGGGGCAATATCCTGGCATATTGGGGGCAATATCCTGGCATATTGGGGGCAATATCCTGGCATATTGGGGGCAATATCATGGCATATTATATGGCATATTGGGGGCAATATCCTGGCATATTGGGGGAAATATCCTGGCATATTAAAATGGCATATTGGGGGCAATATCCTGGCATATTGGGGGCAATATCCTGGCATATTGGGGGCAATATCCTGGCATATTGGGGGCAATATCCTGGCATATTGGGGGCAATATCCTGGCATATTGGGGGCAATATCCTGGCATATTGGGGGCAATATCATGGCATATTATATGGCATATTGGGGGCAATATCCTGGCATATTGGGGGCAATATCATGGCATATTAAATGGCATATTGGGGGCAATATCCTGGCATATTAAAATGGCATATTGGGGGCAATATCCTGGCATATTAAATGGCATATTGGGCTTCAAAGTTCTATATTCGAAATTTAAGTTTTTTTCCCTGAAATTTCCTTCTTAAAATGAGGTGCGTGTTATACGCCGGCACGTGTTATACGTCGATAAATACGGTATATAGTGGATAATAAAAACAATAAAAAAATAAAACAAAATAATAGTGGAGAAAAAAAGCATAATCTGTTTAAAGTTTTATGTTAATACAAAATATTTATTAAAAATATATGTATTCATTAAAACGGCAATATTTGTATTCTAAATATGGTTGATTTACTCACGTATATCAGGTTTGCAGCTTCTACTAATCCTCCCCCTCAGCTCTCAGGATTTGGCTGGAGTCTCGGAGAAAAACAAGCAACATTTTAAAGTGTTTTAAAAAAAAAAAAAAAACCCAAAGGAGTTTGAGCCAAAATGCCCATGTTTAATGCAATAATCCAAGTTAATGATCTAAAAGTGAAATTTCTCTGGCCAAACCCATCTAGACGACCATCCCTAATATTGTTACTACCATCACCTTCCCTTTGACATCTTCACTCCTGTATGTGTCTCATGTCCCCCTCTCTCTCTAGATTGTAAGCTTGCGAGCCAGGCTCTCTATCTCATGTATCAGTCTGTTCTTGTTCGTTTGTATGCAGTCCCCTCTGTACACTGTACATAAGTATATGTAAATGTTAATGTTATGTAATTATCACCCAACTACCATGTTTCTTCCAGTATCTCTTCATATCCTCCGTATGTTCCACATCCCTCCATATATAATGATGGCTGCAACTCAGATGCTAAGAGGTTTCTGAAGTTTACATCATTGCCATAGTCAGTGCGGTATTTACAGCGAGGCATCCTAGACGGTCTAGGACGGCAAATTTCGGGCTGCCCATGCGTTTTTTTTCGCCGGGGGCGGAGTGATGACAGGTCACGTGACCTGGTGCTCTGACGTCAGACGTGCACTCACCGCGGGGAGCCGAACAGGCAGCAGGGTAGGACACCATGCTGCCTGCCACTACCCACCATGGATCAGGGTAAGTCTTGGGGTGAGGGGGAATATAATGGGGGTAATGGTGGCATTAATGGGGTAATGGTCAGTGGTGTATCTTGGTTTTGGGCCGCCCTAGGCAGACAAAATATGGGCACCCACATTGCATACACACTAAATGCCCCATCACCCCCATTACATGCCACCATCACCCCCATTACATACCCCCACCATGTCCATGACATGCCCCCATAACCCCAATTAATTGGAAGGATATAAAGCTTGCTTACGGTGGGGGAGAGAGCGAAAATGTTTAAAGCAACAGAAGTGTGGTTTAACACCCTCTGGCAAAGTGCCGCCCTCTGGCAAAGTGCCGCCGTAGGGCAAGTGCCTTGTTTGCCTTGTGGAAGATAGACTACTGGTAATGGTGGCATATAATGGGGGTAATGGTGGCATGTAATGGGGGTAATGGTGGCATGTAATGGGGTGATGAGTCATGTAATGGAGGTGATGGGGCATGTAATGGGGGTGATGGGGCATGTAATGGGGGTAATGGTGGCATGTAATGGGGTAATGGTGGCATGTAATGGGGGTTATGGGGCATGTAATGGGGTGATTGAGGCAGATAATGGGGGTGATGGGGCATTTAATGGAGGTGATGAGGCATGTAATGGAGGTGATGAGGCATGTAATGGAGGTGATGGGGCATGTAATGGGGGTGATGGAGGTATGTAATGGGGGTGGTGGAGGCATATAATGGGGCTGATGGGGCATGTCATGGGTGTACAGCATGGGGGGGGGGGGGGGGGGCAGCACAAAATCAAGATACACCACTGGCTATAGTATCTACCAGGCAGTATGTAAAGGTTATATAGGTCTCTCTAAAACAAATGGTCCAACATCCAGAATAGAATCAGAAAAAAACCCAGTAGCAATTCAGAAAGTGTGACTGAGAGAAATGACTGCACTGGGTACAAGTTCTTACCAAGATGCCAGTTTGAGTTTTGGTAGAAAGTGCACAACAGCCTGGGTTTAAATATGCAGTATATATATATATTTTTTTTTTTTTTGGGGGGGGGAGGGGGTGGGTAACCTGTGAAAATGTTGAAAATGTTTTAATTACATTAAAATCTACAAGGAACCAAAAGTTATGGAGCAGAAACATGGAAGGCAAGAATCAGTCAGGCCCACACACTTTGTTTTCGTAGATAGAATAACAAGCTACAAATAGTCTTCTACATAAAATAATAATAAAAAGAGGTGATTTACTGCGGCTGTCTGGAGCTGGAGTGGAAAGGGAATCAGTCGTGGTTTAGCTATAATTGTTTTGGCTCCAATTGTACCGAGATCTGGGATTGAGAAAGAAAATGAAAAGAACTTCAGAGCAGAGAGAGTATTTTCCACAGGGAGCTCTGCATGTTCAAGTCATAGGGTACAAGAGAAAGAAATCCCCTTGCGCTATTAGAAAGGGGGACACGACTGCTGACCTGTGCTTAACCCCTAAGTGTAATGTTATCCCTGTCCCTATTGGTTAGTCAATTGCAACAAATGGGTCTATTCACTAAAATTCCAGAAAAGCTCGAGGAGGTTGACTTTCATTTTGACACCAAGCCAAACTCGACACCCAAAAAAAAACAGGTTAAAATCTTCTGCATTGAAAGTAATGGGGGAGCGAAATGATCACAGCTATTTTTGAAACTAAGTCAAACTCGGGTGCCGAAATAATTTGACTCCGCCTTAAAAAGAAAGTCGACCTTCAGAGTCGGTCTCCTTGAACTATTCTCGAATTTTAGTGAATAGACCAAAAAGTGTGTTGTGTGCAGGAAGCTCTTCGGCTGTAGGATTCGCTAGGTGCAAGTTTTATGTTTTCCCTCCCTAAGTCTGTTTCTTAACATTTTGTTTGGTGTTCACAGTGGTAATCTTCCTTGCCAGCACTGGTTTATCAATCAAATCCTCCCTATCGAACCTGAGGAGCCATGTCCTGCGTTGAATCCTTCCTATTGAACTTGAGGAGCCGTGTCCTGCATGGAATCCTTCTTATCGAACTTGAGGAGTCGTGTCCTGCATGGAATCCTTCCTATTGAACTTGAGGAGCCGTATCCTGCATGAAATCTTTTCTATCGAACTTGAGGAGCTGTGTCCTTCATGGAATAATTCCTATCAAACTTGAGGAGTCGTGTCCTGCGTGGAATCCTTCCTATCAAACTTGAGGAGCCGTGTCCTGCGTGGAATCCTTCCTATGGAATTTGAGGAGCAGTGTCCTGCGTGGTATCTTTAAAATCAAGCTTGAGGAGCAGTGTCCTGTGTGGAATCTTTCCTATCGAACTTGAGGAGCCGTGTCCTGTGTGGAATCTTTCCTATCGAACTTGAGGAGCTGTGTCCTGTGTGGAATCTTTCCTATCGAACTTGAGGAGCCGTGTTCTGCATGGGAATCTTTAAAATTGAACTTGGGGAACCGTGTCCTACATGGGAATCTTTACTATTGAACTTGAGGAGCCGTATACTGCGTGGAATCCTTCCTATCGAACTTGAGGAGCCATGTCCTGTGTGGAATCCGTCCTATCGAACTTGAGGAGCCGTGTCCTGCATGGGAATCTTTAAAATCTTTTGAGGAGCAGTGTCCTGCGTGGAATCTTTAAGATCAAACTTGAGGAGCTGTGTCCTGTGTGGAATCTTTCCTATCGAACTTGAGGAGCCGTGTCCTGTTTGGAATCTTTCCTATCGAATTGAGGAGCCGTGTCCTGCGTGGAATCCTTCCTATCTAACTTGAGTCATGACTAGGGTTCATGGAAAATTGTTGATTCAACCATCTCGATGGCTTCGCAGCTGGTGGGTTGGGAAAATTTGTGTGAAGTATGCTGCTTGAACCAGTTAATAAGCTGTGTTTTGGTTATAGTCATAGGCTATGCAGTCAAGTTAAGTTCCGCTCCTTCTAGATTGTAAGCTCTGTGAGCAGGGCTCTCTACCTCATGTATCAGTCTGTCTCTGTTCATATAACGCAGTCTGTAATTCCCTTTTATCTAGATTGTAAGCTCTGTGAGCAGGGCTCTCTACCTCATGTACCAGTCTGTCTCTGTTCATATAACGCAGTCTGTAATTCCCTTTTATCTAGATTGTAAGCTCTGTGAGCAGGGCTCTCTACCTCATGTATCAGTCTGTCTCTGTTCATATAACGCAGTCTGTAATTCCCTTTTATCTAGATTGTAAGCTCTGTGAGCAGGGCTCTCTACCTCATGTACCAGTCTGTCTCTGTTCATATAACGCAGTCTGTAATTCCCTTTTATCTAGATTGTAAGCTCTGTGAGCAAGGCTCTCTACCTCATGTATCAGTCTGTATCTGTTCATATAACACAGTCTGTAATTCCCTTTTATCTAGATTGTAAGCTCTGTGAGCAGGGCTCTCTACCTCATGTATCAGTCTGTCTCTGTTCATATAATGCAGTCTGTAATTCCCTTTTATCTAGATTGTAAGCTCTGTGAGCAAGGCTCTCTACCTCATGTATCAGTCTGTCTCTGTTCATATAACGCAGTCTGTAATTCCCTTTTATCTAGATTGTAAGCTCTGTGAGCAAGGCTCTCTACCTCATGTATTAGTCTGTCTCTGTTCATATAACACAGTCTGTAATTCCCTTTTATCTAGATTGTAAGCTCTGTGAGCAGGGCTCTCTACCTCATGTATCAGTCTGTCTCTGTTCATATAACGTAGTCTGTAATTCCCTTGTATCTAGACTGTAAGCTCTGTGAGCAAGGCTCTCTACCTCATGTATCAGTCTGTCTCTGTTCATATAACGCAGTCTGTAATTCCCTTGTATCTAGATTGTAAGCTCTGTGAGCAGGGCTCTCTACCTCATGTATCAGTCTGTCTCTGTTCATATAACGCAGTCTGTAATTCCCTTTTATCTAGATTGTAAGCTCTGTGAGCAAGGCTCTCTACCTCATGTATCAGTCTGTCTCTGTTCATATAACGCAGTCTGTAATTCCCTTTTATCTAGATTGTAAGCTCTGTGAGCAAGGCTCTCTACCTCATGTATTAGTCTGTCTCTGTTCATATAACACAGTCTGTAATTCCCTTTTATCTAGATTGTAAGCTCTGTGAGCAGGGCTCTCTACCTCATGTATCAGTCTGTCTCTGTTCATATAACGTAGTCTGTAATTCCCTTGTATCTAGACTGTAAGCTCTGTGAGCAAGGCTCTCTACCTCATGTATCAGTCTGTCTCTGTTCATATAACGCAGTCTGTAATTCCCTTGTATCTAGATTGTAAGCTCTGTGAGCAAGGCTCTCTACCTCATGTATCAGTCTGTCTCTGTTCATATAACGCAGTCTGTAATTCCCTTGTATCTAGATTGTAAGCTCTGTGAGCAGGGCTCTCTACCTCCTGTATCAGTCTGTCTCAGTTCATATAACGTAGTCTGTAATTCCCTTGTATCTAGATTGTAAGCTCTGTGAGCAAGGCTCTCTACCTCATGTATCAGTCTGTCTCTGTTCATATAACGCAGTCTGTAATTCCCTTGTATCTAGATTGTAAGCTCTGTGAGCAGGGCTCTCTACCTCATGTATTAGTCTGTACTTGTTTATCTAACTTATACAGTGTACAGCGCTAGAATAAATGTTCACGATCAAACCAAATGGAATATTCCTGATGATGGTTCCAAGTAGCCTGGCCACCCACCTCCTTATTGAATTGTTACTGAATTTAAATGCACCAGTAAAATCATTTTCAAAGTAAAACTACAAGAGAACTGTAAATTGTAGACAGAAATGAAGCCAGGTTGAACTGCCCCTTTAAAGGATAATAGTAAGCAATATTAGGTTCTGTTTAATTGAAAGATTGCATCAAATGTAGTTATTTTTTATGCTTTAATGAAAGAATACAACTAAAGTAGCTTTTTGAGCCATCTCCATATAGCTCTACCAGGAGGCAGACATTTTGTTTAGAATCTTGGGTCAGATCTTTGTTCATCTGAACCAAGGTGAGCGTACCTAACTGAGCCCTCTCTGCTTGCGTAGCCCTATCAGAGGTTAGACATCTTGGGTCAGATCTTCTTTCATCTGCCCCCTGATATAGCTATACAAGCAGAAAGGTCTCACTAAGGTACTTTATTTGTAAACTTTCATTAAAGCATTTGAATTTAAAATGTCTCTACCCTGCAATCTTTCATTTAAGCAGAATTCTTTTTTTTTTTTGCTGACAGTTGTCCTCTAATAGCAAAGTAGTCCTTCGTTTTTGCCATCATGTACAAATTTTATTTAATATAGTTGGTTATATGGAGAGGGCAGTAAGGTTAGAAATGAATTCACTCCAAAATATTTTCTGGAAGGAAAAAAAAACCCATCCACATAAACCTGTGAAACATTACTCAAAGCATCACATTTCTTACTTCATACTGTGTCTGCATTCAGTGCCTCAGATACAGCATGCCTTGAATGCTTTAAAATGCTACTTGCTTCGTGATCTTTTGTCGCACCATTCATTTAAAGCACTTTGTATATTTGGAGGTTTTTGTTTTCTTCATCTTAGCGCATCAATAACTTGCTTTGATGGAGAGTGTCCTTGCAGACTGAGAGTAAATGGAGAAAAAAGAGCATCGACTGCAGCTGCCTTTGTGGGATATTTGTGTCTATCATGGAACGGGATAGAGATCCTTGAACTTTCATTGATACTTTCTCCGTTCGCACAGACAGAGAGCATCTAAAATTGATCTATTATATCTCCTTCTTGAGAACAGATTATTGCACATTGATAAAAAAAAAAAACCTTTCAAGCATTTGAGGTCTGGGAATTTATCTGGGTTGAAAAATAGGTAGTCCTTTCTATTTTGCTTTGAAAGGCAAAAAATATACGTCAATGAAGAAACATCCGCCAGCTAAATGTGTGCCAGTCGGACCGCCACCTGTCCAATGACGCAGGTATAAGCAGTGGTGTATCTTGGTTTTCTGCTGCCCTAGGCAGACACAATACGACCCCCCCCCCCCCACGTTGCACACCTATGACATGCCCCATCACCCCATTACATGACCCATCAACCAAATTGCACACACATTAAATGCCCAATCACCCCATTACATGCCCCATCACCCATACTGCAATAAATGCCCCATCACCCCCTCATTACATACCCCCACCACGTCCATTACATGCCCCCATCACCCTGATTAATTGGAAGGAGCTAAAGCTTGCTGAACTGTGGGGGAGGGAGCGAAAATGTTTGAAGCACCAGAACACAAAGTGCTGCCCTCTGGCAAAGTGCCGCCCTCTGGCAAAGTGCCGCCCTAGGCGAGTGCCTTGTTTGCCTTGTGGAAGATACACTACTGGGTATAAGGCTTTTAAGGATGCTTATGTCGGCCCCCTGAAGAGTGTATATACTGTGATAGCGGTGCCCAAAACCTGATCCAAAATGCTCTATAAATTGCGTCAGCGAAATTACAAGAAAATGTCTAAATTAGGAAACAAACTGTGATTTGTATGGGTCTGTGTCGTCGCCTGCTTATGACATCACCTTGTGGCCTGATAGGCAAACTAGGCGTCTCCAATTGAAAACGAGTTCCCTTGCCCAGGCCACAGGTGATGTCATAAACATGAGACGCCACAGACGCATTGAAAACATCTTGTTTTCTGCATTTGCTTCCAATTCAGCTAAACACAAAGTAGAGGCCTAACAAGGTTTAAGGACCTTGACTTTAAAGACCCTCGCGAGTAAGGACGAGATTACAGAGAAACCATCCCCGTTTAGGGGCTTTCGCATTTAAATGACGCAGTGATGTTTATACTGAGGCTAATGCACAGCGCTTCTCCTTGTGCAGCCACCACAGCCTCTGATGAGGTCCATCCTGTCTTGTATGATATTTGTACTGTAGACTGTATTTGTTGTCTACGATAAGTGAGAAAAAGTCCTTTTTTTTTACAAACATGCTCTGGACTCATTGTGTATGTTCATGTGGGGTATGCCTGTATAGATGTTTTTTAATATTTTAATCTCTGCATTCAGAGGATGTGCAATTTTGGAGAGACTCCCTTTAATCTGTGGAGTATTTGGTTCAACAACCCATCCTCATTATTGTGCCCCCCACACAATAACCATACTGTCAGTAATACTCACACCCTGGACCCTTTACATTTTCTTTACTGGAAAGGGGGCAGCAGGAGAGTGCCCTCCTAACACATGGCTTATTTATACTTGTTTTTAGTTTTTAGTTGGGAATAGTGGGTGGGGAACATTGCAACCATGACAAAAATGTAGGGAACAGAAATTGGAGTGCAAATCAAGAAGCCCACCAAAAGAAACCTCCAAGGGTACACCCCTGCTGACACACTGTCATCACATGACCTAAACATGTATTATCTAAGCTCTCCTGTTTATTATCTAAAATCTGCTAATTCATTTTCACCCCTTTTTTTTATATATATATTAAGATAATAATCTTCATGGAGCTTCTGATATTAACCTTTGAGGGGTCATTCCAGAACAAATAGGATGGAGACATGTTTTCAGGAACCTCTATAAAGTGAGGTATGCACTATTTTGTTCTTATGTGAATAGACGCTTTCAAAGAGTGTAATGGGGAAAAGTTTTTTTTAATTTTTTTTTTCTAGGGATTTTCAAGATATATTGTGACCTACAAGACACGTGGAAATTCTGGGATATTACCAAGATGAAAGCCAATGACCCTATGATATGTTTTTCCTTTTAAACCTCTGGAAGTCAGCCCTGCCACTAGCAACCTTTCCATTCCTTTCACACCTTGCATGGACACTTTAGTCAGCCATTTTGTGAACATATTCAAAATGGAACTCGAGTGATGAAGGCTGAGCCCAAGCTCATGCATATGTACGCAGAGACCTGGTCTCCCATTACGAGGAAGCTGCCGAAGTGATATTTACAATGCAAACCAAGTACCATGGGTCGCTTTTATAGATAGATAAGGAAAACCAGAGAGCAAAAAGGATTCTCCATTGTAAGTCATCGTTGTGCGAGGAATGTCAGCTTGGCGTGAGGCGAAAGAATGAATTGTCCCTCTGTCAAGTGAGAGAAAACTATTACAGGAATGTAAAATTGAGTCACGTCTGGGAACAAACTTTTATTATGTTTATGTGGTGTGGTCAGCCAAGTTCCATAAAATATGGAAGGAATCTAGCGGGAGACTTGGGCTGAGAAACTATAAAAAGGCCACTTATTACTGGACCATTGACATTGGACAATATCTGCCTCTATGGAGGAAGACCTGTTAAGTACTGAAACCTTCCTGGGGTGAGAGACCCTCTTCCCACCCATGGCGTGAGCTGATTCCTTGGAACCAGTCATAATCTAGGGTCAAGTATTTTTTTTAAATTGCCTTGAATTTATGTACAATACAGAAAACATTAGGCATGTCTAAAGCAAAATAATGATTTTAAATATAGAGGAAACTGGGACGGGGGTTAATCTAATGCCATCAATTTAGTGTGTTTTTAATTACATTATTCTTTTGTTTATTGTTTGCTCTAACCAGTTTTCTGTGCTCACAAGATACATTTACAGAAGTAGGTAGAGACACTTTTATAGAGATATAATATTTATCAAAACCCTGACGAGGATGACCATATCCTCCCCTGCTGAAAGTGTGTTCCATGTCCCAGACTCCAAACACCTATCAATGCTGTCAGGTCACTAAACAGCGGTTCTGTAATTTGGCAGCCTGGTCTCCGAGAGAAATTGTTATTTGGTCCTCCCAAGAGTGTTGTTCAAAAGCCCTTTTTAACAAAGGTCACGTGAGTAAATGAGGTCCTGACACTATAAATCTATAACGGGGTAGGGTTGCCACCTTTTCTACCCAAAAATATCCCTGCCTTGCCAGTGCCTCCATAGGCTTGACATTGGCCCTGCCCCCTTTTTTGTTGCAGGACCCTAGATGACAAAGTTGGTATGGTACACATAGGTTAACAAAATGTAAAGTTCTTCCATAGACTGCAATCATATACAACGAATAGGAAGAGTTTATTGACCTATACATTTACAAGGACAAATACATGAAACAACTATTTGGGGTCTTGGAGGCGGTTGACATCTGACCCTTCAACGAACCCCCCCCCCCCCCCCCCCCCACCGGTCAGAACTCTGCCTATTCAGGGACATCTTCAATACACTCACCATATTCAAAAATAAACAAACCAGCAGACTGAATGATGGGCAGCATGGGAAGCCTACAATTTGATTTATTTTGGTTGAACTTTCTCTTGATAATTTCCCTTGGAACGTTTGGTTCCCAAGAATGTATTTTTAACTTTGTTATTTGGAATTTATTTTTTGCTTTCTAGATAATAATAGTTCATCACGATACATTTTCACACTGTTTGTTTGTGAGGACACAGTTTGTTTCTAGGTTATTAAAGTAACAGGATTCCTAGAAAACTAAATGGTTAAATGCAATGGGTTGATAAAAAAAAAATACCACAATCAGCGGAGGAATCACTGCAAGACCCTTATTATTGTAAAAGAATAACATTCAAAATAATATAGGGGTCATGTACTAAACAAGGGCCGTAGGTAAAACACGAGTAAGGAGCAATTTGCGACTATTTGTAACATTTTGCGCTTGTTTTCCCTGATTTGCGCCTCTTCTGTTTATTTTTATTTAGCGTGCATTTTTCCGGTTGCGCTAATAAATAGCGATTAGATTTGCGCACGCTAAAGAGTTTTGCGAATACTTTGTGAAAAACAATTCTTATTTGCGCGTGAAAATGACACCAGCTTTTAGCGAGCGCTATCAAAAGAGGTAGAAAAAATATTCGCAAACTCGCCTGTTTTTTCCCCTCAATTTGCTCGTATGTACTATCTGAGAGTTAAATGTTTAGTACATTGCAATAGGAGCAAAGCACAAAAATAGTTTTGCACATAAAATATGTTTGCGTTTTTTTAGTACACGCCCCTCTTAGATGTCTTTTCACAAAAAAAGTGAACATTCCATTTCAAAATAATTGAAAACTGCAATTAAATGCCTAAATTAGGAGAAAAGTTTGTTTTAAATGTATCTGTGGAGTTTCCAGTTTTTGACATCACCTGGTGCCAAATTACACATTTCCCACTGAAAAGCAGTTCATTTGCATACCGTGACGCAGGTGATGTCATAAGCAGGATACTTCACAGATACATTTAAAACACATTTTTCTCCTAGTTTAGACAATTGCTGGCAGTTTTGCTAACACAATCTATAGATCATGTTCAATCATTTTTTATTCTTTACACGCACAGTAAAAACAATGTTTAGGTGATACAGTCCATTTAACTATACATTGCACAGGGACAAACCTGGTGGGTTTCTTCAGCTAGAAGGGCTCAGCTGCCCAGGGATAATGCAGAGTTACATATTTAAAAACGTTCACTTTTTAAACACTGTATAAGTCATGGTCAGCTAAGCTCTTGTAGAAGGAGAAACTTTTCATACACTCCGACAGTCCAACTATGCACGGGACAGTCCTGATTTTGGGGTGGGGGTGGGGGGAGGGTCTGTCTGTCCTGCCGAGAGGAATATCTATCCCATTTTTTAAGATAGAGGGTTAAGCTCGGTGGGTCAGCGGAATTCAAAACACCAACTCTGGGGTCTTTTTTTGCCTACCAAGCCACAGTGAATAGGCCCTATGGTTCCTTGATGAGTAGAGAGGGCAGTCTGGGTCCTCAGAGTCCAGGACCCTAATTATACTAAGAGCTATAAACTTCCTGTTAGAGCAATAAAAAAAATTCAACAGCTTAATTATAAACAATGTCACTGTAACAAATATACATATAATTACTAAGCAAGGCTAGAAAGCAAGAGGGTTCCCTCCTGACGCATTTCGCACCTTAAGTGCTTATTCCCCATTTATACACAAATATGGTAAGTCTTTTTATATAGTTTTTGCAATCCATTCGATTCAAGTTGTAGTAAAAGAGATTGGAGAGCACATAAGATAACTAGTTTTGGATCTCTTACATCACAATTATTTATATTTCCATCGTTATTTATGTTTGCTAAAACAAGATATTTATAAACAAAGCAAAAGCAGCATATTTTATATATATATATATATATATATATATATATATATATATATATATATATATATATATATATATATATATATTATTTTGAATTCTTAATGATCACTGTTGCTTTAACGATTGCTACTATGTGTACATATTGAATATATTAGACATGTGCAAAACTAAAATTTTCATTTTGTTTTCGTCCATTCGGACGAAAATGTTATTTATTTCGTCTAAAACGAATTTCGTTCATTACTGCATTCGTTTCAGACAAAATTTGTTCATTATTTTCGTTTCGTTTTGTTTTATTCGTTAGTTTTATAGAATACGTGTAATACTATTGGCTTTCTATAAACCGAACGAGAGCCCCATTCATAAGAAATTCTTATGAATGGGGTTCTCGTTTGGTTCATAGAAAGGCAATAGTACTACATGTTTTCTATAAGCCGAAAGTCTATAAACCGAACGTTTCGGTTTATAGACTTTCGGCTTATGGAATACATGTAATCCTATTGCTATTCTATAAACCGAACGTTCGGTTTATAGAATGCCAATAGACTTACATGCATTCCAGAAACATTATGTCGGTTTATGGAATGTAAGTGTACTATGCTATTGTATTCTAGAAACCGACTCTATTTCGGCTTATAGAATGCAATAGTACTACGAATGGACGAATGAACGAATGATTTTCGTTTATTAACCATTCGTTCATTCGGCTTTCGTTAGCTTAGCATTTTCGTTATTCGTTTTTCGGACGAATGGACGAAAATGCTATTTTCGGACGAATAGAATATATTTACACAAATCATAATACACTGAGCTGAATATTATTATTACCATCTAATGGATTATTAAAGACCTGTAAATACATTCCCAGGAAACCAGGCAGGCTTACTCAGAAACATCTCTACGTTGAGCAATGCTGGTATAAAGCCTTCAGCCACTCACTGTACATTGAACTTTCTAGGAAAAATGCTTTAAGAGAAAATCTGCTGGCCCTGGGTTGGAGTGCATATATTTCAGAATATTTTAGAGCCAGTCCCCACCTAGTTTATATGCTGTATGTTGTACATGTTTGGAGTGTGTGAATTGCACTCAGTGTTACTTTTTTTTAATTTTGCATTACATTGCCATCCAATAATGATCTACACATTGTATTAGCAAAACTGCAAGCAAATGCCTAAATTAGGAGAAAAATGTGTTTTCCATGTGTCTGCGGAGTCTCCTTCTTATGACATCACCTGTTCCCTAATATGCAAATTACACATTTCCCATTGCAAAGCAGTTCATTTGCATACCGTGCCGCAGGTGATGTCATAAGTAGGAGACTCCACAGGCACATTTAAAACATGTTTCTCCTATTTTAGACATTTACTTGCAGTTTTGCTAATACTGTATTTGCTCAAATATAAGACGACCCTGATTATTAGACGACCCCCCAAACTTTGGATATTCCTTTAGGAAAAAAATTAAAAGCCTGAATATAAGACTACCCTATAGGAAAAAAGTGTAACTTGTATATATTCACATGTAAATTGCTTTTCCTTATTTAATAAAATTTATAATCGAAAAAATGGTTTTCTTGTTTTTACTTCTTTTTATTTGTCCATCTGCCCCCCAGACGTAACCAATGCATCGCCCCCACAGCCATCTGCCCCCAGACATAGCCAGTGTATCTCCCCCACAGCCATCTGCCCCCAGACATAGCCAATGCATCTCCCCCACAGCCATCTGTCCACCAGACTTAGCCAATGCTGCCCCTATCCCCAGACTTAACCAGTGCTGCCTCCCTCTCCCTACCCAGCCTTAGCCAATGCTGCCTTCCCCAGACCTAGCCAATTCTGCCTCCCCCTCCCCAGATTTCCCCAATGCTGCCTCCCCCTCCCTCCCTAAGACTTGCCCAATATTGCATCTCCCTCTCCCCCCTCCATCCCCCAGTCTTATAGTCAGACCTCGATTTGGGGTCTGATTATAAGACGAATCTCGAATGTAACACGAGTGGACTTTTTCAGAGCATTTGTTCTGAAAAAAACCTTGTCTTATATTCAAGCAAATACAGTACAATGGATAGATCATTTACAATATTTTTTATGGTCTACATCCACAGTAAAAACACTATGCAAGTGATACAGTCCCAAATATTCTGGATATATTCCATCTAAAATAAGTGTTTGAGGGAAGAGATAATCTACATCAAGTGAAGATTTTTCCCAGACAATCTCATCTAAGGCATAAGAATGGGAATATTTGTACATATTAGAGGGGCAATGTATGGAATAGCCTTCCAGTAGAAGTGGTAGAGGTTAATACAGTGAAGGAGTTTAAGCATGCATGGGATAGGTATAAGGCTATCCTAGATATAAGATAAGGCCAGGGACTAATGAAAGTATTACTTTACTGAGAGGGTAGTGGATGTATGGAATAGTCTTCCAGTAGAAGTGGTAGAGGTTAATACAGTGAAGGAGTTTAAGCATGCGTGGGATAGGTATAAGGCTATCCTAGGTATAAGATAAGGCCAGGGACTAATGAAAGTATTACTTTACTGAGAGGGTAGTGGATGTATGGAATAGTCTTCCAGTAGAAGTGGTAGAGGTTAATACAGTGAAGGAGTTTAAGCATGCATGGGATAGGTATAAGGCTATCCTAGATATAAGATAAGGCCAGGGACTAATGAAAGTATTACTTTACTGAGAGGGTAGTGGATGCATGGAATAGTCTTCCAGTAGAAGAGGTAGAGGGTAATACAGTGAAGGAGTTTAAGCATGCGTGGGATAGGCACAAGGCTATCCTAGATATAAGATAAGGTCAGGGACTAATGAAAGTATTACTTTACTGAGAGGGTAGTGGATGCATGGAATAGTCTTCCAGTAGAAGAGGTAGAGGGTAATACAGTGAAGGAGTTTAAGCATGCGTGGGATAGGTATAAGGCTATCCCAGATATAAGATAAGGCCAGGGACTAATGAAAGTATTACTTTACTGAGAGGGTAGTGGATGCATGGAATAGTCTTCCAGTAGAAGAGGTAGAGGGTAATACAGTGAAGGAGTTTAAGCATGCGTGGGATAGGCACAAAGCTATCCTAGATATAAGATAGGGAACGGGGGACTAATAAAAGTATTTAGAACATTGGGCAGACTAGATGGCTGAATGGTTCTTATCTGCCGACACATTCTATGTTTCTATGTTTCATTAATATGTATATATTTATAAATAGCTTCTATTATTGCAGTTATTCTTCACAATATTATAAAACACTGCACTATTATTTCCTCTTCGGGGGGGGGGGGGCACTGTAATGACAGAGGAAAAATTCATGTTTAGTTTATTTTTAATTCAGTCTTGTTACAATCAATATGAAATAAAAATCCCCCTTTGTACCACTGAGCAGGGCAAAGTGTAGCTTTGTGCCACCAGTTCTGTTGAAAACCCGCCTGCAGCCCGAGATTGCAAAGTGCTCTATGTCAGTAGATCTGCATGTATTGCTTCGTTCATGAATAATGCATGTTCTTTTTCTATTAATTCCTAGCAGAATATGTAAAAATAAACCTTTTGTTGAAATAATTACTGTACTTTCCATGTAAGAGATAAAGTAGGATGCTAGGACATTTATTCCGGATCCAAATGAAAAATTCACTTTGCATGCTGGATTCTGTTTTTACAAAGTAGTTTTTTTCTATGTTAATAATAAAGTGTAAAAAAAAAAATTATGTAAAATATTTATACAATTGGGGGGTCAAGTATAAACCTGGTACACAAGGAATACTGGCACTATCAGTATGTGCGCCAATGTTTAAATCAGACTCTCAACAAATATCAGGAGTTTGCGCCACCTCCGACAGTTCCGCGGTTCCTGGTTGCGCCTGCACAGTTGATGTATAAGGAATCATGTACTGAAAAGTGTCAGGGGAATCGAATTGTTTGGCGGAGGTCCTTCTACCGTGTTGAAAATTGTAGGGATTTATAAGAATGGCGCAATCGTCATTATACGTAACGAACGGCGATTACGCCATACTTTTCAGTGCAGAGTTTTTATATATGAACCAACACCCACTGCAGATAAAATAGCAAATGTGTACTGCATGTACAGCATAATACGCACAGAAAAGAAAAACAAACTAACAATTCAATTGCGTTTCTTATCATTTGTCCTGGGGATAAAGATGGTCCAGGTAAAAGCAATCTACCAGTTTTAAAGGTAAATATGAATATTTTTTTTATTTATTGTTAGTTTTATATATATATATATATATGTATTTTATTATCTTACTGCCACGCAACTTACTGCTTGGATATCATGGCGGATGTTCTGGTATGTGGAGCTTCTGTGATGACATCACTAGATTCTATTTTTTAGAAGCTACAAACTAGCTAAAGGAACACTGCTCAGAAGTCTCTTTACAGCAGTACCACTTTAAGCAGACCTGTACAATCACCTTCAAAGATCCTTAATATTAATCAGTAAAGTGTAACATCTGTCTATAGGTCAAGTTATAAAGAAAAATGAAATGACTTTTTGTTCCAAGTTTTAATGGCATATGATATATATACATATATATATATATATATATATATATATATATATATATATATATATATATATATATATATATAATAGATAGATATAGATAGATAGATAGATATAGATATTATAAGTTATCTATAAGAATGTAGATAAGAAGTCCTAACAGTTACTGTTATTTGCGCAGTCTCAAACTCCTGGCCTGCTCTGACTCCCCTATCACTGACACAACAAATGTGTAAATAAAAAATAGGGGAAAGTAACATAGTAATTTAGGTTGAAAAAATACACAAGTCCATCAAGTTCAACCCTTCTACTTATCATTCTAGGTTTTGATCTAAAAGACGGCAAAAACCCCTAATTAACCTCTATTGCGAACTTTGCCTCCTAGGGGGGGGGGATTTCTTCTTGACTCCAAAGGGCAATCAGATTTCTCCTTGGATCAAGAAGCTCTATTATGAATGTTTATTATATTATTAATATGTCTTGGTTAATGAAAAGGTCACTGTAGAACTCTTTATATTGGGTCTGCACATATTTATATAATTTTATCATATCCCCTCTGAGATGTCGTTTTTCTAGTTTATATAAATGCAACCTTTTTTTTATTAATTTTTAAGCCCTCCTATGCACTTTTTCTAGTTTTATAATGTCCTTTTTAAGAATTTGTGCCCAGAATTGCACTGCATATTAAAGGTGAGGTCTAACAATTGACTTGTAAAGAGGCAAGATTATATCCTCTACCCATGAATCAATACCTTGTTTTATACATGCCAACATCTTGTTGGTTTTTGCAGCTGCTGGCTGGCATTGAGCACTGTTACCATACTTACAATTATTCCTAAATCATAATCCTTCTCATTAGTAATTTTTTTTCCCAGGGAGATGACATTTAAAGTATATATTGCATTTTTATTATTTTTCCCATAATGCATAACTTTACATATGTCTTTTTTTTAAACTCTTTTACCACTTGCTAGACTAGTCCCTCACTCTGTCTAGAGAAGGGTAGGTCTTGCCAGAGCTCACACAGGTCTTGCATGAGCACCCAGACTGCACACACAGCACTTTCCTAGCTTGCCTCTGACTACCAGAGTGGTACGAAACGCGTCAGGCAATTTAGAAGCCCTATCTAGGGCTGGGTTTTCCTGCACTGTGGATTCTATTTACTTTTATGTGTTATTTTTTTCAATACATTTTTGCATGATATTTCATGTGTCCTGAACAGCCCATCTGAACACCCAGATTGCACCCAAAATTCTTGAAAGAGCACCCAGATTGCAACCACAGGATTTGTCCCAGCACCAAGAATGCACCTGCAGGATTTGCCCCAGCACCCAGCACTTGGTCAGCACCCAGATTGCATCACTAGCACCTGTTCAGCAACCAGATTGCATCTCCAGCACTTTCTAAGCTCCCAGGTGGCACCCTCAGCACACACATCACACCCCAGCACCTGCTCAGCACCAGCTTGCATCCACAGAGCTTACCCATGCACTGGTCTTGTGTTCCCTGGATTGCTGTTGTAGTGGAAGGTAGCAGGATGTCTGTGCGCTGCCAAGGCGCCCCTTCCCTGCAATAAGGTATAGCAGGAAGCAAGGGGCACATATTGATTGAAACTGCTGATTTGTGTGTGTGTGTGTGTGGGGGGGGGGGGTGTGTCTGTGTATGTATGTATGTGACTGACTGTATATGTGTATGTATGCGAATGACTGTATGTGTGTATGTATGTGACTGACTGTATGTGTGTATGTATGTGACTGACTGACTGTGTGTGTGTATGTACGTGACTGATTATTTGTATGTATGTCTGTGACTGACTGTATGTGTGTGTGTGTGTGTGTATATATGACCGACTGTGTGTGTAAGTAACTGACATGACTAAGTGTTTGTGTATGTGACTGACTATGTGTGTAGTGCATGTGAATGACTGAATATTTGTGTCTTTCTGTGTGTATGTGACTAACTGTATGTGCATGACTGACTGTATGTGTGTGTAATGTGGGTGATGAGGCATGTGATGGGGGCATGTAATGGGGTGATGGGGCATTTAATGTGTGCAATGTGGTTGATGGGGCATTTAATGTGTGCAAAGTGTGTGATGGGGCATGTCCTGGGTGTGCAACATGGGTGAAGGGACATGTCCTGGGTGTGCAACATGGGTGAAGGGACATGTCCTGGGTGAGCAATGTTAGTGGGGGGTGGCCAAATGTTGACCTCTTCCTTTCCATGTCTGTCTCTCTCCTATCTCTTCCCATGTTTGTCTCTCAGCCTTCCCATATGTGTTTCTCTTCCTCCTCTCCCCCCGTCAGTGTACATTGGCATCAGAAATGCATCGTATTTCCGATGCCAATGCTGCCTGAGCCTCCCCATTGAGTGATTTGCACTGCTCTACATGGTGGGGCAGACCTTCACCTTGGCACCTGGTGTGGGCCATCACCTTGTCACCTGGATCGGAGATTCAGGGATAACGTATTCTTTAGCCCCAGAGTTTCCATTTGGGGCTTTGGTTCCAAGATTTGGGGCTTCATCCCCAGTAGCCCTTCTAGCGACACCACTGGACACCAGTGTTGCACAAATACCCAGGCAGTAAGTAAGATCCCACGATGCATGATGAATAGCCCAATTTCTCTCTCCAACATATTCAGCAGATAAACCAAAATGTCCTTATTATGTTACATGTACATTTCATATTTATTTATATAGAGCCAAAAAATTGTTGTCCTGTTGTCAAGTTTCCAATCTAGAGGGAGTGGTGGATAGGTGAATTAAAAGGTCAACGTGGAAGGTGGTGGTAGTAGCAGTGGAGCTAGGTGGATTTAGCTGGAGGGTAATTAATGGGCATTCTAGTGGGATAAACTGTAATAGGGTTAATTTTGAGGAACTTTTAAAGATTGAGGAAGAGATCTCAGCAAACGTGAGCTCCAGAGAAAGGGATCAGTTCGGGTAAAGTATCGAAGCCACAAATGGGGTTAGGTGAGGAGGTTTGAGGAGAGATTTAGTCTACTGGGGGAATGTAGAGCGGATGGGAGAAGTTTACCGAGTGGAGAAGCCAACGTCGAATGAGGAAGATGATGTCATAGGTGATGTCATAAGCAGGAGACACATTTAAAACTCATTTATTGATCCTAATTTGGGCATTTGCTTGCCCATTTGCAAACACAATGTATAGATCACAGTAAATACAATGTTTAGGTGATACAGTCTTTAGGAACTGCCTTTATGGACTGTACGGGGCTAGACAAGAGATAGTTTTTTCTCACAAACATTACATGCTACTTTTGTTTTTTAATGAAAAAGGAGAAACATTTGTTCTAAAAAAGACATGTTAACTGCAGAAAGTGGAACATATCCGAGCAGTCCTCGTGTGCATCAGTACTGCCAGATTGGATCAGGCTGTGGAAAAAATTCCTGTCTATTTTCTGCAACAGATAAAAGCATTAAGATTACATGTTGTAAGACTCAGACTGAAACTGATGGAAAAATCCATTCAGCAGCGTCGCTGACCCCTTAAGCCTTTCTTTCTAATGAAAGTGGGATCTCTAACCTGCTCTACTTCTGCAGCCAAACACCCCCCCCCCCCCCCTACACCCATTCGGGCCTTCTCTCCATTCCCCCCTCTGCGGCCCCCAGCACCATACAAGTCTGCTGGTTTTAACAACATCTGCAAAATGTAATGGTCTTTTCAATAATGTTTATATAACCAGGAAGAAGGTTTTTTTTGTAATCCCCCCCCCCCCCCCCCCAAAAAAAGACTAAATATTTGGAAAAGATACTAGTTTCCCTTTTGATAAAAACATTTTTAACCGTTAAATTCACATCCAACTAGGAGCCTTCGTTGATAATTGATTATATCTCTTTGATCTGATCAGAGGACAATTGTACAGTCATAAAACACTTATTTTTTTTTAAAAGCCAATTCTCCAAGAGTCAAGGTTCTAAACATTCCATTGGTTTCCATGGTGATTGCTCCACTTTTAGAGCTTCAGATTGGATTTCGGAATATCCCCCATAGGATCCAGTTTTTTTAAAGGTGTTTCACAAGGAATTTACATTCCAAAGCTTTGCTAAATCCTAAATTACAGTCATATGCCCTGATTCGGGTTTAACTGGATGAATCTCTAGTTTTGAATCAAGGTGTGTTCTCTTTGCAGACACATGAAATGCTCCATCACCCCATTATATGCCCCATCACCCCATCATATGCCCCATCACCCCCATTACATGCCCCATCACCACACTGCATTCCCCCATCACCCCCATTACATGCCCCATCACCCCATTACATGCCCCATCACCACACTGCATTCCCCCATCACCCCCATTACATGCCCCATCACCACCATTACATGCCCCATCACCACACTGCATTCCCCCATCACCCCCATTACATGCCCCATCACCACACTGCATTCCACCATCACCCCCATTACATGCTCCATCACCCCATTATATGCCCCATCACCCCCATTACATGCCCCATCACCACACTGCATTCCCCCATCACCCCCATTACATGCCCCATCACCACACTGCATTCCCCCATCACCCCCATTACATGCCCCATCACCACACTGCATTCCCCCATCACCCCCATTACATGCCCCATCATCCCCATTACATTCCCCATCACCCCCATTACATGCCCCATCACCACACTGCATTCCCCCATCACATGCCCCATCACCACACTGCATTACCCCATCACCCCCATTACATGCCCCATCACCACACTGCATTCCCCCATCACCCCCATTGCATGCCCCATCACCACACTGCATTCCCCCATCACCCCCATTGCATGCCCCATCACCACAATGCATTCCCCCATCACCCCCATTGCATGCCCCATCACCACACTGCATTCCCCCATCACCCCCATTGCATGCCCCATCACCACACTGCATTCCCCCATCACCCCCATTGCATGCCCCATCACCACACTGCATTCCCCCATCACCCCCATTGCATGCCCCATCACCACACTGCATTCCCCCATCACCCCCATTGCATGCCCCCATCAACCCAGGACTTACCCTGAGCTGTTCCCTTGTGTCTAGCGGCAGACAGCATGGTGCCTGTGTGATGCCAAGGCACACAGACAACCTATCATGCTGCATGTTTGGTTCGCTGTGACTATGTGTCTCAGTGCACAATACATATAGGCACACTGTGTGCCTCCTTTGTACATAGCCACCATGATTACCCAGTGAAATGTATTAATTAATCAAACACTTCTTAGGTGCACAAATAATGGCATGCTTTTGCTGATTTTGCAATACTTCAGCAGCCAATTGGTATATATTTTATTTTGGGACTTGCATCATCACAGCACAAATACTATATAAGAAGGTAGAAGAACTTTTTGGTGTTTGTGCACTAAGCATCAACATACCTCAGTTAGCTCACAAACTTCACTTCCAGGTAGCATCCGATTGTTTTTCCGATAGTGCGCTGTTTCTCATACTACTGTAAACAACAGGAAGTTAAAACAACATCCTGAAGGCCACCGGTGACCATTTCCTTTTAATTAATTTCCTCTACTGAGGTCATTGAAGATTAAATCCCAAATACTAGATGATCATTGTAGAACATCTTAATTAGAGACCATAAAGTATTGGATAATGCTACCCATAATTCCCAAAAGTGCAAATGGCCAAAGAGGGATGCTTAGATTTTAGGGGAGTGGCTAGGGAGAGCGCGACCAGATGTCTAGATAATTGGAACATTGAACAATTTCATTTATGTACACAGAGTAATTTATAAAGATATTTACTGCAGTTTAAACCCACGTTATTGAGGGCTTGAATGCTCGTGGAGTTATATACACTAATGTTTGCGAGCTCTTATTAAATAGGCAAAATATGACAGGAAAGAGGGTCCAAAAAATGGACTGTCCCTCCAAAATAGGGCCCCTTGAAAGGTATGATATTACCAGCTGCCTGTCACCTGACAAACATATGTTACAGAACTGTCTAGACATTCTCTCTGTATCAGTGCTGCATGGAATATATCCTGGAATATATAATAGTACTAGCTCCCGAGGTTTAGATTCTTGTTGCTGCTTCTTGGTTCGGTGTGCTTTTGAAAACAATATCAGTACATATTATGTAGCTCAAAGTCCAGCTTCCAATATGACCACGATTGTACCCCGAATCTTTCCGAAGTTTGGACTAGACATGTGCAAAATTAAAATTTTCGTTTCGTTTTCGTCCATTCGGACGAAAATGTTATTTATTTCGTCTAAAACGAATTTCGTTCATTAGTGCATTCGTTTCAGACGAAATTCGTTCATTATTTTCGTTTCGTTAATTTTTTTCGTTCGTTTTATAGAATACAATGTAATACTATTGGCTTTCTATAAACCGAACGAGAGCCCCATTCATAAGAAATTCTTATGAATGGGGCTCTCGTTCGGTTCATAGAAAGGCAATAGTATTACTTGTATTCTATAAGCCGAAAGTCTATAAACCGAACGACTTTCGGTTTATAGACTTTCGGCTTATGGAATACATGTAATCCTATTGCTATTCTATAAACCGAACGACTTTCGGTTTATAGAATAGCCATAGGTTTACATGTATTACATAAGCCGAAAGTCTATAAACCGAAAGTCGTTCGGTTTATAGGCTGTCGGCATTTAACTATACAGAGACAGAGTCTCCATTCATAAAATTATGAATGGAGACTTTGTCTCCGTGTAGTAAAATGCCGACAGCCTATAAACCGAACGTTCGGTTTATAGGCTGTGGGCATTTTACTACACGGAGACAAAGTCTCCATTCATAATTTTATGAATGGAGACTCTGTCTCCGTGTAGTAAAATGCCGACAGCCTATAAACCGAACGTTCGGTTTATAGGCTGTCGGCTTATGGAATACATGTATTCCTATTGCTATTCTATAAACCGAAAGTCGTTCGGTTTATAGAATAGCAATAGGAATACATGTATTCCATAAGCCGACAGCCTATAAACCGAACGTTCGGTTTATAGGCTGTCGGCATTTTACTACACGGAGACAGAGTCTCCATTCATAAAATTATGAATGGAGACTTTGTCTCCGTGTAGTAAAATGCCGACAGCCTATAAACCGAACGTTCGGTTTATAGGCTGTCGGCTTATGGAATACATGTATTCCTATTGCTATTCTATAAACCGAACGACTTTCGGTTTATAGAATAGCCATAGGATTACATGTATTATATAAGCCGAAAGTCTATAAACCGAAAGTCGTTCGGTTTATAGGCTGTCGGCATTTAACTATACAGAGACAGAGTCTCCATTCATAAAATTATGAATGGAGACTTTGTCTCCGTGTAGTAAAATGCCGAAAGCCTATAAACCGAACGATCCGTTTATAGACTTTCGGCTTATATAATACATGTAATCCTATGGCTATTCTATAAACCGAAAGTCGTTCGGTTTATAGTTTAGCAATAGCATTACATGTATTCTATAAACCGAACGTCGTTCGTTTTAAAGACTTTCGGCTTATAGAATACTATTGGCTTTCTATAAACCGAACTAGAGTCGAGTCCCCATTCATAAGAAATTCTTATGAATGAGGAGGGACTCTAGTTAGGTTTATAGAATGCCAATAGTATTCTATAAGCCGAAAGTCTTTAAAACGAACGACGTTCGGTTTATAGAATGCATGTAATGCTATTGCTGTTCTATAAGCCGAATGTCTTTCGGCTTATAGAACAGCAATAGCATTACATGTATTCTATAAACCGAACGTCGTTTGTTTTAAAGACTTTCGGCTTATAGAATACATGCTGCTATTGGCTTTCTATAAACCGAAAGAGTCCCCATTCATACGAATAGGTCAATTGACCTATTCGTATGAATGGGAACTCAATTTCGGTTTATAGGAAGCTAATAGCATTACATGCATTCCATAAACCGAAAGTCATTCATGTCGGTTTATGGAATGTAGTACAATGCTATTGGTATTGTAAACCGACTCTATTTCGGTTTAGAATGCCAATAGCACGAATGGACGAATGGACGAATGAACGAATGATTTTCGTTTATTAACCATTCGTTCATTCGGATTTTGTTAGTTAAAATTTTCGTTATTCGTTTTTCGGACGAATGGACGAAAATGCTATTTTCGTCCGAAAATGCATTCGTCCGAAAACGAATGCACATGTCTAGTTTGGACCAATTCGCTTGGAAATCTTGCAAGTGCTGTTAAGTTGATGGGTCGTTGTTCTACATTTTCAATGATGTCATCATCTCCTTTTGTCGATCCCCAAAGTCCATACTGTCAGCATCCAGGTCAATCATGTTGGTATCTATGAAAATCATGTCTTAATTAACTCCTAACTCGGGAAAGGAACAAAGTAGTTGTGTTGACCTAGAAATTCCAGCATGAATAAGGTGTGCAAAACTCCTGATTCCAGCATTCAGCGGTCAAGAGCTTTTCCTGCTTCAGACAAACGAACAGACACAAGGAGTTTCTGTTTAATAGTTTAGATACATACTGTGTCAAAGTAATATAGAAGACCTTCCACTGTGTCCAATATAAAAACAACCTTACTATCAGAGGACTTCTAAAGCAGCTGTGAATATGAATCTAATGCATTAACAGTCCTGTAACGTCTAAGTCAAGTGTGTTTAGGAAGTGCCCCTATGCTTCTGATATTTAGGGATGGGAATTCCTAAACCATACCACGGAGCTGTAGTTAAACTTCTCTTCATGTCAACATTACATACTTATAGGAAACAATAAGTAGTCGAGCAAATAGTGTCCCAATACTGAAACATAAATACTGAGCCTAGACTAACAACCAGCTCAGTTACTGGGTGGGAATACATTTGTACCAGGCATAGGCAATGTGTCTTTGGCAGCTCACCAGTGTCCATGGTCTGTGACGGTCCAGAGAACCTCATTAAATTGTCTATCAAGTTCAGTAAATGACCCCCCCATTAACAGTGTTGCTGCTGACCCCCATTTACACATTCAGTGGCGACCCTCTAATTCCCCTTGAAATAGGTTAATCCTTGAACCTCTTTGTTTAACACCAAAGGAATAGCATTTACCATTGTCTATTACGTCCTAGTGACTGATTCCCTTCATTGGTTGCAATTTACTTGCTGCAGTCTTAAGGTATCCAGTTGAATTCTGCTTCTGCTGTTCTGGCCGTTCTCAGCTAAGACTTTTTGCTTGCCGAAACACATTATCTTCTCCGTCGCGAAGACATTACCTCAGCAGTAGGAGCTAGGTGTCGGGTAAAGTCTCGCTGCAGACTATGGCATTTGGCCCATACAACGTTAGTAATCTTGTCACGCGGTGGTCAGCCCAGGGTTCACCAATAACCTACAGTTCCGTGGCTTATTCCACATTTAGATCTCCGGACAAAGTGCCATTAGCATAGCTATTTGAGTTAAATGGGGTGATTGAGCTATCCCTGACGGATGCTGATGTCAGGTTGACAGAGAGACACATCATAAAATCACAGTCCACCCCTTCTATATTTATAGAAATATACACAGAAACCCAGCCAGCTATCCTGCGAAGGGAATGAGTAGGCATTTTACACTCTACTGCGGTAAATTCCCTGGACGGTCTAATCTGTGCGTTGAAGATGCTGGGAAGGATGGCGCCAAGAGGAAAAAGCAATTCACAGCTACAGAGAATGAACCAGTGTTAATTGTGTCGACTAAACATTTTCGTCATAGTTTTAGTCAGCTGCCTGTTTTCAGCGACTAAAACGAAACATTAAATAAAAACTAAAAACCTACAAAATAAACATTGCAATTTTTGTCAACTGACTAAAATGTTAGGGAGAAACTATTGAATTTACCTATTTGGACTTTGCCAAAGCCCAGTCCCCTGACTCTATCTGCAGCTGGATTGGCTGAGACACGGGGAACCTTCCCCCTGAAACAATGCCCTGAAAACTGCAGAGGAAGAGGGTACTCCTCTATCTGAGACCATCTCTTCTCAGACCTGTTCCCTCCCATCTCCCTAGCAAGTTAACTTAACACTATGTAACAGCCTTCTCAGACCTGTTCCCTCCCATCTCCCTAGCAAGTTAACTTATCACTATGTAATAGCCTTCTCAGACCTGTTCCCTCCCATCTCCCTAGCAAGCTAACTTAACACTATGTAACAGCCTTCTCAGACCTGTTCCCTCCCATCTCCCTAGCAAGTTAACTTAACACTATGTAACAGCCTTCTTAGACCTGCTCCCTCCCATCTCCCTAGCAAGGTAACTTAACACTATGTAACAGCTTCTCAGACCTGCCCCCTCCCATCTCCCTAGCAAGTTAACGTAACACTATGTAACAGTCTTCTCAGACCTGCCCCCTCCCATCTCCCTAGCAAGGTAACTTAACACTATGTAACAGCCTTCTCAGACCTGTTCCCTCCCATTTAGACTTAGCCAGTGCATCAAGTCAACACACACCCCAGATTTGCCAATCTGCCCCCACACTTTCCATTCTGCTGCCAATCTGCCCCCCACTCTTCTCAGTCTGCTGCCAATCTGACCCACACTTTCCAATCTGTGAGGTCACAAGACCCAGGGGTTTCATCATAGAAGTCCCGGCAGAAGTGCCGGGCAGCATTGGAGGATGACAGCGCATTTACCGGCTTCTTGAGAGTGGGATCCAGGACTCTTGCAGCTCTGCGGGGGTCCTGGATCCCAGTCCTATAGTCATACCTCTGTTTGAGGTCTGATTATAAGACGACCTTGAATATAAGACGAGGAGTCTCCTTTAGTGCATTTGCTCTGAAAAAAAAACTTGTTTTATGTTGGAGCAAATACTTTATTTTTATTTTGTCCTATTTGGTTTTTATCACCGTATCCATGATTGCTATTCATAAGTGAGAAATAAAAGAAGCAGTTCTACCTACAGTGTCCCAAATCTTTTTTTAGATATGAGCTGAATTGTAAAGTAAAAAAAAAAACCCTTCTCCATAAAGCTGCATTTAAAATATAATAGAGTGACGTCTGTTGCTACAGAAACAGTTCCTGTCCATCACTTCGAGGCGCTGCTTATTGGTCACTGAATCTGTAAGCCCCGGTGTAATTATTTACAATTTAAAACTACAGCAGAACTGTAAATGGTATTAAAGTAAAAAAAAGAAATTCAGGTCACCTATATTACGCACATATACAAAATCCAGAAAGTAGGTTAGGTGGAATCAACACTCAACAATATAGAAGACATATGGCGATAGGATGTCTACATGTGTGTAAATTTCTCTTTGTGTAGAAAGCTGACAAAGAGAGAAAGTATCCTCGGACACTTATCTGCAATAACTATGACCATGTGTGAAGCAGCACGGCCCACATTTGGGTTCAATTTGCAAGATTTGCAGTAAAAGCAGTTTATGGCATTAGCAGAGCATTGTAATTATTTGAATACATCTCACTTGCAGGATATTAATGGACTGCAGAGCCCTTGGGGGGACAGAGCTTAGCCTCACTTCTATCATTCGTAAGGCATCCTAAACGGTTATTATACCTGAATGTAAAGTACGCCTAACACCTCTGTCTTCCCATTATACAAACCCACTTTTTTATTTATGTGTGGGGGGGGGGGGGCTTCATTTTCCATTGTTACTGTACACAGTTTAATAAAATAATGCTAAGCAGTTTTGGTAACAGGTCCAAGACATTGGGGTCTATTTGCTAAACTTCGAGAATAACTCGAGGAGGTTGACTTGAGAGGTCGACCTTCACTTTAAAAGTCTACCCCCCCCCACCTATCGTATATCCATCCTGCTCTCACATCTTGCAATCCCTTCAGTGAAAAGCAATATAAATCCTGAATCTCACCTCTTTTACAGATGGCGAGTTGCATACATATTTTAAAGAAATGAATAAAAACCTATTCCTCCCCTGTCAAACCCAGAGACCGAGTGCTCTCCAAATGGCCCCCAATATACCTAACACATATAGGGGAGCCAGGACAAGTAGCCCCCTATAAAAAGAACTCAACAGTAGGACATTTTTCCTTCCACCATTGAAATGTTTAATCTCTCTCCCATTCATCTCTCCATGCTTCACCTCATCTCGATTCTTGGTAAATGGCCAGTGAATATTGGTGTCCAGCAAGGGTGGGGGGCTAGTCTGATTGTGTTTGGAGGGTGAGATTAGACTTCTAGGATCTTACAGAAATATGGGCAGACGAGATGGGTCAGATGGTTCTTATCTGTCCACACAGTCTGTGTTTAACATACCATAATGTTATAATAATGACATAGTTCATTTATTTTTTAACAGAAGATATTAACCATATTTTAGATAGACACTTAGGCCCCTTAAATTCGGGCCACTCAGAGGAATCAGAATTAAAATCAGAGTTTGCACGATTAAAACGGTAGACTCGATTAACCCCTATAGACTTCTATAGGAGGCTTTCGCCTATAGCTATTCCCCAAGAGCTGCTGATCTCTAACAGGAGCAGAGACGTGACTGAGTGGCGTACATGATATGAGTGTAATGCTTCTTACTTGACGTGTTGATTAACACCTGGTAATTGTACAATTCATGCCATAATAACATATTTTAATTTAAAACATTATATTATTAAATATGCTATTATGGCATATTAAAACAATGACAATATCTATGAAAAATGTATTTATTATTATGTTTTACATCATTTATTTATTGTGTGAATATTAAGAAAAAAAATTATTCATACATTAAGGGTTACTCTATAAAACTTCCGTCTTGTATAAAAACTCAAGCACTGTATAAAAATCTCTGTACTGTATAAGAAAAAAAAAACGGACTTTAAAAAAACTCCCCTACTATATAATAGACTCCCGCACTGTATAAAAAACTCCTGCACTGTATAATAAACTCCTGCACTGTATAATAAACTCCTGCACTGTAGAAAACCCCCACACTGTATAAAAAAAACTCTCATACTGTATAAAAACTCCTGCACTGTATAAAAACTCCCACATTGTATAAAAACCCTGCACTGTATAGAACTCCTGCACTCTATAAAAACTCCTGCACTGTATAAAACTCCTGCACTATATAAAAACTCCCGCATTGTATAAAAACCCTGCACTGTATAAATCTCCTGCACTGTATAAAACTCAAACACTGTATAAAAACCCCTGCACTGTATAAAAACAACCGCATTGTATAAAAACCCTGCACTGTATAAATCTCCTGCACTGTATAAGACTCAAACACTGTATAAAAACCCCTGCACTGTATAAAAACAACCGCATTGTATAAAAACCCTGCACTGTATAAATCTCCTGCACTGTATAAGACTCAAACACTGTATAAAACCCCCTGCACTGTATAAAAACTCCCACAATGTATAAAAACTCCCGCACTGTATAAAAACTCCTGCACTGTATAAAAACTCCTGCACTGTATAAAAACCCTGCACTGTATAATACTCCTGCACTGCATAAAAACTCCTGTACTGTATAAAAACTCCCACATTGTATAAAAACTACCACACTATATAAAAACTCCTGAACTGTATAAAAACTTCTGCACTATATCAAAACTCCTGCACTGTATAAAAACTTCTGCACTGTATAAAAACTCCCGCATTGTATAAAAACCCTGCACTGTATAATACTCCTGCACTGTATAAAAACTCCTGTACTGTATAAAAACTCCTGCATTGTATGAAATCCCTGCACTGTTTAATACTCCTGCACTGTATAAAAACTTCTGTACTGTATAAACACTCCCACACTGTATAAAGTGTCCTGCACTGTATAATACTCCTGCACTGAATAAAAACACCTTCACTTTATAAAACCCCCACACTGTGCTTTCCCATTTCAGATTTTTATATATGGGCACTATATTAGTGTGTACCATTCTTATTAATGACCCTCATTGTGTTTAAAGGTAATATCAGGAAGTATTACTTTACTGAGATGGTAGTGAATGCATGGAATAGTCTTCCAGTAGAAGTGGTAGAGGTAAACAAAGTTAAGGAGTTTAAGCATGTGTGGGATAGGCACAAGGCTATCCTAGATATAAGATAAGGTCAGGGACTAATAAAAGTATTACTTTACTGAGAGGGTAGTGGATGCATGGAATAGCCTTCCAGTAGAAGTGGTAGAGGTTAATACAGTGAAGGAGTTTAAGCATGCATGGGATAGGCACAAGGCTATCCTAGATATAAGATAAGGCCAGGGACTAATAAAAGTATTACTTTACTGAGAGGGTAGTGGATGTATGGAATAGCCTTCCAGTAGAAATGGTAGAGGTTAATACAGTGAAGGAGTTTAAGCATGCATGGGATAGGCACAAGGCTATCCTAGATATAAGATAAGGCCAGGGACTAATAAAAGTATTACTTTACTGACAGGGTAGTGGATGCATGGAATAGCCTTCCAGTAGAAGTGGTAGAGGTTAATACAGTGAAGGAGTGTAAGCATGCATGGGATAGGCACAAGGCTATCCTAGATATAAGATAAGGCCAGGGACTAATAAAAGTATTACTTGACTGAGAGGGTAGTGGATGTATGGAATAGCCTTCCAGTAGAAATGGTAGAGGTTAATACAGTGAAGGAGTTTAAGCATGCGTGGGATAGGCATTAGGCTATCCTAGATATAAGATAAGGTCAGGGACTAATGAAAGTATTACTTTACTGAGAGGGTAGTGGATGTATGGAATAGCCTTCCAGTAGAAGTGGTAGAGGTTAATACAGTGAAGGAGTTTAAGCATGCGTGGGATAGGTATAAGGCTATCCTAGATATAAGATAGGGCCAGGGACTAATGAAAGTATCACTTTACTGAGCAGGTAGTGGATGCATGGAATAGTTTTCCAGCAGAAGTGGTAGAGGTTAATAAAGTGAAGGAGTTTAAGCATACGTGGGATAGGTATAATGCTATCCTAGATATAAGATAAGGCCAGGGACTAATGAAAGTATTACTTTACTGAGAGGGTAGTGGATGTATGGAATAGTCTTCCAGTAGAAGTAGTAGAGGTTAATACAGTGAAGGAGTTTAAGCATGCATGGGATAGGTACAAGGGTATCCTAGATATAAGATAAGACCAGGGACTAATGGAAGTATTACTTTACTGAGAGGGTAGTGGATGCATGGAATAGTCTTCCAGTAGAAGTGGTAGAGGTTAATACAGTGAAGGAGTTTAAGCATGCATGGGATAGGTATAAGGCTATCCTAGGTATAAGATAAGGCCAGGGACTAATGAAAGTATTACATTACTGAGAGGGTAGTGGATGCATGGAATAGTCTTCTAGTAGAAGTGGTAGAGGTTAATACAGTGAAGGAGTTTAAACATGCGTGGGATAGGTACAAGGCTATCCTAGATATAAGATAAGACCAGGGACTAATGGAAATATTACTTTACTGAGAGGGTAGTGGATGCATGGGATGGTCTTCTAGTAGAAGTGGTAGAGGTTAATACAGTGAAGGAGTTTAAACATGCATGGGATAGGTACAAGGCTATCCTAGATATAAGACAAGGCCAGGGACTAATGAAAGTATTACTTTACAGAGAGGGTAGTGGATGCATGGAATAGTCTTCCAGTAGAAGAGGTAGAGGTTAATACAGTGAAGGAGTTTAAGCATGTGTGGGATAGGAACAAGGCTATCCTCGATATAAGATAATACCAGGGACTAATGAAAGTATTACTTTACTGAGAGGGTGGTGGATATATGGAATAGTCTTCCAGTAGAAGTGGTAGAGGTAAACACAGTGAAGGAGTTTAAGCATGAGTGGGATAGGCATAAGGCTATCCTAGATATAAGATAAGGCCAGGGACTAATGAAAGTATTACATTACTGAGAGGGTAGTGGATGCATGGAATAGTCTTCCAGTAGAAGTGGTAGAGGTAAACACAGTGAAGGAGTTTAAGCATGCGTGGGATAGGTATAAGGCTATCCTAGATATAAGATAAGGCCAGGGACTAATGAAAGTATTACTTTACTGAGAGGGTAGTGGATGCATGGAATAGTCTTCCAGTAGAAGTGGTAGAGGTTAATACAGTGAAGGAGTTTAAGCATGCATGGGATAGGTACAAGGCTATCCTAGATATAAGATAAGACCAGGGACTAATGGAAGTATTACTTTACTGAGAGGGTAGTGGATGCATGGAATAGTCTTCCAGTAGAAGTGGTAGAGGTTAATACAGTGAAGGAGTTTAAGCATGCATGGGATAGGTACAAGGCTATCCTAGATATAAGATAAGACCAGGAACTAATGGAAATATTACTTTACTGAGAGGGTAGTGGATGCATGGAATAGTCTTCTAGTAGAAGTGGTAGAGGTTAATACAGTGAAGGAGTTTAAACATGCATGGGATAGGTACAAGGCTATCCTAGATATAAGACAAGGCCAGGGACTAATGAAAGTATTACATTACTGAGAGGGTAGTGGATGCATGGAATAGTCTTCTAGTAGAAGTGGTAGAGGTTAATACAGTGAAGGAGTTTAAGCATGTTTGGGATAGGTATAAGGCTATCCTAGATATAAGATAGGGCCAGGGACTAATGAAAGTATGACTTTACTGAGAGGGTAGTGGATGCATGGAATAGTCTTCCAGTAGAAGAGGTAGAGGTTAATACAGTGAAGGAGTTTAAGCATGTGTGGGATAGGAACAAGGCTATCCTAGATATAAGATAAGACCAGGGACTAATGGAAGTATTACTTTACTGAGAGGGTAGTGGATGCATGGAATAGTCTTCCAGTAGAAGTGGTAGAGGTTAATACAGTGAAGGAGTTTAAGCATGCATGTGATAGGTACAAGGCTATCCTAGATATAAGATAAGACCAGGGACTAATGGAAGTATTACTTTACTGAGAGGGTAGTGGATGCATGGAATAGTCTTCTAGTAGAAGTGGTAGAGGTTAATACAGTGAAGGAGTTTAAGCATGCATGGGATAGGTACAAGGCTATCCTAGATATAAGATAAGGCCAGGGACTAATGAAAGTATTACTTTACTGAGAGGTTAGTGGATGCATTGAATAGTCTTCCAGTAGAAGTGGTAGAGGTAAACACAGTGAAGGAGTTTAAGCATGCATGGGATAGGTATAAGGCTATCCTAGATATAAGATAAGGCCAGGGACTAATGAAAGTATTACATTACTGAGAGGGTAGTGGATGCATGGAATAGTCTTCCAGTAGAAGTGGTAGAGGTAAACACAGTGAAGGAGTTTAAGCATGCGTGGGATAGGTATAAGGCTATCCTAGATATAAGATAAGGCCAGGGACTAATGAAAGAATTACATTACTGAGAGGGTAGTGGATGCATGGAATAGTCTTACAGCAGAAGTGGTAGAGGTTAATACAGTGAAGGAGTTTAAGCATGTGTGGGATAGGTATAAGGCTATTCTAGATATAAGATAAGGCCAGGGACTAATGAAAGTATTACTTTACTGAGAGGGTAGTGGATGTTTGGAATAGTCTTCCAGTAGAAGTGGTAGAGGTTAATACAGTGAAGGAGTTTAAGCATGCATGGGATCGGTACAAGGGTATCCTAGATATAAGATAAGACCAGGGACTAATGGAAGTATTACTTTACTGAGAGGGTAGTGGATGCATGGAATAGTCTTCTAGTAGAAGTGGTAGAGGTTAATACAGTGAAGGAGTTTAAGCATGCATGGTATAGGTATAAGGCTATCCTAGGTATAAGATAAGGCCAGGGACTAATGAAAGTATTACATTACTGAGAGGGTAGTGGATGCATGGAATAGTCTTCTAGTAGAAGTGGTAGAGGTTAATACAGTGAAGGAGTTTAAACATGCATGGGATAGGTACAAGGCTATCCTAGATATAAGATAGGGCCAGGGACTAATGGAAGTATTACTTTACTGAGAGGGTAGTGGATGCATGGAATAGTCTTCCAGTAGAAGTGGTAGAGGTTAATACAGTCAAGGAGTTTAAGCATGCATGGGATAGGTACAAGGCTATCCTAGATATAAGATAAGACCAGGGACTTATGGAAGTATTACTTTACTGAGAGGGTAGTGGATGCATGGAATAGTCTTCTAGTAGAAGTGGTAGAGGTTAATACAGTGAAGGAGTTTAAGCATGCATGGGATAGGTACAAGGCTATCCTAGATATAAGAGAAGGCCAGGGACTAATGAAAGTATTACTTTACTGAGAGGTTAGTGGATGCATTGAATAGTCTTCCAGTAGAAGTGGTAGAGGTAAACACAGTGAAGGAGTTTAAGCATGCATGGGATAGGTATAAGGCTATCCTAGATATAAGATAAGGCCAGGGACTAATGGAAGTATTACTTTACTGAGAGGGTAGTGGATGCATGGAATAGTCTTCTAGTAGAAGTGGTAGAGGTTAATACAGTGAAGGAGTTTAAGCATGCATGGGATAGGTACAAGGCTATCCTAGATATAAGATAAGGCCAGGGACTAATGAAAGTATTACTTTACTGAGAGGTTAGTGGATGCATGAAATAGTCTTCCAGTAGAAGTGGTAGAGGTAAACACAGTGAAGGAGTTTAAGCATGCATGGGATAGGTATAAGGCTATCCTAGATATAAGATAAGGCCAGGGACTAATGAAAGTAATACTTTAATGAGAGGTTAGTGGATGCATGGAATAGTCTTCCAGTAGAAGTGGTAGAGGTTAATACAATGAAGGAGTTTAAGCATGCATGGGATAGGTACAAGGCTATCCTAGATATAAGATAAGACCAGGGACTAATGGAAGTATTACTTTACTGAGAGGGTAGTGGATGCATGGAATAGTCTTCTAGTAGAAGTGGTAGAGGTTAATACAGTGAAGGAGTTTAAGCATGCATGGGATAGGTACAAGGCTATCCTGGATATAAGATAAGGCCAGGGACTAATGAAAGTATTACTTTACTGAGAGGGTAGTGGATGCATGGAATAGTCTTCCAGTAGAAGTGGTAGAAGTTAATACAGTGAAGGAGTTTAAGCATGCATGGGATAGGTATAAGGCTATCCTAGATATAAGATAAGGTCAGGGACTAATGAAAGTATTACTTTACTGAGAGGGTAGTGGATGCATGGAATAGTCTTCCCGTAGAAGTGGTAGAGGCTAATACAGTGAAGGAGTTTATCATGCGTGGGATAGGTATAAGGCTATCCTAGATATAAGATAAGGCCAGGGACTAATAAAAGTATTACATTACTGAGAGGGTAGTGGATGCATGGAATAGTCTTCCAGTAGAAGTGGTAGAAGTTAATACAGTGAAGGAGTTTAAGCATGCATGGGATAGGCACAAGGCTATCCTAGATATGATAGGGAACTGGGGACTAATAAAACTATTTAGAACATTGGGCAGACTAGATGGACTGAATGGTTCTTATCTGCCGACACATTTTATGTTTCTATGTTTATAAGAATTTCAGCCATAGGTGATGTCATAAATAGGAGCCAAAGACACATGTTAAACACATGTTTTTTTTCAATGTATGCATGTATTTCCAGTTCTGCTATCACAATGCATAGATCATTTTTCAGATCTTTTTATTCTCTACAGTATAAAAGTACTTTTGTTGGTCCAGTTCCTTTGGAGCAGTACTGTGTCTTTAAATGGCATCTGATCCCATCTCTCCTGTATGTCCATCTATAATTTAATCAATTAGCATGCCTTTTTATGCCATGCCTTTGTGGACACATTATGGCACATTGATTTCCATCCTAATGTAATAGCCGACTGCACAGGTGCAGAAACTGAACCCAGCCATCCGGGGGGGACGGAAATTATCTGGAAAGCTTTCAATGTGCAAATGTTTTGCCCTTTGCTTATTGTTCTGCCATTTAAATGAGAAGCCCATCTGGAAACTTGGCACCAAATCCCCCCGACACTCCTTGTCCAAAAGTTATAAACAAACTGCTCAGTTTCCTGCCATTACGCAAGGCAGCCAATGCAATTAGAAATGTCACAGTATAGTTCCCGCGATCCAGGCGGTAGAAAGACCGTCGCTGTACAAATTGTCTCCTGTTCTTGTCAGGACAAAAAAAAAGGGTCGGGGACAAAGAAGGGGGTCTAGGACACTTCTTCGCCGCATCTTCATCGCTGACAGTTCAGCGCGGCAGTTAGAACGCTGAACTGTCAGCAATGAAGTATAACGCGGCCGTTTTACCGCGGCTGCAGCTATGTAAGAGCTGACAGTTCAGCGCTGAACTGTCAGCTCTTACAAATGTAAAGGTAAAAGTAAAATAACCCCCCCCTAATAAATGATTCCCCCCCCAATAGTAACACTAAACACTAAACCCCAATACTAACACTAAAATTAACCCCAATACTAAAATGAACCCCCTAAACCCTAATACTAACCCCTGACCCCTAATACTAAAATTAACACCCTAAACCCTAATACTAACCCTAATACTAACCCTTATACTAACCCCCGACCCCTAATACTAAAATTAACCCCCTAAACCCTAATACTAACCCTAATACTAACCCTAATACTAACTCCCGACCCCTAATACTAAAATTAACCCCCTAAACCCTAATACTAACCCTAATACTAACCCTAATACTAACCCTCGACCCTCAATAGTAAAATTAACCCCTAACACTAAACACTAAACCTAATTCTAACCAAACTAAAATCGGTAAAATACTTACCTTTAGCGATGAAATGTCCCGCGATGAAATCTCCAGCGACGATCTGTCTTGTGCTGTAGAGTCGGCGGTGAAGCGGCTGCGCGGAAGCAGCGATTAAGAGTCCCATCCCCCACAGAAGGGTCACACAGCACCGCAGGACATCACTCAACGTTGCTTCACCAGTCAGCACTGAACGCCGGGTTCCGGGGGATGTCTGGAACTCATATTCTTGCTTTTAGACTGTCAGCCAGACATGCACACTTTACACACAATGCAACCTGCACACAGCACTGTGCATTGACAGTATTAATGTCGGGGAGGGGGGGGGGGGGTTTGGGAAAACCAAACTGAACTTTAAAAAAAAAAAAAAATATTTATGGGTTTTGAGAAAGTCAGTGTATCCGAATCGGATCCGAAATGTGGCCTATGGAAAGTGATTTGAAACTAGCTTCATAATAGGGGGTCAAATGTGACTTAGAACATTACATTTAAAATGAAATTATAATAATTACAAAAAACATTGCATTCTTACCGGGTTAAAAACTGGTCTCGGGGGCACCCCAGTGTGCCCTGGTGGCCCTATCCCACCATTAATTAAAACTATGCTGGGATCCTGTTTAATGCTGGGGCTGGAAGCCTGACAATGACAATAAACATTTGTTAAATCCTTGGCTTCACGCAACACAAAGCTGACGCTCAACCTCCCAAGAGCCACCCCTCGGCATCCCTATTTGTTGGGGGCAAGAGTTGGGAGGTATACACTAGAGCAGGGTCGTCCAACATGCGGCCCGCGGGCCAAATGCGGCCCGCCTGACATGGAGGTGCCGCCCGCATTAGGTTGGATTCGGTAACTCCCATGCTCCGTGATACTGTCGGAGCGCCTGCTGTCAGGTGACATCCAGGCGCTCAGAAGATGATGACTTCCGGATTGGAGGTAAACGGTGTGCCTGACTTCAATGGCATATACTTTTTTAAGTAGAAAAAAGAAAATAAATGTATCTAAGGGTATCTGTGTATCTGTGTGTGAGTATGGAAGGGAGTGTGTGTGTGGAAGGGAGTGTGTGTGTGTGTCTGTGTGTGTGTGGAAGGGAGTCTGTGTGTGAGTGTGGAAGGGATTCTGTCTGCGTGTGCATGTGTGCAAGGGAGTTTGTGTGTACAAGGGAGTTTGTGTGTGCAAGGGAGTCTGTGTGTGCTTGTGTGCAAGGGAGTCTGTGTCTGTGTGTGAAAGGGTGTCTGTGTGTGGAAGGGAGTCTGTGTCTGCATGTGTGCAAGGGAGTTAGTGTCTGGATGTTTGTGCAATTGTGTAAGGATGTCTGTGCAAGGGAGTGTGTGTGTGCATGTGTGTAAGGATGTCTGTGTAAGTGTGTCAGGGTGTGCGTCTGTGTGTAAGGGTGACTGTGTTTCTATGTGTGACTTTGTGTGTATGCGGCCCACGCACACATTCTTGGACACCCCTGCACTAGAGCCACCGTTCTGCTGCATTGGAGAATTTTTCCAACTCTGCTACATTGGCCTAAAGTGTGACATTCCCATCTCGGTTCCCTGCAGTTCACTCCGTATTGACTAGACCATTACATGTATTTTTATTCACATTTGTTAAAATCTGAAGCAATGTACCAATTCAGGAGATTCCATGATTTATTTTCTTATAGGAACAGATTTTTCCCTGCAGATTTCTAATGGAGCCGTCTGTATAATCTTTTCTTCCAGTGGATTTAAAAGTGGACTTTACATCAAGTCAAGATAAATTACAGAAGATCTGTGCTCTGCTCTGTATCATGAAGGGGGCAAAAGTCCTTTCAAATAATCTCTCATGTTTGCGTGTTGTACTTTTAAACATTATGTAGTTTCATGTATTTCAAGCTTATAGACAATTTAAGAGCCAGGTCTGTTTAAAAAAAAAAAAAAAATTGTTTGAAAATGCTTCTGATCTTTCAGTGCAGAGTTAGATCTAGTTACTCTTTATAGAGGCCACCGTGCTTTTTGGCAGAGTTCAGGGATGAACGATATCCCTATTATTTAATAACTGCATTAATGTAACTTTAGAGAAACGTGCATGTCAAAAAATAAAACCATAAGCCATGATTCCAGTGATCACCTGTGTTGGAGAGGGATTAAATCCTAAAAATAAACAAATTGCCATAATAACGAGGACCCCCTTATACTTCTGTGCAGCTCTAATGTTCTGCATGAATTGTTTTTACCTATGAATCTTTGGCATAGTTTGTGCTTCTTCTACTACAGTGCAGACATCTTGTGTATGGCTCTGGCTAGCAACCTCCCCCATTAATGTCTACTTGCTGGTACGGCTGGTATCCCTCTTGCTGGGAGGGATCCCACTTCTTTGTTTGTCTCCGTGAGTTGTAAGAGTATGCTCAGACGTGAGTCCCTGCTCGCTGCACCTATAGGGATACCACCACACTGAAGGCTGAAATGTATGTCTGTGGTTGCTGTCTTCCTCGTGCAAAGGAGACCTGCAAGGCAGTATGGATCTGGACTTCCCTTATGGGACCAGTCTGATGCGCTAATAGATAGGTTTCCTCTGTAATGGTGATTCCTCTCCCAAGTAGGTTACATCCTATAGGGCTGGCTATCTGAGCTTTTGTCAATACTCTTTGAAAGTCATTCGACTTCTATATTTGTCTACTTTAGTATTTAGTTTCCCTTTTCAATTTTCTATATATTTGTGGCTTTTGTAACTAATCTGAATTCTATATCCCATGACCCCTCATTCATTCGTTGTAGGTCCTTTTTTAAGACCAAATGTGAAAGTTGGTCATTGGTCCATATGTATATACATGATATTGTAACTCTAGTTACAGTGCTAAATGGGGAAGAATCCACTATTGTTCCATTAACCACTTTAAACTAGAATTGATTCCACTACATACAGCCAGGGCCGGACTGGGAACAAAAAACCAGCCCTGGAAAAAAATTGTATACCAGCCCCATAGCATAACACAGGGCTCGACAAACCCCGGGCGCCAGGTCGCCATGGCGACTAGGAAATTGTACCTGGCGCCCGGGAAGGATCAGCAGCACATGGCGCTCCACCGTCCTGAGGTTAGATTAAAAAAAAAAAGTATTATTCTTTCGCAGCGCTGTAGTGTCGGATCGGCGGGTGTCACATGACATCCCACCAATCAGCAGTAGCATGCAGACCGTCTGTGCCTGTGTGACAGGCATGGACCAAGCTGCAGTAGAAATCCCCCTCCCGTGCAATAAGGTAAAACAGCAGGGAGGGGGAGTCACTTTTTTTTTCTTCTCTTTTCTTTAAAAAAAAATAACAACCTGATGGCTTATGTGTGTGTGTCTGTGAGTGACTGACTGACTGTCTCTGGATGTGTGTCTGTGAGTGACTGACTGACTGTCTCTGGATGTGTGTGGATCTGACTGACTAACTGTCTCTGGATGTGTGTGGATCTGACTGACTGACTCTGGATGTGTGTGGATCTGACTGACTGTCTCTGGATGTGTGTGGAGACTGACTGACTGACTGTCTCTGGATGTGTGTGGATCTGACTGACTGACTCTGGATGTGTGTGGATCTGACTGACTGTCTCTGGATGTGTGTGGATCTGACTGACTAACTGTCTCTGGATGTGTGTGGATCTGACTGACTGACTCTAGATGTGTGTGGATCTGACTGACTGTCTCTGGATGTGTGTGGATCTGACTGACTGTCTCTGGATGTGTGTGGATCTGACTGACTAACTGTCTCTGGATGTGTGTGGATCTGACTGACTGACTCTGGATGTGTGTGGATCTGACTGACTGTCTCTGGATGTGTGTGGAGACTGACTGACTGACTGTCTCTGGATGTGTGTGGAGACTGACTGACTGACTGTCTCTGGATGTGTGTGGAGACTGACTGACTGTCTTTGCATGAATGTGACTGTCTTTGCATGAATGTGACTGTCTTTGTATGAATGTGACTGACTGACTGTCTCTGTATGAATGTGAATGACTCTGTGTGTGTGTATGTATGGTTTTGTGAATGTGCCGTTGTCTGGCTCCTAGATTTTTTTTCTGGCTCCTAAAAGTAAATTACATTTGTCAAGCCCTGGCATAACATTTTTAAACCAGCCCCATAGCATAATATAATTTTTTTGTTCAAAAAAGGGGAAACCATGCATGTTTTAAAAACACATCTGAACAGAGTATTATTTATAGATAAGACTGATATATAAGCCTGCCTAGGGCAATATATATATTGAGTTATATGAATTGCCCTGTGCAGAGGTATATATCGGAGCAGTGTGTGAGACATTTCCTTGTGTACATATTTCTGTAGCCTCTCTCTCTCTCTCGTAGCGTCTCTCTCTCTCTGTATCTCTCTCTGTCTCTCTCTCTCTCTCTCTCTCTCTCTCGTAGCCTCTCTCTCTCGGAGCCTCTCTCTCTCGTAGCCTCTCTCTCGCTCTCTTGTAGCGTCTCTCTCACTCTCTCTTGTAGCGTCTCTCTCTCTCTCTCGTAGCGTCTGTCTCTCTCCTGTAGTGTCTCTCTCTCAGTTCTGTAGTGTCTCTCTCACCTCTCCCCTTCCCCTGTAGTGTCTCTCGCTCTCCCCTTCCCCCTGTGGTGTCACTCTTACCCCCCTTCCCACAGTGGTGTCACTCTTACCCCCTTTCCCCCTGTGGTGTCACTCTTACCCCCCTTCCCACAGTGGTGTCACTCTTACCCCCTTTCCCCCTGTGGTGTCACTCTTACCCCCCTTCCCACAGTGGTGTCACTCTTACCCCCTTTCCCCCTGTGGTGTCACTCTTACCCCCCTTCCCACAGTGGTGTCACTCTTACCCCCCCCTTCCCACAGTGGTGTCACTCTTACCCCCTTTCCCCTGTGGTGTCACTCTTACCCCCCTTCCCACAGTGGTGTCACTCTTACCCCCCCCCCCCCTTCCCACAGTGGTGTCACTCTTACCCCCCCCTCCCCTTCCCACATTGGTGTCACACTCCCCCCCCCCCTTTCCCCCTGTAGTGTCACTCTTTCCCCCTCCCCCCTGTAGTGTCACTCTTTCCCCCTCCCCCCTTGTAGTGTCACTCTTTCCCCCTCCCCCCTGTAGTGTCACTCTTTCCCCCTCCCCCCCTGTAGTGTCACTCTTTCCCCCTCCCCCCTGTAGTGTCACTATTTCCCCCTCCCCCCTTGTAGTGTCACTCTTTCCCCTTCCCCCCTGTAGTGTCACTCTTTCCCCCTCCCCCCCTGTAGTGTCACTCTTTCCCCCTCCCCCCCTGTAGTGTCACTCTTTCCCCCTCCCCCCCTGTAGTGTCACTCTTTCCCCCTCCCCCCCTGTAGTGTCACTCTTTCCCCCTCCCCCCTGTAGTGTCACTCTTTCCCCCTCCCCCCGTAGTGTCACTCTTTCCCCCTCCCCCCCGTAGTGTCACTCTTTCCCCCTCCCCCTGTAGTGTCACTCTTTCCCCCTCCCCCCTGTAGTGTCACTCTTTCCCCCTCCCCCCTGTAGTGTCACTCTTTCCCCCTCCCCCCTGTAGTGTCACTCTTTCCCCCTCCCCCCCTGTAGTGTCACTCTTTCCCCCTCCCCCCTGTAGTGTCACTCTTTCCCCCTCCCCCCTGTAGTGTCACTCTTTCCCCCTCCCCCCCTGTAGTGTCACTCTTTCCCCCTCCCCCCCGTAGTGTCACTCTTCCCCGTAGTGTCTCTGCCCCTTTCCCCCTTCCCCGTTGCTCTCACTCACCCTGCTGTCTCTTCCTCCTCACCGCACCGCGCAGGAACTGCTGCTGCAACATCCGGCGGCAGCAGGCGAATTTCTTAAAGAGGCGGCAGCCTCCGAACTTCTTAAAGTGTCCTGCCGCCACTTTAAGCAGTTCGGCGGCCGTCGCCACTTTAAGCAGTTCGGCGGCCGTCGCCACTTTAAGAAATTCGCCTGCTGCCGCCGGATGTTGCAGCAGCCGAACTTCTCATAGTGGTGGCTGCCACCGCTTGGCTCTAAGTGGCCAAGGCGGCCCCAGAGCAGGCGGCCCACCGGGATTTTTCCTGGTATCCCGGTGGGCCAGTCCGGCCCTGCATACAGCTAACAGTTCTTTTGATCTTCGAGTTTACTCCACAGCTTCCCCTTCACATAGCTGAAAGTAGTGTCGCATTAAATGCTAAATAGCAAATATATAACATCGAATGACAGAACGGGATTCATGACTAATTTTATCAACAGCCCTATGAGACACGTTTGAAGAGATGTTCAGCACTATAATGTCTACTCAATAAAGAGAGAATGGCTGAGAATTGAGACAGGAATTTCAAACTAAAATTGACAGTCTAGTCCCAAAACTCACTGTGATTTGATGCAGGCATTCTGTATAAAACACATATTTAATATTTGACTTAAGCCCTCCCCCAGTGATTACTCTGCATGTTTATTGCTGGTGCGGCAGCACTGATTATATAGACACTGAGGATATAAAGTTTTGTTTCATTTAGTCACTACCTGTGCTCCTCGAATTGAATACATTGTGTGGACTCTAAGTGACCTATCTCTTGTACACAGTAAGATCTCTTAATAGTGTAACACATTGTCTGATGACATCACTAGAGAGACAGGAAAGTCCATTCATTTGAATTAAATTATTCTCATTGGTTCCTGCAGCAAAAAAACAAACAAACAAGGAAATTACTTTTACTCATCTAGCTGTAAGTATTTTATATTTGAACCCCTTAGTGACATGTCCTTGTCTTTCCCTTGGTGACAAGGGCTGCTTTGACATTTCTGGGGTGTTTGTGTTTAGCTGTAATTTTCTTCTTTCTCACATACTGTACCCACACAAATTATATGTTGTTTTATCTCCATAAAAAAGGGGCTTTCAGTAGATACCATTATGTTCATCATATCTTATAATTTACTACAAAAAAATCTAAAAATAACACAAAAAAAACACTTTTTCTAGTTTTGACCTAAAAAATAATTTACACAAATACAATCATTAAAATAGACCCCATCTAAATAGATTATACATTTTGTCCCGAGTTTAGAAATATGTTTGTTTCCATGTTTTTCTTCCGTTTTTTTGCAAGTTATAGGGCAAAACCCCAAAATGGGGGGAGGGGGGAGGGAAGGTTCCTACCGTGACCTTTTGACTCCTTAGACCCTTAAACATTAGTGGATTAAAATCATTGTATTACATTTTTGAAAGCTGCAGCTGTCACAGTAACCACTTGATGTGTGTGTACGTGTCAGGATCATTATAGTGCATGTACAGTCGATTTCCTTTGAATGTACTGTTTAATATAAACAGGAAAATAAATAATTACAGCCGAACAATTCTACCCTTTTTTTTTTTTTTTTTTTTACAAATTAGAACACACGTCTTAAGACGTGTAAAGACTACATAGCTTGAGACGGTCCCAGATATGAGTAATAAAGTTAGTCATTTATTCCAAGGTTGTAGTTATTTGGGCTGTATGTTCATTACACAGACAATGGTGTTAAATTGCTGGTAAAAATGACAAATCTATTGTCTTCCGTACTGGGTTATATATAGAAATCGATTTGCCATGGGAGATAATATAATGTCAGCATGATGGCTGCTTTTTATTCATGAGCTGCTCAATAATATAACATTTGGATTATAGATCTGAACGAGTGAGTAGAGTAGGGGAAGGAAGGCTAAGTTGCCCGAACAGTAGTGATTTACTGTATCCAGGGGGCACTGGGGGTGGGGTTAAGGCAGCAGCTGCAGGTGAGCGTTGAACGGGGGGGGAAGGTGCATTGCCTGCGGTCTTTACAGCAGCTTGAATATCACTGAGGCAGTTTGCAAAGAGTTTTGTTCTAACGCGTTTGGAGGCTGGGCAGGCCCCCTATCAAGGCCCCTCCCTCCTACTCTTCACCCGGTGTACGTTGGCGGCTCCAAGATGATGAGGCTTCTACAGTCCTTCTGCTTGAAGGGCTCTTGATGCGGTGGAGGCTGGACGCAAATTACAATGGGTGGGAAAAAAAGCCTAAAAACCGGCCACCCACCATCAGCTAAAAATAGCTTGCGAACGGAAGAACAAAGGCACCCAGAAAAGCGCAGATTTGGCAAAAGCGGCCTGCTCCCTCATATGTTACTGTCATCCTTCTTAACCATTCACATTATAATACACATTCACACACGCTTTCCTCCCTCCCATATTACATGATTGGCACACAGACTTCTCTCAAGAGGCCCAGAGAGGCCACGTGGGTTTTTTTTATACATACATTTTTCTGACTTGTTTTCTCGATGCAGTGAACTTGTTATCGTGAGAAGACAAGTCAGAAAAATATCACATGGCCTCTCTAGGCTTCCGTATGTATCTATTCAATGGTGCTTTGCAGAAATGCCATTTAAAGACATTATATAACGAGCAGCCTTATATACCCACACACAAAAAGAATAAATAAATACATTTGGATTTAATCCAACTATTTTAGTACATCCTATACTTCTGGTGCATATAGGCTTAATAAACATTGATACTAATCCTGCCTATAAGCTGCATGTTATACATCTACATATATGATACTTTCTTTAGAGGAAGTGATGGTTAATCATTTGTTAATACTGCCCAATACCATGTTGAGTCTAGAATTTGTAGATATAAAGGGACTGTCCGGTACCCAAAATGCATCTTCCAAATATTAATGCATATTAAAGTGTTTTTAAAGTACTTTAAAATGCATGTTTTACATATTGCATTGCTTAAAATATAAAATACTTACAGCTAGATGAATTTTTTAAAGTACAGCAATTTGTAAGAACCAGGACTGCCCACACTAGCCAAGTAAAAGTCAATTTCATTCTCTCTTTTTTAACTACAGGAACCCCAAATCCTCAAAGCAGATTGTACCTGTTATTAGTTTACAAACTCTTTTGTATACTGTACATGTTGTTCCTTTTTGTATCAATAATGATTTACCCTGTATGTTCCCCTTCCAACTTGTTTAATATATATATGTATGTATGTATTTTTGAATCTACTGTTAAATGTGTAACTCTGTCTAACTCCATTCTGGACTGGGTCCCCAGGACATACTTGAAAACGAGAGAAATCTCAATGTATTTTTCCTGGTAAAACACTTTCTAAATAAAAATAAATAAAAATAAATAAAATGAGAATATTGCCATCCACACAACGTATTCTATTGCAGTAGCACAGGAAGTGACTAAATGAAACAACACTTTATATCCTCAGTGTCTTTATAATCAGTGCTGCCACACCTGCAGTAAACGTGCAGAGTAATCACTGGGGGGGGGGGGGGGGGGCTTGAGTCAAATATTAAAAATGTGGGCCCTTGACGAAGTGCCAGACGAGAGGCGCGAAACACGTAGGCTTCACTGCCCCACAGGGTAACTCTCAGTTTTTTGGTCTGCTAACAGCTGTGATGTTTACATTACAATAAACGTTTATGCACAGCATTTTTCTGAAGCCTTGTTCCTTATTTTTCTACAGATGTTGTTAGACACAACGTGCAATAAAGACAGTTGAGGTCTAATGTTGTGATGTTGTGTAGGGAATTCTGGGAGTCTGGGAGACTCTGTATCTGCAAGTTTGGGGCTGGTTTATTGGCTTTATTCCCAGAGCCTGGCTTGATAGGCTAAGTTGCATGTAAGTGAGATTTTAAAGAGTGCTTTATTGGTAACTGATTTAGGCCTTTTCATAAAAGGGGGAATTGACAAGGGAATTTCAAATTTAAGGCAAAATTAGCCGAGTTGTAACACAAATCTCCAATTAAACCGAGTTTAAGATTTTTTCCAACTTGACAACTTTGGCCTTCAGTTTGAAATTGCCTTGTCAGTTCCTTGCAAGTTTGCCTTCCATTGTGGTTGATCCTACGCTACAATGAGTTTTTTTGTGTGTCGTTTAAAGTTCTCTGGATAAACAACAGGTACATCTTTTGTTGTCACACCACCTTTCACGTTTCAAACGACTCTGTCATCCATTCCTTGCGCCATCATAATCATACGTTGTGTGGATGGCAATATTCTCATTTTATTTATTTTTATTTATTTTTATTTAGAAAGTGTTTTACCAGGAAAAATACATTGAGATTTCTCTCGTTTTCAAGTATGTCCTGGGGACCCAGTCCAGAATGGAGTTAGACAGAGTTACACATTTAACAGTAGATTCAAAAATACATACATACATATATATATTAAACAAGTTGGAAGGGGAACATACAGGGTAAATCATTATTGATACAAAAAGGAACAACATGTACAGTATACAAAAGAGTTTGTAAACTAATAACAGGTACAATCTGCTTTGAGGATTTGGGGTTCCTGTAGTTAAAAAAGAGAGAATGAAATTGACTTTTACTTGGCTAGTGTGGGCAGTCCTGGTTCTTACAAATTGCTGTACTTTAAAAAATTCATCTAGCTGTAAGTATTTTATATTTTAAGCAATGCAATATGTAAAACATGCATTTTAAAGTACTTTAAAAACACTAATATGCATTAATATTTGGAAGATGCATTTTGGGTACCGGACAGTCCCTTTATATCTACAAATTCTAGACTCAACATGGTATTGGGCAGTATTAACAAATGACCTTAAAAGGTTCGTTTTCCAGCTGTTGATCATTTTAAAATCTGTTCAGCACTTTTAAAATAAAAATTGAGTGGAAAATCTCTAAAACGCCTGCATTTCCTGTGATTTCTTTATAGGCACAGAGGGCATATTGCATCATTTCTCTCTCGTGCACAGCAGAATGCTGACAGGGTCCAGCTCAGATGACGAATTCCCATGTTTTGTTCAGTTTTTTATTTTTTAATAAAACAGTAACTGTCTCAGTAAAGGGTGTGGTGCTATTTCAATGTGGCCGCCACCAAACTTAAATCAGTCGTATGTTGCCATAGTGATTATAAATGCTATAACTCTCTAAGTAACATATTGCTTTATTGTTATAAACAGTTTTATAACAAGAGATAAATAGAGTCAAGTTGATTGGATGACTAGCTTGCACTCTAAACCTACTTAGCCGAGCAATAAAGGAATCATCTTTAACTGAGTAAGTTTAGAGTGCAAGTTTCCAGACCTCTTGAAAGCTTGCACTCTAAACCCAGTCAGTCAATAAAGGTATCATCTTTAAGTAAACCTACCTTGAGTAGGTTTAGAGTGCAAGCTTTCAAGATCTTAGGAGATAGGAACCCCAGGAATAAAGCATCTTAACATGTATAGCTTGGAGGAAAGACATAACAGGGGGGATATGATAGAAACATTTAAATACATAAAGGGAATCAACACAGTAAAGGAAGAGAGTAGATTTAAAAGAAGAAAAACTACCACAACTAGAGGACATAGTCTTAAATTAGAGGGACAACGATTTAAAAGTAATATCAGGAAGTATTACTTTACTGAGAGGGTAGTGGATGTATGGAATAGCCTGCCAGTAGAAGTGGTAGAGGTAAACACAGTCAAGGATTTTAAGCATGCGTTGGATAGACACAAGGCTATCATAGCTATAAGATCGGGAATGGGGGACTAATAAAAGTACTCAAAAAAATTGGGCAGACTAGATGGACAAGGCCAGGAAATAGGTCCTTTTTATTAAGGGTGGGGATACACTGGTAGGGGGGCAGAAAGTCTAATATACAACATTTCCAGATTGTACTAAACTGTGATAAGCTAAAGAGGTATGTGTCCATCACAGCACACCATGATACAAAGGATTCATGGCTAATGTTTAATAATGTTTAATAATCTCAATAATATATGCAGTATGGAATGACCAAACACAACACCTCTCCTTTGGGTATCAGTGAGCTGGGTGTATATTATCTACTTCTTAATCTACACCATCTACATTTTCAGTAGGACTCTCTTATTGAATAGAAAGGAAGGAGATCAGTCCCACCAAAGTTCCAGGGCAATGTCTGCATAATTACATCTCAGGAGATGATTAAACGTATCATGTACAAAAGATGATCATCTTTTGAGACCCCCCTGGGTTATGGTGTGCAAACTGAACTGGGGGAGCATCCTTATCAATATAACATTTGCCGTAAAACGACTGCTTGTAAAAAAAACAATGCTTCGATAAAATTGTAATACCGTGGGAACGTTACATCCTACTATCTGTTTTAAAAATGCAAAATGTAGGAAAAACTTCAGCGCCACAAATGAGGAGACATAAGCAGCACCCACTCACGGTTTAAAAACCATTTTAACCATGTCAGAGTGTTCATTCATTTTAAACTGACTTCCCTAAAGACACTGGTTAAAACGTGTTTTCCAAAGTGACATAACTTTGGAGTCTGGGTGTATCGATATCGTTGCTGTTTCTAAATTAAAGATTTAATAAAGGTCAGTCTTATCACTATAGGCTCCTTTTTGGCTTTTGCACAGATACAAAACCTGAAGTTCATTGTTGACATCAATGTGATGCCATCTTGGCTTCTAAACTGAAAGAAATATAGGCCTTGTATTCCTTGTGGAATTGGTGCTATTACCAGGGAGAGAGGTGTGAAGGGTTCTTAGACATACACATTACTTTAATAAGTTGAGTTTAGCAAAAAAACAATGTAATTAATGAACAACACTGATCAATTATATTGACGTTACCAGACTCATCAATTGACAGCTTGATCAATGTCAATTAAACCTAACAGTTGGAACCTGACCTCCATAGATTTATAAGAGGTTTCCAGATTCTTCATTAGTTTCCTGGGAATCTTTTCATTAATAAGTCTCTACCAAAAGCACACGGTCATCTAGTCAGAATTAAAGGGGCTGTATCACCTAAACATTGTTTGTACCGCGAATGTAGAAAATAAAATATGATTGAAAATGATCTATACATTGTTTTAGCAAAACGGCAAGAAAATACCTAAATTAGGAGAAAATTGTGTTTTAAATGTGTCTTTGGAGTCACCTGCTTATGACATCACCCGTGGCTTGATATGCAAATGAACTGGCTTTCAACGGGTAATGTATACTTTGCATATCAAGCCACAGGTGATGTCATAAAATGGGGACTCCATAGACAGTATTAACCCCTTAGTGACCAAGTGCTCTGCTGCATGTGATGTGCCTTGAACACCAGAATTCCATTATTTTTGTCATACGTTTGCGTAACTGTGATTTCTTTCTACGTGTTCAGTCCACCCACACAAATTATATATCATATTTTAAAGGATGGATAGGGCTTTTATTTGATACTATTTTTTTCATCCTTGGATATAATTTACTATTAAAAAAAATATATAAAATATGATGGAAACACTTTTTCGAACTTTGACCTGATTTTTTTTGAAACAATTATGAATGGTAAATAAGACCCCATCTATATATTTCTAATATTTGTCCTGACATTTTCTTCGACAGTGACCTTTTGACCCCAACCCTAAATTTATCCTAACCCTAAATCTACCCCCACCCCTTAATCTAACCTTTGTACTAACCCTAATTCTAATCCTAATTCTAACCCTAACTCTAGATCTAGGGTTAGTAGATGTCGATTTTTCATGTTTTTTTCTACCTGTAATGTTGCTGACTGCCGGTGGAGAGAAGGTGTTCCATGATGTTGCATGATGAAAGCTGATCACTGCCTAGGTGTGTTTTAAACGCATTTGATCACATTTGCGGTGATCGTATGCGCGCGGGGGGGGGGGGGGGGCTGACCATGCTTTGCAGGACGTATATATATATATATGTCCGTAAGCATTAATGGGTTAAAAGACATTCTTCTAAATTAAGGATTTGCTTGAAAGTCTGCTAACACAATGTATAGATCATTTTTAATCATTATCTATTCTCTCCAATCTCAGTAAGGTTAGGTGATAACAGTCCCTTTAATGAAAGGCGATGTCAGCTACAGAAGCAGAGTGGGGGTTTTTTTTTTCAGTAAGAACAATCCAGCTTTTGAATTCACTAGGTGAAGTTGGTAAAGTCTTTGATATATATATATATGTTTTTTATTTTTTTTTTAGGGCTGGATATACTTTTTGAAAAAGCAATAATTATTAAGCATTATTAGTAATAAAGATTTGGTGATGAAAGGAGAAATGTATTAAATATTTTGGAATTTATTTTTCCCATTAACCTGCCTGAATGTATTATTGTGTTCTTTCTTTTGGATCAAAGGCAGCTACAAAGATGTAGGTTCCATTTTTTGGAGTGGAGATGAACCTCTATTGCTATATTAATGTTTACATTTTATATTAAACAACCATATAAATATACAGAAGATATGTTGATTAGACAGTCAGCATTCATCTGGTTTAAAGATTTCACCAACTACTGTATATATATAAAATTAGCAACAAATATACATATATATGATCGCCGACAAGAAGCCACAGAAATCCATATCCCTGGAGGAAGCTTCCTTGAAATGTCATAATCTTAAAGGTATTATTCATGGATGGCTGAATTCCCAGAAAATAAATCATGAAATTGAGATTGTGTTTTGTGTTTGCAGCTTGGAAGAGACGACAAAATCACACATAATGATACACAAAATATGGACCAGTATAAAGGCAGCGAAGCATGTATATTATGAAGAAAAATCATAATTTATATTATATTTTGTATATATATATATATATTGTGATCATGATGGAACTTGGGATTCAATAGATGCATAGAAAGGGTAAACAAACAGAAGAGTGGGAATGGATCACTGGTAGAATGGGTTGAATCCTTTGGGGGTTGCAGGTTCCGTTCCTGGATGGATCAACCCAGTCTTTTATCCTGCCAGTGTTAACAATATGAAAACTAGCAAGATGAACCCTTGTACCAGCAAATAGTTTGTTCAGGGACGTCATTGTCAAGCTTGTCTGTCCGAGAGTGGCCATTACTAATGGTCACCAACATTCGGTCATTTTATTTATTAGAAAATAAACCTATTCCTCTATTTTAATGAGCTATAGAGAAGTAACAATGTCCAAATGTTCCCACAAAGCCTACACTGAGATATTTGCGTGCTTTCAAGACGGTCTGGCGGGCTTTGCTAGTGGGGATGCTGGCACAAGGGTTCATCTTGCTAGTTTTCATATTGTCAACACTGGCAGGATAAAAGACTGGGTTGATCCATCCAGGAACGGAACCTGCAACCCCCAAAGGATTCAACCCATTCTACCAGTGATCCATTCCCACTCTTCTGTTTGTTTACCCTTTCTATGCATCTATTGAATCCCAAGTTCCCACATCATCCATCATGATCACAATATATATATATATACAAAATATAATATAAATTATGATTTTTCTTCATAATATACATGCTTCGCTGCCTTTATACTGGTCCATATTTTGTGTATCATTATGTGTGATTTTGTCGTCTCTTCCAAGCTGCAAACACAAAACACAATCTCAATTTCATGATTTATTTTCTGGGAATACAGCCATCCATGAATAATACCTTTAAGATTATGACATTTCAAGGAAGCTTCCTCCAGGGATATGGATTTCTGTGGCTTCTTGTCGGCGATCATATATTGACAGGGAAAGTAGAGGGAACGAACGGGACAGATGGACGGAGGTTAATCTGCGGTGACCCAATAATTCTGGAGTTGCTGATCATGACGAAGGCCGCAGCTGTTCTGTTTATAGAGCCCTGTCGAAAAAGGACGTGTCTTCCGGTACGGGAAAGAAGACATAGGCCGGCGGAGTATCGGATTTTTTTTTCGGGAGAAAATTCAGCTACAGAATAATATTAGAAATTAGTTGAATGTTCCTGCTATTTAAGCCCCGGCATTGACTTTTACAAATAACACCCTTTCATGTTTTAAATGGATCTGTGATGTCTCCTGTTTATGACATCACTTGTGGTTTGATATGCAAATGAACTACTTTTCGTTTTAAAATTAAATTAATGCATTGGCTTCCAATTCTGCTAAGAGACTGTTTGTAGCGCTTCCAGTGCCGAATAGGCAAGCTAAATGGGGAGGTAATATGACAAAGTGGAAAGTGTGTGGGCAAGCTAGTACTGTGGAAAGTGATGTGGGTGCAATCTAGTACTGTGGAAAGTGATGTGGGTGCAATCTAGTACTGTGGAAAGTGATGTGGGGGCAAACTAGTACTGTGGAAAGTGATGTGGGGCAATCTAGCACTGTGGAAAGTGATGTGGGGGCAATCTAGTGCTGTGGAAAGTGATGTGGAGGCAATCTGGTGTTTTGGAAAGGGATATGGGGGAAATCTAGTACTGTGGAAAATGATGTGTTGGGGAAATCTGGAATATTGAACTATGACCTACATAATTTCTACTGACTCTTGATAAATGATAAGCAAATTTGAGTGTAATTTCTAACCTTGTTCATGTCCTATTATACTCCTTTTCGAACAGATTGTTTTTACTTTGAATTCACAACCATTGTTACTAAATTTTATTATATTGTCAGATTTTAAAACTAGTCATCCTGTATCTGTTACTTTGTTTTTGCAGTTTTATACTACATTAACAGTACTGTGAAAGGGATAGATTACTGTAATGTATTCCTGCATAACTCTAATGGTTAAACAATATATATATCAAAGAGAATTCAAATAATTTGCAAGCCAGTGCAATATACATAGCAAGCCCACTACAAAGCTTTTCATCTCAACTTAATTTCAGAAACTCTCTATAATTTGAATTTCAATATTACCAGAATTCTTATTTAAAGACTTTTTTTTTATCTCTACATTTTTCAAGCTTGTGTTTTAATTTGAATGCACCTGTACTGTGTTTACCTCCCCTTTCAGCTGGGTCCAGTTACTCCTGGGGGGGGGGAAGGGGGGCAAAGCAGCTGCCCCATGGACCCCTGCCCTTGTGTGTCCTCTTCGCAGCGAATTCCGGATTCGGCGGCGAAAAAATAAATAAATAATTGCCACCAGATATGACAGTATGTCCTATCCGGTTGCTGTGTTTCCCTCCTCCATGCAGGAGGGAAGACTGCACAGTGGAGACGTCTGGGGACACCAAGCAGCCAGGAGGTGAGTACTGGGGAAGGGGGGGGGGGGGAGGTAGCATATAACGAGCACTGTAACATTGACATATTAATAAAAAAAACCTAACTGTGGCATCTTAATGGGCAAATTGGCTGTGGCATCTTAATGGCACAATATTACTGGCATCTGAATGGCACAATAATACCTGCATCTTAATGGTACAATAATACTGGCATCTTAACCCCTTCCTGCTTGTAGGACGTTCCATGCTGTCCTACGTTTTAGTGCCTAGAGGCTAGTAGGACGACATGGAACGTCCTACTTTAAACAGCTCATCGCAGCCCCATGTAAAGATGCCAGTAATATTGTGCCCAAACTCCCCATGTAAACGCTACTTATGTGATAAAGTCAGATTTCATTAATTGTGGAGAAACAAATCTTTTGGAGAAACTAAACAAGATGTTATATGGTAGTAATTGTCTTTAAATATAATGCCATCTTCCCAAATGCCCATCATGGGGGTAGCCAGTGGCGTTGCTAGGGGGGCTACTGGGGCTATAGCCCCGAATCCCCCCTCCATACCCCGAATGGAGACATGGTCCCGGAATTGGAGGATCAAGCTCTCAAGGGGGTGATAGCAGAGCCGGCACTTTAAGGAGTGGCATGCAGCCCTCACTGCCACTGCTATGCTTTGTTTTCAGCTCCTTGCGCGCGGTCCTGTGTTGCTCCTGGACCGCACGCATGCTACTGAACTTCCAGCTCCGCCTCCTCTGCATGACGTCCGGTTAGAGCTCTGGGTGTCACGTGACATCCCAGAGCTCTGAAGAGCCAACGATTCCTGCTGGTTCCCTGGAAGGTAAAGTGTGTGTCTGACAGTGTGTGTGTGTGTGTGTGTGAGTGTCTGTGTGTGTGTCTGGATGTGTGACTGTGTGTGCGATTATTATTTTTTGTATTGAAAAGCACATTCACTCAAAGTGCCGAGCTAGGATTGAAATGTCAGTCACAGAAAACCTTTAAGAAAAGGGTTGTGGGAGCGGATTAATACAGCACTGAAACTGATGACAATCGAGCAAATGGTGCTGTTTTGTGTTTTGTACAAACAAGCTTGTGGGGTGAAGTCATACATGTGGGTAGATTTAGAAAATACATTTCTCAGGTAGAAAAAGGATTAAAGTAGAGTGGAAATGGATACATACAAACATTGAACACGGGGAGGGGTGGGGGCAGGGGGGTATTCGGTTTTATCAAGTCTCATATGCCATAGGGGGAATCCATCCATGTCTCTAAAACAACTGGGAAAAGGGAAATCTGCAGGTGGGCCATCAAGTCACACTCAAAATACGGGTAAAGTCAGTGGACGTAAGTTTCATCAAATAGAACCAGATGTGTCTATACTTTCCAACCCACCAAACACCGTTATTTACCAAAACATTTTTTTGGGGTAGTCTAGTCACTACTGGTAACACTAACTAGCATGATTTATGCAATCTAACTTTTTTCATTTCTAAAAAGGCATTGTTCCTGAGATGGATATATGCAGTATTATACCACAATACAGATCTGTTACTTTACTAGGTACAATTGATTGCCTGTAAGAATTTTCCCCCCAACATTGTGTGTGTGTGAGTGACATAGTGTGTGTGTCAGTGGCAGAGTGTGTGTGTGAGTGACAGATAGTGTGTGTGAGTGAAAGAGTGTGTGTGAGAGAGAGACAGTGTGACAGAGAGAGAGAGAGAGAGAGTGTGTGTGTGAGAGAGACAATGTGTGTGTGAGAAAAAGACAGTATGTGAGAGAGACAGTGTGTGAGAGAGAGACAGTGTGAGAAAGAGATTGTGTGTGAGAAAGAGACAGTGTGTGAGAAAGAGAGAGATAGTGTGTGAGAGAGAGAGAGATAGTGTGTGAGAGAGAGAGAGACAGTATGTGAGAGAGAGAGAGACAGTATGTGAGAGAGAGAGATAGTGTGTGTGTGTGTGTGTGTGTGCATGTATGTGTGTGAGAGAGGAGGAGTGCATGTGTGTAAGAGAGAGGAGGAGTGCGTGTGTGAGAGAGAAGCAGTATGTAAGAGTTTCGGTGTGTGAGCCCATCTGGGCTCTAGCCCCAGATCATTTGGAGACCTAGAAATGCCCCTGGGGGTAGCCATTTAGCAATTATTTGCATGATTATACCATACCTCTCAACCTTTCAAATAACCAAAGAGGGGATACTTTTTTTAGTTTTATGGGAGTGGCTGAAGGTGTTGCTGTGGGTGACTTTATGGGCAATAGGTAATTATTTATCTAAACTAAATTGTTTAGAATAAGATGAAAGTATTTTATTCACAAATTAATATAAAAACACTTTCACTGCAGTTTATCAGGTTCGTGTAATATTGATTGGACCCTGAGAAAGCATTTGCTTGGGCCCCCTGGAACCTGCCCCCCTCCCCAGCATGCAATCACACCCTCCATCGCAATATTCCCCCACCCAAAAAAATACACCAAAATAAGCACACACACAACTGGACTTTTATTGCAGTGTATAAAATGTGCATAATAAGTGTATAATTGCATTGTATAAACTGTATATTTGGATAAAAATGTGTATATATGGCTGCAATATGTATACCATCTTACTATGCATTACTGCAATACAACTACTCATTACGCAAATGACAAAAATATACACAGAGAGCACTTACATATGTTCATATATATTTATAAATATCTATACACATCTTTCTCTCTCACACACACTGGTTGCATTTATACGTATATGAATTTCTTAATATTATATTCAACTATTTTCATATGTAAGAAAAATGTTATTGAAAAATTGCATTCTCTGTTTTTATTCCTTTCCTCTGCACCCACATTGCTCCTAAAGGACCTAACACAGCACCATACAGTACCCACATTACTTGCCATGCCTCCTATATTGCACCCACAGCACTTGTCCTGCACTCATGTTGCACCCACACAATTTGGCATGCCACAGTGTCAATGCCCCACAGAACAAACCACAGTGTCACTTTGCCCAACAGAACATACCACAGTGTCACTTTGTCCCATAGAACTGCCCCTGCAGAACAAGCCAGTGTCACTTCTCCCATAGTACATATTATTTTGCCTCACTGACCATGCCACAGCATCACTTTGCCAATTAAAATAAGCCACTGTTTTCCCATTAATATGCCAGTGTTAGCTGGCCCATAAATATGCCACAGCCAATTCGTCCAATAATAATCCAGTATTATTTTGCCATAAAAAACATAGAATGTGTCAGCAGATAAGAACCATTCGATCTATCTAGTCTGCCCAATTTTCTAAATACTTTCATTAGTCCCCAGTTCCCTATCTTATATCTAGGATAGCCTAATACCTACCCCACGCATGCTTAAACTCCTTCACTGTATTAACCTCTACCACTTCTACTGGAAGGCTATTCCATGTATCCACTACCCTCTCAGTAAAGTAATACGTTCATTAGTGCCTGGCCTTATCTTATATCTAGGATAGCCTTATACCTATCCCATGCATGCTTAAACTCCTTCACTGTGTTTACTTCTACCACTTCCGCTGGAAGGCTATTTCATGCATCCACTACCCTCTCAGTAAAGTAATACTTCCTGATATTACATTTAAATCGTTGCCCCTCTAATTTAACACTATGTCCTCCAGTTGTGGTAGTTTTTCTTCTTTTAAATATACTCTCTTCCTTTACTGTGTTGATTCTCTGTATGTATTTAAATGTCTCTATCATATCCCCCCTGTTATGTCTTTCCTCCAAGCTATACTTGTTAAGAATAAGCCATACATGTTCAAATAAGCCACAGCCATTTTTGCCATTTTGCCCAATAATATACCGGTATTATTTTGCCATTTAATATATGCCAGTATTTTGCACTTAAATATATGCTAGTATTTACCCATTCAATATGCCAGTATTTTGTCCTTAAATATATGGCAGTATTTAGCCATTCAGTATGCCAGTATTTTGTCATTTAATTTGTGCCAGTATTTTGCACTTAAATATATGCTAGTATTTACCCATTCAATATGCCAGTATTTTGTCCTTAAATATATGGCAGTATTTAGCCATTCAGTATGCCAGTATTTTGTCATTTAATATGTGCCAGTATTTTGCCATTTAATACATGCCAGTTTTTTGCTACTTAAAATGCCAGTATTTTTCTATTTAATATGCCAGCGGTATTGTGCTCATTACAAGTCAGTTTCCATTATGGAGCCTGCTATATAATCTGTATGGCTTGCTAAGAAAAGCAATCTACAGACTGATGGGTTTATCATTGCATAAAATGTAGGTTCCTTCATCTTAAAGGGACCCCATTAACCCAAACATTGCTTGTGTGGTGACTGTAGAGAATAAAAAATGATGAAAACATTAGCTATACATTGTGTTGGCAGAATTACAGGCAAATGCATAAAATAACAGAAATATATATTTTAAAAAGTGCCTGTGGGGTCTTCTGTTTATGACATCACCTGTGGATTGAGATGCAAATTACACATTTCCCACTGAAAAGCAGTTCATTAGCAAATTAAGGCACAGGTGATGTCATAAACAGGAGACCCCCCCCCCCCCCCCCCCCCCCAGACACATTAAAAACACATATTTCTCTTGTATTAGGCTTTTGCTGCAATTCTGTTAACACAATGTATAGATCATTTTTCAGCATTTTTTTATTCTCTATATTCACAGAATGAGCAATGTTTAAGTTGACAGAGCATGCCGTCGCTTGGGTCACGATTTTAGGAAGTAAATCTTCTGTCCCGCAACACTCAGAGAAAATCTAGGCTGGCGACTGATCGTGCACAGTAACACTGCCAGTCGATCTCCCAAGCTCCGCCCTCCCCCAAAGTCCCAGTTCTAGACATTTGTCATAGTTGTAACCTGTCGTCTTGCAAAGAAACTAACAGTATGAGGAAACAAATAGTTGAATTTAGTGCACTGAGAAGGGAGCAATGTCATGTGTGTCTGTGATGCCTCAAAACAGAGGATACTCACATGGGGAGAGCAATAGACTAAATCCCTATGACACCAGCAGTGTATCTTCCACAAGGCAAACAAGGCACTCGCCTAGGGCGGCACTTTGCCAGAGGGTGTTAAAGCACACTTCTGGTGCTTCAAACATTTTCGCTCCCTCCCCCCACCGTTCAGCAAGGTTTAGCTCCTTCCAATTAATGGGGGTGATGGGGCATGTCATGGATGTGGTAGGGGTATGAAATGAGGGTGATGGGGCATGTAATGGGGCACTTAGTGTGTATGCAATGTTGGTGATGGGGGCATGTAATGGGGTGATTGGGCATTTAATTTGTGTGCAATGTGGTGATGGGCATGTAATGGGGTGATGGGGCATGTCGTAGGTGTGCAAGGTGGGTAGGGGAGTGCCCTAATTTTGTTTGCCTTGGGCAGCACAAAACCAAGATACACCACTGTATAACACAAATATGGTGCACATGTATATTGCACTAAATACTGCAATTGGTGTGTGTGCCAATGAATAAAGCAGATACACTTCAGGAGTCTGCGCTATCTACGCCGAATGCGTAGATCTTAGTTGTGTCGACGTTGTATATATATTTTTTAAAATCCCTTTGTGGTGAGGGTTTTTTTATACATAACTCCCAATGTATTGTGACCCTCCTTCCGTGTAATCCACAGTACCAGGAAACAGTGGCGTAGCGTGGGGGGTGCAGGGGGGGCCGGCCGCACCGGGCGCAATATCTGGGGGGGCGCACTAGCCCTATGCGGCCGCGTGGCCGCCAGGGCCGTCTTTAACGCGGGGCAAACGGGGCAGCTGCCCTGGGCCCATTTACTCCTGGGGGGCCCCAAGGCAGCTGTCCCGTGGGCCCCCAGCCCCTGCTGCCGCGTTCACAGCGCATTGCGCTTGTGAACGCTTTTTTCCGGCAAGCCGCATCCAATGGATGCGACGGCCGGAAAAAAAAAAAACTGACGCCGGATGTGACGTCGCGTCACATCCGGTTTCTGTTTCCCTCCTCCGTGCAAGAGGGAAGACTGCACGGAGGAGACATCCGGCGGGGGACACGGAGCCGCTTCATGTAAGTACGGGGGGGGGGGGGGGCTGGCTGGCACAATATTCCTGGTATCTGAATGGCACAATATTACTGGGTATCTGATTGGCACAATATTACTGGGCATCTGATTGGCACTATATTACTGGGCATCTGATTGGCACTATATTACTGGGCATCTGATTGGCACTATATTACTGGGCATCTGACTGGCACTATATTACTGGGCATCTGATTGGCACTATATTCCTGGTATCTGATTGGCACTATATTACTGGGCATCTGACTGGCACTATATTACTGGGTATCTGATTGGCACAATATTACTGGGCATCTGATTGGCACTATATTACTGGGTATCTGATTGGCACTATATTCCTGGGCATCTGATTGGCACTATATTACTGGGTATCTGATTGGCACTATATTCCTGGGCATCTGATTGGCACAATATTACTGGGTATCTGATTGGCACAATATTACTGGGTATCTGATTGGCACAATATTACTGGTATCTGATTGGCACTATATTCCTGGGCATCTGATTGGCACAATATTACTGGGTATCTGATTGGCACAATATTACTGGGTATCTGATTGGCACAATATTACTGGTATCTGATTGGCACAATATTCCTGGTATCTGACTGGCACTATATTACTGGGTATCTGATTGGCACAATATTACTGGGTATCTGATTGGCACTATATTACTGGGTATCTGATTGGCACTATATTCCTGGGCATCTGATTGGCACAATATTACTGGGTATCTGATTGGCACAATATTACTGGGTATCTGATTGGCACAATATTACTGGTATCTGATTGGCACTATATTCCTGGGCATCTGATTGGCACAATATTACTGGGTATCTGATTGGCACAATATTACTGGTATCTGATTGGCACAATATTCCTGGTATCTGACTGGCACTATATTACTGGGTATCTGATTGGCACAATATTACTGGGCATCTGATTGGCACTATATTACTGGGTATCTGATTGGCACTATATTCCTGGGCATCTGATTGGCACAATATTACTGGGTATCTGATTGGCACAATATTACTGGGTATCTGATTGGCACAATATTACTGGTATCTGATTGGCACTATATTACTGGGTATCTGATTGGCACTATATTCCTGGTATCTGATTGGCACTATATTACTGGGCATCTGATTGGCACTATATTACTGGGTATCTGATTGGCACTATATTACTGGGTATCTGATTGGCACAATATTACTGGGCATCTGATTGGCACTATATTACTGGGTATCTGATTGGCACTATATTACTGGGCATCTGATTGGCACAATATTACTGGGTATCTGACTGGCACTATATTACTGGGTATCTGATTGGCACAATATTACTGGGAATCTGATTGGCACTATATTACTGGGTATCTGACTGGCACAATATTACTGGGTATCTGATTGGCACTATATTACTGGGTATCTGATTGGCACAATATTACTGGTTATCTGATTGGCACTATATTACTGGGTATCTGATTGGCACTATATTACTGGGTATCTGACTGGCACAATATTACTGGGCATCTGATTGGCACAATATTACTGGGCATCTGATTGGCACAATATTACTGGGTATCTGACTGGCACTATATTACTGGGTATCTGATTGGCACAATATTACTGGGTATCTGAATGGCACTATATTACTGGGCATCTGATTGGCACAATATTACTGGGTATCTGACTGGCACTATATTACTGGGTATCTGATTGGCACTATATTACTGGGTATCTGATTGGCACAATATTACTGGGTATCTGATTGGCACTATATTACTGGGTATCTGAATGGCACTATATTACTGGGTATCTGATTGGCACAATATTACTGGGCATCTGATTGGCACTATATTACTTGGCATCTGATTGGCACTATATTACTGGGCATCTGATTGGCACTATATTACTTGGCATCTGATTGGCACTATATTACTGGGCATCTGACTGGCACTATATTACTGGGCATCTGGCTGGCACAATAATACTGGGCATCTGACTGGCACAATAATACTGGGCATCTGACTGGCACTATATTACTGGGCATCTGGCTGGCACAATAATACTGGGCATCTGACTGGCACAATAATACTGGGCATCTGACTGGCACTATATTACTGGGCATCTGGCTGGCACAATAATACTGGGCATCTGGCTGGCATAATATTACAGGCATCTGACTGGCACAATATTACAGGCCTCTGACTGGCACAATATTCCTGGCCTCTGACTGGCACACTATTACAAGCATCTGACTGGCATAATATTACAGGCACCTGACTGGCATAATATTACAGGCATCTGACTGGCACAATATTACAGGCATCTGACTGGCACAATATTCCTGGCCTCTGACTGCACACTATTACAGGCATCTGACTGGCATAATATTACAGGCATCTGACAGGCACCATATTCCTGGGCTCTGACAGGCACAATATTCCTGGGCTCTGACAGGCACAATATTCCTGGTATCTGACTGGCACAATATTATTGGTATCTGACTGGCACAATATTACTGGTATCTGACTGGCACATTATTACTGGGCTCTGACTGGCACAATATTGCAGGCATCTGACTGGCACAATATTGCAGGCATCTGACTGGCACAATATTACTAGGCTCTGACTGGCACAATATTACTGGGCTCTGACTGGCACAATATTACTGGCATCCGAAAGTTACAATATTACTGGCATCTGAATGGCACAACAATTATGGCATATGTGTGTGTGTGTGTGTGGGGGGGGGGGGGGGGGTAACATTAGAGGTACAGGATTGAGGAAGTTGGCTCCATCTAGCCCAGTCTTGGATCATCTCCAGGGTATGGTTCCATTTTGATGTTTAGTTTTTGTTCTTGATATTGTTTGTCGTTTACGATGGTTGTGAGACGACATATAATAGCATGGCCCATGCTAGGTTACTACATGTGTATATTTGTATTCATAGACCTGCTGAAAATGTGGAGAATGTGTGTAATGCATGTTCGCACTCAATAAAGTGTTGGAAAATAAACTTGTATTTAGATGCATTTTACTTTAATTACATAAGTATTTTCATAACAAACAATACATGTGCTTGGGGGGTAAGGGTTTCTTTAACTAATCTAGTAGAAGAGACTCGAGTGCTAAAATCCACGGGTTAGGGGGCGCAAATTACTTGCCTTGCCCCGGGTGCTGACAACCCACGCTACGCCACTGCCAGGAAAACACCACAGACATTTACCGGTATTCATGAATTGCAGAGAACTGACAAGGGGATTTTAAACTTAAAGCGACAGTATCACCTAAACATTGTTTACTGTGAATGTAGAGAATAAAAAAATTATTGAAAATCCTCTACGCATGCTGTTAGCAAAACTGCCAGCAAATGCCTGAACTAGGAGATAAATGTGTTTTTCAATATGTCTGTGGAGTCTCCTGTTAATGACATCACCTGTGGCCTAATATACAAATGAACTGGTTTTCAATAGGAAATGCGTAATTTGTATATCAGGACACAGGTGATGTCATACGCAGGAGACTCCACAGATACATTTAAAACACATTTGTGCCCTAATTTAGGCATTTTCTTGCAGTTTTGCTAATACAATGTATAGAACATTTTCAATCAATTTTTATTCTCTACGTTCACAGTAAAAACAGTGTTTTGGTGATACCGTGCCTTTAAATTAATCTTTTAGTCCCTGCAATTCCCTTTTTCCATGAATAAAGCCATAACTATTTGATATTACGGGTCTTTGGAGGACACATGCTTTCTACAGATACAATAGCAGAAACAGAATATGATAAAGTAAAATGTATATATATGTTTTCATTATGTTATGTAGCGCACATATAAAGGATTTTTTTTTTTTAATACGCAAAAGAACATTATTTCTTTTTTTCCCGTATGTGGTAGAAATGGGTCGTCTGAGGTTACCAAGTGCAACGATGGTTTAATAGGATTCTGGTGGGTAGAATTATTTAACATTTGTTTGTTCATCTCGGACAAGACAAGCTCTTAGTGGCCTTATCTGTATGCTGCTGGGCACGGATGAACTTGCCCACAGACAGCAGTGTCTGAACTGGTTTGGATTCTACTTCCCTTGATTTTCTGTAATTTATTTTATTATTATTATTTATTTTTTTCCTCCTCGTGTTGAAGCTGGCAAAACGGTTAAAAAAAAATAAAAATAAAAATACATATATTTCTCAAGAGTTAAAATCTTTATTAGTAAAGATTTATTTTAATAAAAATATTTCCTAGGTGTTTCCGCTGAGAATGCAAAAATCCGGCGTGACGATGGAATGATAGACAGGAATGTTTCACCCGTTTTATACCAATGAAGGTGGCATGAGCCGTAACCGTGAGCCGGCCATCTTACTTCCTGTCACTTCCTGAGCGTAGGCCGCAGTCACAGGCTAGAGACCCGCTGTACAGCTGAACGCAGCTCCTGGGTAAGTGGGAAATGATCTTACACCCCGCTTGCTTTTATCGGTCTGCACACAGTTCGCCAGTGGGGGATCATCGGACACTTGTAAGCAAGTTGTAGGGAGAGGATAAAGCACAGTGGAAAAGGGTGTGGAAAGAGAACTATGGCACTGTGGAAGTGTTCATAATTATAACAGCCACTTTTAGCTCTGGAAATTGTGACTCCGCCATCGTGGGTTGAGATTTTTAGAGAAATTTTAAGCGCACTTCAGCACCTATTTCTTTATTATAACACTGCAATCTCTATTCTAAGGGCCTGCTCTCCTCTCCTCTGTCCTATACTGCCTCTGCTTATTTTGTTCATTCCCAGCATTTCGGGGGGGGGGGAATGTAATTATTTCCACACTACATTACATTTTCCTTTTTTTCCGTTTTATTTCTCAGCATGGATTCAGCAGGAGGGGCGGGAATGCTTATTATAACAAACGGAATGTTTTGATTTTAGTCCCAAGACTCTGAAGACTCCGATCACATTGACCAAAACCTCTTGGTTGGCCCCCACATCTATGACGGTTTGCAAGATTTGCTGTCTTTTGTTAATGCTGTCTGGTTTTTTTTTGGTTTTATTTTTGCGTGTTCTACTATTCACAGCGTATTTATTCAGATAAACAGTTGAGATTCCACTCAAGTGTTACACTATTTGTCATTTGGATTCTTTATGTTTTCTCATGTCGACATCTATTTGAAAGCTTCGAGGTTTATTGGGTGCGGGATGAATGTAGTGCGTTGGTTGAACTATATGTCTACGAAAGTTGACGATTGTTGACCTTATTTACATGTCCCAACCCAGAATCCCTTGCTGTAGTGATAGCAATTGTAGATTCGTGTAGGAAAAATATGTCTTTTGACTTCTTTGGTGTTTGCAGACATATATTTAATAATGCCTTTGCTACTTACAGCTCTTGTCAACTATAGTAACATTTTTGGAAGTGTAATTGTTACACTTTCTAAAATCTTGTAGCCACTGGTCTAAATGCAGGCTACAGAGAGCCAAATCTTCCTTTGCCATGATGTTGTAACCAAACTGCATAAGTTTGTGGATTTTCACCAAAAAATTGCTCCATACTGACCACTACATATGCATTAAGGCCACCTTCCTACTGGACTCCATTAATGAATAACCTTACATTTTCTAGTTTTTTTTAAAAAAAAATTATGTGCAAACCAACATTTAAGCAATTCACTTTTTCTGTTTGCCATCAAGAGCAGCCATTTTGAATTTATTTTACAGAATGAAACATAAAACCATAGAATGTCGACAGATAAGAACCATTCAGTCCATCTAGTCTGCCCAATGTTCTAAATACTTTTATTAGTCCCCTGTTCCCTATCTTATATCTAGGATAGCATTATACCTATCCCACGCATGCTTAAACTCCTTCACTGTATTAACCTCTACCACTTCTACTGGAAGGCTATTCCATACAGCCACTACCCTCTCAGTAATGTAATACTTTCAATAGTCTCTGGCCTTATCTTATATAGAGGATAGCCTTATACCCATCCCATGCATGCTTAAACTCCTTCACTGTATTAACCTCTACCACTTCTACTGGAAGACTATTCCATACATCCACTACCCTCTCAGTAAAGTAATACTTTCATTAGTCCCTGACCTTATCTTATATCTAGGATAGCCTTGTGCCTATCCCATGCATGCTTAAACTCCTTCACTGTATTAACCTCTACCACTTCTACTGGAAGGCTATTCCATACATCCACTACCCTCTCAGTAATGTAATACTTTCATTAGTCCCTGGCCTTATCTTATATCTAGGATAGCCTTATACCTATCCCACGCATGCTTAAACTCCTTCACTGTATTAACCTCTACAACTTCTACTGGAAGACTATTCCATACATCCACTACCCTCTCAGTAATGTAATACTTTCATTAGTCCCTGGCCTTATCTTATATCTAGGATAGCCTTATACCTATCCCATGCATGCTTAAACTCCTTCACTGTATTAACCTCTACCACTTCTACTGGAAGACTATTCCATACATCCACTACCCTCTCAGTAATGTAATACTTTCATTAGTCCCTGGCCTTATCTTATATCTAGGATAGCCTTATACCTATCCCATGCATGCTTAAACTCATTCACTGTATTAACCTCTACCACTTCTACTGGAAGGCTATTCCATACATCCACTACCCTCTCAGTAATGTAATTCTTTCATTAGTCCCTGGCCTTATCTTATATCGTGGATAGCCTTATACCTATCCCACGCATGCTTAAACTCCTTCACTGTATTAACCTCTACCACTTCTACTGGAAGACTATTCCATACATCCACTACCCTCTCAGTAATGTAATACTTTCATTAGTCCCTGGCCTTATCTTATATCTAGGATAGCCTTATACCTATCCCACGCATGCTTAAACTCCTTCACTGTATTAACCTCTACCACTTCTACTGGAAGACTATTCCATACATCCACTACCCTCTCAGTAATGTAATACTTTCATTAGTCCCTGGCCTTATCTTATATCTAGGATAGCCTTATACCTATCCCATGCATGCTTAAACTCCTTCACTGTATTAACCTTTACCACTTCTACTGGAAGGCTATTTCATGTATCCACTACCCTCTCAGTAATGTAATACTTTTATTAGTCCCTGAACATATCTTATATCTAGGGTAGCCTTGTGCCTATCCCACACATGCTTAAACTCCTTCACTGTATTAACCTCTACCACTTCCGCTGGAAGACTATTCCATGCATCCACTACCCTCTCAGTAATGTAATACTTTTATTAGTCCCTGGCCTTATCTTATATCTAGGATAGCCTTATACCTATCCCATGCATGCTTAAACTCCTTCACTGTATTAACCTCTACCACTTCTACTGGGAGACTATTCCATACATCCACTACCCTCTCAGTAACGTAATACTTTCATTAGTCCCTGGCCTTATCTTATATCTAGGATAGCCTTATACCTCTCCCACGCATGCTTCAACTCCTTCAGTGTATTAACCTCTACCACTTCTACTGGAAGACTATTCCATACATCCACTACCCTCTCAGTAATGTAATTCTTTCATTAGTCCCTGGCCTTATCTTATATCGTGGATAGCCTTATACCTATCCCACGCATGCTTAAACTCCTTCACTGTATTAACCTCTACAACTTCTACTGGAAGACTATTCCATACATCCACTACCCTCTCAGTAATGTAATACTTTCATTAGTCCCTGGCCTTATCTTATATCTAGGATAACCTTATACCTATCCCACGCATGCTTAAACTCCTTCACTGTATTAACCTCTACCACTTCTACTGGAAGACTATTCCATACATCCACTACCCTCTCAGTAATGTAATACTTTCATTAGTCCCTGGCCTTATCTTATATCTAGGATAGCCTTATACCTATCCCATGCATGCTTAAACTCCTTCACTGTATTAACCTTTACCACTTCTACTGGAAGGCTATTTCATGTATCCACTACCCTCTCAGTAATGTAATACTTTTATTAGTCCCTGACCTTATCTTATATCTAGGGTAGCCTTGTGCCTATCCCACACATGCTTAAACTCCTTCACTGTATTAACCTCTACCACTTCCGCTGGAAGACTATTCCATGCATCCACTACCCTCTCAGTAATGTAATACTTTTATTAGTCCCTGGCCTTATCTTATATCTAGGATAGCCTTATACCTATCCCATGCATGCTTAAACTCCTTCACTGTATTAACCTCTACCACTTCTACTGGGAGACTATTCCATACATCCACTACCCTCTCAGTAACGTAATACTTTCATTAGTCCCTGGCCTTATCTTATATCTAGGAAAGCCTTATACCTCTCCCACGCATGCTTCAACTCCTTCACTGTATTAACCTCTACCACTTCTACTGGAAGACTATTCCATACATCCACTACCCTCTCAGTAAAGTAATACTTTCATTAGTCCCTGGCCTTATCTTATATCTAGGATAGCCTTATACCTATCCCATGCATGCTTCAACTCCTTCACTGTATTAACCTCTACCACTTCTACTGGAAGACTATTCCATACATCCACTACCCTCTCAGTAAAGTAATACTTTCATTAGTCCCTGGCCTTATCTTATATCTAGGATAGCCTTATACCTATCCCACGCATGCTTACACTCCTTCACTGTATTAACCTCTACCACTTCCGCTGGAAGACTATTCCATGCATCCACTACCCTCTCAGTAATGTAATACTTTTATTAGTCCCTGGCCTTATCTTATATCTAGGATAGCCTTATACCTATCCCATGCATGCTTAAACTCCTTCACTGTATTAACCTCTACCACTTCTACTGGGAGACTATTCCATACATCCACTACCCTCTCAGTAACGTAATACTTTCATTAGTCCCTGGCCTTATCTTATATCTAGGATAGCCTTATACCTCTCCCACGCATGCTTCAACTCCTTCACTGTATTAACCTCTACCACTTCTACTGGAAGACTATTCCATACATCCACTACCCTCTCAGTAAAGTAATACTTTCATTAGTCCCTGGCCTTATCTTATATCTAGGATAACCTTATACCTATCCCACGCATGCTTAAACTCCTTCACTGTATTAACCTCTACCACTTCTACTGGAAGACTATTCCATGCATCCACTACCCTCTCAGTAATGTAATACTTTCATTAGTCTCTGACCTTATCTTATATCTAGGATAGCCTTATACCTCTCCCACGCATGCTTCAACTCCTTCACTGTATTAACCTCTACCACTTCTACTGGAAGACTATTCCATACATCCACTACCCTCTCAGTAAAGTAATACTTTCATTAGTCCCTGGCCTTATCTTATATCTAGGATAGCCTTATACCTATCCCACGCATGCTTACACTCCTTCACTGTATTAACCTCTACCACTTCTACTGGAAGACTATTCCATGTATCCACTACCCTCTCAGTAATGTAATACTTTCATTAGTCCCTGGCCTTATCTTATATCTAGGATAGCCTTATACCTATCCCACGCATGCTTAAACTCCGTCATTATATTAACCTCTACCACTTCTACTGGAAGACTATTCCATGCATCCACTACCCTCTCAGTAAAGTAATACTTTCATTAGTCCCTGGCGTTATCTTATATCTAGGATAACCTTATACCTATCCCATGCATGCTTAAACTCCTTCACTGTATTAACCTCTACCACTTCTACTGGAAGACTATTCCATGCATCCACTACCCTCTCAGTAATGTAATACTTTCATTAGTCCCTGGTCTTATCTTATATCTAGGATAGCCTTATACCTATCCCACGCATGCTTAAACTCCTTCACTGTATTAACCTCTACCACTTCTACTGGAAGACTATTCCATGCATCCACTACCCTCTCAGTAATGTAATACTTTCATTAGTCCCTGGCCGTATCTTATATCTAGGATAGCCTTATACCTATCCCACGCATGCTTAAACTCCTTCACTGTATTAACCTCTACCACTTCTACTGGAAGGCTATTCCATGTATCCACTACCCTCTCAGTAATGTAATACTTTCATTAGTCCCTGGCCTTATCTTATATCTAGGATAGCCTTACACCTATCCCACGCATGCTTAAACTCCACTGTATTAACCTCTACCACTTCTACTGGAAGACTATTCCATGCATCCACTACCCTCTCAGTAAAGTAATACTTTCATTAGTCCCTGGCCTTATCTTATATCTAGGATAGCCTTATACCTATCCCACGCATGCTTAAACTCCTTCAATGTATTAACCTCTACCACTTCTACTGGAAGACTATTCCATGCATCCACTACCCTCTCAGTAAAGTAATACTTTCATTAGTCCCTGGCCTTATCTTATATCTAGGATAGCCTTATACCTATCCCATGTATGCTTAAACTCCTTCACTGTATTAACCTCTACCACTTCTACTGGAAGGCTATTCCATGTATCCACTACCCTCTCAGTAATGTAATACTTTCATTAGTCCCTGGCCTTATCTTATATCTAGGATAGCCTTACACCTATCCCACGCATGCTTAAACTCCACTGTATTAACCTCTACCACTTCTACTGGAAGACTATTCCATGCATCCACTACCCTCTCAGTAAAGTAATACTTTCATTAGTCCCTGGCCTTATCTTATATCTAGGATAGCCTTATACCTATCCCACGCATGCTTAAACTCCTTCACTGTATTAACCTCTACCACTTCTACTGGAAGACTATTCCATGCATCCACTACCCTCTCAGTAATGTAATACTTTCATTAGTCCCTGGTCTTATCTTATATCTAGGATAGCCTTATACCTATCCCACGCATGCTTAAACTCCTTCACTGTATTAACCTCTACCACTTCTACTGGAAGACTATTCCATGCATCCACTACCCTCTCAGTAATGTAATACTTTCATTAGTCCCTGGCCGTATCTTATATCTAGGATAGCCTTATACCTATCCCACGCATGCTTAAACTCCTTCACTGTATTAACCTCTACCACTTCTACTGGAAGGCTATTCCATGTATCCACTACCCTCTCAGTAATGTAATACTTTCATTAGTCCCTGGCCTTATCTTATATCTAGGATAGCCTTACACCTATCCCACGCATGCTTAAACTCCACTGTATTAACCTCTACCACTTCTACTGGAAGACTATTTCATGCATCCACTACCCTCTCAGTAAAGTAATACTTTCATTAGTCCCTGGCCTTATCTTATATCTAGGATAGCCTTATACCTATCCCACGCATGCTTAAACTCCTTCACTGTATTAACCTCTACCACTTCTACTGGAAGACTATTCCATGCATCCACTACCCTCTCAGTAATGTAATACTTTCATTAGTCCCTGACATTATCTTATATCTAGGATAGCCTTATACCTATCCCACGCATGCTTAAACTCCTTCACTGTATTAACCTCTACCACTTCTACTGGAAGACTATTCCATACACCCACTACCCTCTCAGTAATGTAATACTTTCATTAGTCCCTGGCCTTATCTTATATCTAGGATAGCCTTATACCAATCCCATGCATGCTTAAACTCCTTCACTGTATTAACCTCTACCACTTCTACTGGAAGACTATTCCATACATCCACTACCCTCTCAGTAAAGTAATACTTTCATTAGTCCCTGGCCTTATCTTATATCTAGGATAGCCTTATACCTATCCCATGCATGCTTAATCTCCTCCACTGTATTAACCTCTACCACTTCTACTGGAAGACTATTCCATACATCCACTACCCTCTCAGTAAAGTAATACTTTCATTAGTCCCTGACCTTATCTTATATCTAGGATAGCCTTATACCTATCCCATGCATGCTTAAACTCCTTCACTGTATTAACCTCTACCACTTCTACTGGAAGACTATTCCATACATCCACTAACCTCTCAGTAAAGTAATACTTTCATTAGTCCCTGGCCTTATCTTATATCTAGGATAGCCTTATACCTATCCCATGCATGCTTAATCTCCTCCACTGTATTAACCTCTACCACTTCTACTGGAAGACTATTCCATACATCCACTAACCTCTCAGTAAAGTAATACTTTCATTAGTCCCTGGCCTTATCTTATATCTAGGATAGCCTTATACCTATCCCATGCATGCTTAAACTCCTTCACTGTATTAACCTCTACCACTTCTACTGGAAGACTATTCCATACATCCACTACCCTCTCAGTAAAGTGATACTTTCATTAGTCCCTGACCTTATCTTATATCTAGGATAGCCTTATACCTATCCCATGCATGCTTAAACTCCTTCACTGTATTAACCTCTACCACTTCTACTGGAAGACTATTCCATACATCCACTACCCTCTCAGTAAAGTGATACTTTCATTAGTCCCTGACCTTATCTTATATCTAGGATAGCCTTATACCTATCCCATGCATGCTTAATCTCCTCCACTGTATTAACCTCTACCACTTCTACTGGAAGACTATTCCATACATCCACTAACCTCTCAGTAAAGTAATACTTTCATTAGTCCCTGGCCTTATCTTATATCTAGGATAGCCTTGTGCCTATCCCACGTATGCTTAAACTCCTTCACTGTATTAACCTCTACCACTTCTACTGGAAGACTATTCCATACATCCAATACACTCTCAGTAAAGTAATACTTTCATTAGTCCCTGGCCTTATCTTATATCTAGGATAGCCTTATACCTATCCCATGCATGCTTAAACTCCTTCACTGTATTAACCTCTACCACTTCTACTGGAAGACTATTCCATGCATCCACTACCCTCTCAGTAAAGTGATACTTTCATTAGTCCCTGACCTTATCTTATATCTAGGATAGCCTTATACCTATCCCATGCATGCTTAAACTCCTTCACTGTATTAACCTCTACCACTTCTACTGGAAGGCTATTCCATACATCCACTACCCTCTCAGTAATGTAATACTTTCATTAGTCCCTGGCCTTATCTTATATCTAGGATAGCCTTATACCTATCCCATGCATGCTTAAACTCCTTCACTGTATTAACCTCTACCACTTCTACTGGAAGACTATTCCATACATACACTACCCTCTCAGTAATGTAATACTTTCATTAGTCCCTGGCCTTATCTTATATCTAGGATAGCCTTATACCTATCCCATGCATGCTTAAACTCATTCACTGTATTAACCTCTACCACTTCTACTGGAAGGCTATTCCATACATCCACTACCCTCTCAGTAATGTAATTCTTTCATTAGTCCCTGGCCTTATCTTATATCGTGGATAGCCTTATACCTATCCCACGCATGCTTAAACTCCTTCACTGTATTAACCTCTACCACTTCTACTGGAAGACTATTCCATACATCCACTACCCTCTCAGTAATGTAATACTTTCATTAGTCCCTGGCCTTATCTTATATCTAGGATAGCCTTATACCTATCCCACGCATGCTTAAACTCCTTCACTGTATTAACCTCTACCACTTCTACTGGAAGACTATTCCATACATCCACTACCCTCTCAGTAATGTAATACTTTCATTAGTCCCTGGCCTTATCTTATATCTAGGATAGCCTTATACCTATCCCATGCATGCTTAAACTCCTTCACTGTATTAACCTTTACCACTTCTACTGGAAGGCTATTTCATGTATCCACTACCCTCTCAGTAATGTAATACTTTTATTAGTCCCTGAACATATCTTATATCTAGGGTAGCCTTGTGCCTATCCCACACATGCTTAAACTCCTTCACTGTATTAACCTCTACCACTTCCGCTGGAAGACTATTCCATGCATCCACTACCCTCTCAGTAATGTAATACTTTTATTAGTCCCTGGCCTTATCTTATATCTAGGATAGCCTTATACCTATCCCATGCATGCTTAAACTCCTTCACTGTATTAACCTCTACCACTTCTACTGGGAGACTATTCCATACATCCACTACCCTCTCAGTAACGTAATACTTTCATTAGTCCCTGGCCTTATCTTATATCTAGGATAGCCTTATACCTCTCCCACGCATGCTTCAACTCCTTCAGTGTATTAACCTCTACCACTTCTACTGGAAGACTATTCCATACATCCACTACCCTCTCAGTAATGTAATTCTTTCATTAGTCCCTGGCCTTATCTTATATCGTGGATAGCCTTATACCTATCCCACGCATGCTTAAACTCCTTCACTGTATTAACCTCTACAACTTCTACTGGAAGACTATTCCATACATCCACTACCCTCTCAGTAATGTAATACTTTCATTAGTCCCTGGCCTTATCTTATATCTAGGATAACCTTATACCTATCCCACGCATGCTTAAACTCCTTCACTGTATTAACCTCTACCACTTCTACTGGAAGACTATTCCATACATCCACTACCCTCTCAGTAATGTAATACTTTCATTAGTCCCTGGCCTTATCTTATATCTAGGATAGCCTTATACCTATCCCATGCATGCTTAAACTCCTTCACTGTATTAACCTTTACCACTTCTACTGGATGGCTATTTCATGTATCCACTACCCTCTCAGTAATGTAATACTTTTATTAGTCCCTGACCTTATCTTATATCTAGGGTAGCCTTGTGCCTATCCCACACATGCTTAAACTCCTTCACTGTATTAACCTCTACCACTTCCGCTGGAAGACTATTCCATGCATCCACTACCCTCTCAGTAATGTAATACTTTTATTAGTCCCTGGCCTTATCTTATATCTAGGATAGCCTTATACCTATCCCATGCATGCTTAAACTCCTTCACTGTATTAACCTCTACCACTTCTACTGGGAGACTATTCCATACATCCACTACCCTCTCAGTAACGTAATACTTTCATTAGTCCCTGGCCTTATCTTATATCTAGGAAAGCCTTATACCTCTCCCACGCATGCTTCAACTCCTTCACTGTATTAACCTCTACCACTTCTACTGGAAGACTATTCCATACATCCACTACCCTCTCAGTAAAGTAATACTTTCATTAGTCCCTGGCCTTATCTTATATCTAGGATAGCCTTATACCTATCCCATGCATGCTTCAACTCCTTCACTGTATTAACCTCTACCACTTCTACTGGAAGACTATTCCATACATCCACTACCCTCTCAGTAAAGTAATACTTTCATTAGTCCCTGGCCTTATCTTATATCTAGGATAGCCTTATACCTATCCCACGCATGCTTACACTCCTTCACTGTATTAACCTCTACCACTTCCGCTGGAAGACTATTCCATGCATCCACTACCCTCTCAGTAATGTAATACTTTTATTAGTCCCTGGCCTTATCTTATATCTAGGATAGCCTTATACCTATCCCATGCATGCTTAAACTCCTTCACTGTATTAACCTCTACCACTTCTACTGGGAGACTATTCCATACATCCACTACCCTCTCAGTAACGTAATACTTTCATTAGTCCCTGGCCTTATCTTATATCTAGGATAGCCTTATACCTCTCCCACGCATGCTTCAACTCCTTCACTGTATTAACCTCTACCACTTCTACTGGAAGACTATTCCATACATCCACTACCCTCTCAGTAAAGTAATACTTTCATTAGTCCCTGGCCTTATCTTATATCTAGGATAACCTTATACCTATCCCACGCATGCTTAAACTCCTTCACTGTATTAACCTCTACCACTTCTACTGGAAGACTATTCCATGCATCCACTACCCTCTCAGTAATGTAATACTTTCATTAGTCTCTGACCTTATCTTATATCTAGGATAGCCTTATACCTCTCCCACGCATGCTTCAACTCCTTCACTGTATTAACCTCTACCACTTCTACTGGAAGACTATTCCATACATCCACTACCCTCTCAGTAAAGTAATACTTTCATTAGTCCCTGGCCTTATCTTATATCTAGGATAGCCTTATACCTATCCCACGCATGCTTACACTCCTTCACTGTATTAACCTCTACCACTTCTACTGGAAGACTATTCCATGTATCCACTACCCTCTCAGTAATGTAATACTTTCATTAGTCCCTGGCCTTATCTTATATCTAGGATAGCCTTATACCTATCCCACGCATGCTTAAACTCCGTCATTATATTAACCTCTACCACTTCTACTGGAAGACTATTCCATGCATCCACTACCCTCTCAGTAAAGTAATACTTTTATTAGTCCCTGGCGTTATCTTATATCTAGGATAACCTTATACCTATCCCATGCATGCTTAAACTCCTTCACTGTATTAACCTCTACCACTTCTACTGGAAGACTATTCCATGCATCCACTACCCTCTCAGTAATGTAATACTTTCATTAGTCCCTGGTCTTATCTTATATCTAGGATAGCCTTATACCTATCCCACGCATGCTTAAACTCCTTCACTGTATTAACCTCTACCACTTCTACTGGAAGACTATTCCATGCATCCACTACCCTCTCAGTAATGTAATACTTTCATTAGTCCCTGGCCGTATCTTATATCTAGGATAGCCTTATACCTATCCCACGCATGCTTAAACTCCTTCACTGTATTAACCTCTACCACTTCTACTGGAAGGCTATTCCATGTATCCACTACCCTCTCAGTAATGTAATACTTTCATTAGTCCCTGGCCTTATCTTATATCTAGGATAGCCTTACACCTATCCCACGCATGCTTAAACTCCACTGTATTAACCTCTACCACTTCTACTGGAAGACTATTCCATGCATCCACTACCCTCTCAGTAAAGTAATACTTTCATTAGTCCCTGGCCTTATCTTATATCTAGGATAGCCTTATACCTATCCCACGCATGCTTAAACTCCTTCAATGTATTAACCTCTACCACTTCTACTGGAAGACTATTCCATGCATCCACTACCCTCTCAGTAAAGTAATACTTTCATTAGTCCCTGGCCTTATCTTATATCTAGGATAGCCTTATACCTATCCCATGTATGCTTAAACTCCTTCACTGTATTAACCTCTACCACTTCTACTGGAAGGCTATTCCATGTATCCACTACCCTCTCAGTAATGTAATACTTTCATTAGTCCCTGGCCTTATCTTATATCTAGGATAGCCTTACACCTATCCCACGCATGCTTAAACTCCACTGTATTAACCTCTACCACTTCTACTGGAAGACTATTCCATGCATCCACTACCCTCTCAGTAAAGTAATACTTTCATTAGTCCCTGGCCTTATCTTATATCTAGGATAGCCTTATACCTATCCCACGCATGCTTAAACTCCTTCACTGTATTAACCTCTACCACTTCTACTGGAAGACTATTCCATGCATCCACTACCCTCTCAGTAATGTAATACTTTCATTAGTCCCTGGTCTTATCTTATATCTAGGATAGCCTTATACCTATCCCACGCATGCTTAAACTCCTTCACTGTATTAACCTCTACCACTTCTACTGGAAGACTATTCCATGCATCCACTACCCTCTCAGTAATGTAATACTTTCATTAGTCCCTGGCCGTATCTTATATCTAGGATAGCCTTATACCTATCCCACGCATGCTTAAACTCCTTCACTGTATTAACCTCTACCACTTCTACTGGAAGGCTATTCCATGTATCCACTACCCTCTCAGTAATGTAATACTTTCATTAGTCCCTGGCCTTATCTTATATCTAGGATAGCCTTACACCTATCCCACGCATGCTTAAACTCCACTGTATTAACCTCTACCACTTCTACTGGAAGACTATTTCATGCATCCACTACCCTCTCAGTAAAGTAATACTTTCATTAGTCCCTGGCCTTATCTTATATCTAGGATAGCCTTATACCTATCCCACGCATGCTTAAACTCCTTCACTGTATTAACCTCTACCACTTCTACTGGAAGACTATTCCATGCATCCACTACCCTCTCAGTAAAGTAATACTTTCATTAGTCCCTGGCCTTATCTTATATCTAGGATAGCCTTATACCTATCCCATGTATGCTTAAACTCCTTCACTGTATTAACCTCTACCACTTCTACTGGAAGGCTATTCCATGTATCCACTACCCTCTCAGTAATGTAATACTTTCATTAGTCCCTGGCCTTATCTTATATCTAGGATAGCCTTACACCTATCCCACGCATGCTTAAACTCCACTGTATTAACCTCTACCACTTCTACTGGAAGACTATTCCATGCATCCACTACCCTCTCAGTAAAGTAATACTTTCATTAGTCCCTGGCCTTATCTTATATCTAGGATAGCCTTATACCTATCCCACGCATGCTTAAACTCCTTCACTGTATTAACCTCTACCACTTCTACTGGAAGACTATTCCATGCATCCACTACCCTCTCAGTAAAGTAATACTTTCATTAGTCCCTGGCCTTATCTTATATCTAGGATAGCCTTATACCTATCCTACGCATGCTTAAACTCCTTCACTGTATTAACCTCTACCACTTCTACTGGAAGGCTATTCCATGCATCCACTACCCTCTCAGTAATGTAATACTTTCATTAGTCCCTGACATTATCTTATATCTAGGATAGCCTTATACCTATCCCACGCATGCTTAAACTCCTTCACTGTATTAACCTCTACCACTTCTACTGGAAGACTATTCCATACACCCACTACCCTCTCAGTAATGTAATACTTTCATTAGTCCCTGGCCTTATCTTATATCTAGGATAGCCTTATACCTATCCCATGCATGCTTAAACTCCTTCACTGTATTAACCTCTACCACTTCCACTGGAAGACTATTCCATGCATCCACTACCCTCTCAGTAATGTAATACTTTCATTAGTCCCTGGCCTTATCTTATATCTAGGATAGCCTTATACCTATCCCACGCATGCTTAAACTCCTTCATTGTATTAACCTCTACCACTTCTACTGGAAGATTATTCCATACATCCACTACCCTCTCAGTAAAGTAATCCTTTCATTAGTCCCTGGCCTTATCTTATATCTAGGATAGCCTTGTGCCTATCCCACGCATGCTTAAACTCCTTCACTGTATTAACCTCTACCACTTCTACTGGAAGACTATTCCATACATCCACTACCCTCTCAGTAAAGTAATACTTTCATTAGTCCCTGGCCTTATCTTATATCTAGGATAACCTTATACCTATCCCATGCATGCTTAAACTCCTTCACTGTATTAACCTCTACCACTTCTGCTGGAAGACTATTCCATACATCCACTACCCTCTCAGTAATGTAATACTTTCATTAGTCCTTGGCCTTATCTTATATCTAGGATAGCCTTATACCAATCCCATGCATGCTTAAACTCCTTCACTGTATTAACCTCTACCACTTCTACTGGAAGACTATTCCATACATCCACTACCCTCTCAGTAAAGTAATACTTTCATTAGTCCCTGGCCTTATCTTATATCTAGGATAGCCTTATACCTATCCCATGCATGCTTAATCTCCTCCACTGTATTAACCTCTACCACTTCTACTGGAAGACTATTCCATACATCCGCTACCCTCTCAGTAAAGTAATACTTTCATTAGTCCCTGACCTTATCTTATATCTAGGATAGCCTTATACCTATCCCATGCATGCTTAAACTCCTTCACTGTATTAACCTCTACCACTTCTACTGGAAGACTATTCCATACATCCACTAACCTCTCAGTAAAGTAATACTTTCATTAGTCCCTGGCCTTATCTTATATCTAGGATAGCCTTATACCTATCCCATGCATGCTTAATCTCCTCCACTGTATTAACCTCTACCACTTCTACTGGAAGACTATTCCATACATCCACTAACCTCTCAGTAAAGTAATACTTTCATTAGTCCCTGGCCTTATCTTATATCTAGGATAGCCTTATACCTATCCCATGCATGCTTAAACTCCTTCACTGTATTAACCTCTACCACTTCTACTGGAAGACTATTCCATACATCCACTACCCTCTCAGTAAAGTGATACTTTCATTAGTCCCTGACCTTATCTTATATCTAGGATAGCCTTATACCTATCCCATGCATGCTTAAACTCCTTCACTGTATTAACCTCTACCACTTCTACTGGAAGACTATTCCATACATCCACTACCCTCTCAGTAAAGTGATACTTTCATTAGTCCCTGACCTTATCTTATATCTAGGATAGCCTTATACCTATCCCATGCATGCTTAATCTCCTCCACTGTATTAACCTCTACCACTTCTACTGGAAGACTATTCCATACATCCACTAACCTCTCAGTAAAGTAATACTTTCATTAGTCCCTGGCCTTATCTTATATCTAGGATAGCCTTGTGCCTATCCCACGTATGCTTAAACTCCTTCACTGTATTAACCTCTACCACTTCTACTGGAAGACTATTCCATACATCCAATACACTCTCAGTAAAGTAATACTTTCATTAGTCCCTGGCCTTATCTTATATCTAGGATAGCCTTATACCTATCCCATGCATGCTTAAACTCCTTCACTGTATTAACCTCTACCACTTCTACTGGAAGACTATTCCATGCATCCACTACCCTCTCAGTAAAGTGATACTTTCATTAGTCCCTGACCTTATCTTATATCTAGGATAGCCTTATACCTATCCCATGCATGCTTAAACTCCTTCACTGTATTAACCTCTACCACTTCTACTGGAAGACTATTCCATACATCCACTACCCTCTCAGTAAAGTGATACTTTCATTAGTCCCTGACCTTATCTTATATCTAGGATAGCCTTATACCTATCCCATGCATGCTTAAACTCCATCACTGTATTAACCTCTACCACTTCTACTGGAAGACTATTCCATGCATCCACTACCCTCTCAGTAAAGTAATACTTTCATTAGTCCCTGGCCTTATCTTATATCTAGGATAGCCTTATACCTATCCCATGCATGCTTAAACTCCTTCACTGTATTAACCTCTACCTCTTCTACTGGAAGACTATTCCATACATCCACTACCCTCTCAGTAAAGTAATACTTTCATTAGTCCCTGGCCTTATCTTATATCTAGGATAGCCTTATACCTATCCCACGCATGCTTAAACTCCTTCACTGTATTAACCTCTACCACTTCTACTGGAAGGCTATTCCATGCACCCACTACCCTCTCAGTAAAGTGATACTTTCATTAGTCCCTGGCCTTATCTTATATCTAGGATAGCCTTATACCTATCCCATGCATGCTTAAACTCCTTCACTGTATTAACCTCTACCACTTCTACTGGAAGACTATTCCATACATCCACTACCCTCTCAGTAATGTAATACTTTCATTAGTCCCTGGCCTTATCTTATATCTAGGATAGCCTTATACCTATCCCACGCATGCTTAAACTCCTTCACTGTATTAGCCTCTACCACTTCTACTGGAAGACTATTCCATGCATCCACTACCCTCTCAGTAATGTAATACTTTCATTAGTCCCTGACCTTATCTTATATCTAGGATAGCCTTATACCTATCCCATGCATGCTTAAACTCCTTCACTGTATTAAACTCTACCACTTCTACTGGAAGACTATTCCATACATCCACTACCCTCTCAGTAAAGTAATACTTTCATTAGTCCCTGGCCTTATCTTATATCTAGGATAGCCTTATACCTATCCCACGCATGTTTAAACTCCTTCACTGTATTAACCTCTACCACTTCTACTGGAAGACTATTCCATGCATCCACTACCCTCTCAGTAAAGTAATACTTTCATTAGTCCCTGACCTTATCTTATATCTAGGATAGCCTTATACCTATCCCACGCATGTTTAAACTCCTTCACTGTATTAACCTCTACCACTTCTACTGGAAGACTATTCCATACATCCACTACCCTCTCAGTAAAGTAATACTTTCATTAGTCCCTGACCTTATCTTATATCTAGGATAGCCTTATACCTATCCCACGCATGCTTAAACTCCTTCACTGTATTAACCTCTACCACTTCTACTGGAAGACTATTCCATACATCCACTACCCTCTCAGTAATGTAATACTTTCATTAGTCCCTGACCTTATCTTATATCTAGGATAGCCTTATACCTATCCCACGCATGCTTAAACTCCTTCACTGTATTAACCTCTACCACTTCTGCTGGAAGACTATTCCATACATCCACTACCCTCTCAGTAATGTAATACTTTCATTAGTCCCTGACCTTATCTTATATCTAGGATAGCCTTATACCTATCCCACGCATGCTTAAACTCCTTCACTGTATTAACCTCTACCACTTCTACTGGAAGACTATTCCATACATCCACTACCCTCTCAGTAATGTAATACTTTCATTAGTCCCTGACCTTATCTTATATCTAGGATAGCCTTCTGCCTATCCCACGCATGCTTAAACTCCTTCACTGTATTAACCTCTACCACTTCTACTGGAAGACTATTCCATACATCCACTACCCTCTCAGTAATGTAATACTTTCATTAGTCCCTGGCCTTATCTTATATCTAGGATAGCCTTACACCTATCCCACGCATGCTTAAACTCCTTCACTGTATTAACCTCTACCACTTCTACTGGAAGACTATTCCATGCATCCACTACCCTCTCAGTAAAGTAATACTTTCATTAGTCCCTGACCTTATCTTATATCTAGGATAGCCTTACACCTATCCCACGCATGCTTAAAATCCTTCACTGTATTAACCTCTACCACTTCTACTGGAAGACTATTCCATGTATCCACTACCCTCTCAGTAATGTAATACTTTCATTAGTCCCTGACCTTATCTTATATCTAGGATAGACTTATACCTATCCCATGCATGCTTAAACTCCTTCACTGTATTAACCTCTACCACTTCTACTGGAAGACTATTCCATGCATCCACTACCCTCTCAGTAAAGTGATACTTTCATTAGTCCCTGACCTTATCTTATATCTAGGATAGCCTTATACCTATCCCATGCATGCTTAAACTCCTTCACTGTATTAACCTCTACCACTTCTACTGGAAGACTATTCCATACATCCACTACCCTCTCAGTAAAGTGATACTTTCATTAGTCCCTGACCTTATCTTATATCTAGGATAGCCTTATACCTATCCCATGCATGCTTAAACTCCATCACTGTATTAACCTCTACCACTTCTACTGGAAGACTATTCCATGCATCCACTACCCTCTCAGTAAAGTAATACTTTCATTAGTCCCTGGCCTTATCTTATATCTAGGATAGCCTTATACCTATCCCATGCATGCTTAAACTCCTTCACTGTATTAACCTCTACCTCTTCTACTGGAAGACTATTCCATACATCCACTACCCTCTCAGTAAAGTAATACTTTCATTAGTCCCTGGCCTTATCTTATATCTAGGATAGCCTTATACCTATCCCACGCATGCTTAAACTCCTTCACTGTATTAACCTCTACCACTTCTACTGGAAGGCTATTCCATGCACCCACTACCCTCTCAGTAAAGTGATACTTTCATTAGTCCCTGGCCTTATCTTATATCTAGGATAGCCTTATACCTATCCCATGCATGCTTAAACTCCTTCACTGTATTAACCTCTACCACTTCTACTGGAAGACTATTCCATACATCCACTACCCTCTCAGTAATGTAATACTTTCATTAGTCCCTGGCCTTATCTTATATCTAGGATAGCCTTATACCTATCCCACGCATGCTTAAACTCCTTCACTGTATTAACCTCTACCACTTCTACTGGAAGACTATTCCATGCATCCACTACCCTCTCAGTAATGTAATACTTTCATTAGTCCCTGACCTTATCTTATATCTAGGATAGCCTTATACCTATCCCATGCATGCTTAAACTCCTTCACTGTATTAAACTCTACCACTTCTACTGGAAGACTATTCCATACATCCACTACCCTCTCAGTAAAGTAATACTTTCATTAGTCCCTGGCCTTATCTTATATCTAGGATAGCCTTATACCTATCCCACGCATGTTTAAACTCCTTCACTGTATTAACCTCTACCACTTCTACTGGAAGACTATTCCATGCATCCACTACCCTCTCAGTAAAGTAATACTTTCATTAGTCCCTGACCTTATCTTATATCTAGGATAGCCTTATACCTATCCCACGCATGTTTAAACTCCTTCACTGTATTAACCTCTACCACTTCTACTGGAAGACTATTCCATACATCCACTACCCTCTCAGTAAAGTAATACTTTCATTAGTCCCTGACCTTATCTTATATCTAGGATAGCCTTATACCTATCCCACGCATGCTTAAACTCCTTCACTGTATTAACCTCTACCACTTCTACTGGAAGACTATTCCATACATCCACTACCCTCTCAGTAATGTAATACTTTCATTAGTCCCTGACCTTATCTTATATCTAGGATAGCCTTATACCTATCCCACGCATGCTTAAACTCCTTCACTGTATTAACCTCTACCACTTCTGCTGGAAGACTATTCCATACATCCACTACCCTCTCAGTAATGTAATACTTTCATTAGTCCCTGACCTTATCTTATATCTAGGATAGCCTTATACCTATCCCACGCATGCTTAAACTCCTTCACTGTATTAACCTCTACCACTTCTACTGGAAGACTATTCCATACATCCACTACCCTCTCAGTAATGTAATACTTTCATTAGTCCCTGACCTTATCTTATATCTAGGATAGCCTTCTGCCTATCCCACGCATGCTTAAACTCCTTCACTGTATTAACCTCTACCACTTCTACTGGAAGACTATTCCATACATCCACTACCCTCTCAGTAATGTAATACTTTCATTAGTCCCTGGCCTTATCTTATATCTAGGATAGCCTTACACCTATCCCACGCATGCTTAAACTCCTTCACTGTATTAACCTCTACCACTTCTACTGGAAGACTATTCCATGCATCCACTACCCTCTCAGTAAAGTAATACTTTCATTAGTCCCTGACCTTATCTTATATCTAGGATAGCCTTACACCTATCCCACGCATGCTTAAAATCCTTCACTGTATTAACCTCTACCACTTCTACTGGAAGACTATTCCATGTATCCACTACCCTCTCAGTAATGTAATACTTTCATTAGTCCCTGACCTTATCTTATATCTAGGATAGACTTATACCTATCCCACGCATGCTTAAACTCCTTCACTGTATTAACCTCTACCACTTCTACTGGAAGGCTATTCCATGTATCCACTACCCTCTCAGTAATGTAATACTTTCATTAGTCCCTGGCCTTATCTTATATCTAGGATAGCCTTACACCTATCCCACGCATGCTTAAACTCCTTCACTGTATTAACCTCTACCACTTCTACTGGAAGACTATTCCATGCATCCACTACCCTCTCAGTAAAGTAATACTTTCATTAGTCCCTGGCCTTATCTTATATCTAGGATAGCCTTATACCTATCCCATGCATGCTTAAACTCCTTCACTGTATTAACCTCTACCACTTCTACTGGAAGACTATTCCATACATCCACTACCCTCTCTGTAAAGTAATACTTTCATTAGTCCCTGGCCTTATCTTATATCTAGGATAGCCTTATACCTATCCCATGCATGCTTAAACTCCTTCACTGTATTAACCTCTACCACTTCTACTGGAAGACTATTCCATACATCCACTACCCTCTCAGTAATGTAATACTTTCATTAGTCCCTGGCCTTATCTTATATCGTGGATAGCCTTATACCTATCCCATGCATGCTTAAACTCCTTCACTGTATTAACCTCTACCACTTCTACTGGAAGACTATTCCATACATCTACTACCCTCTCAGTAATGTAATACTTTCATTAGTCCCTGGCCTTATCTTATATCTAGGATAGCCTTATACCTATCCCACGCATGCTTAAACTCCTTCATTGTATTAACCTCTACCACTTCTACTGGAAGATTATTCCATACATCCACTACCCTCTCAGTAAAGTAATCCTTTCATTAGTCCCTGGCCTTATCTTATATCTAGGATAGCCTTGTGCCTATCCCACGCATGCTTAAACTCCTTCACTGTATTAACCTCTACCACTTCTACTGGAAGACTATTCCATACATCCACTACCCTCTCAGTAAAGTAATACTTTCATTAGTCCCTGGCCTTATCTTATATCTAGGATAACCTTATACCTATCCCATGCATGCTTAAACTCCTTCACTGTATTAACCTCTACCACTTCTACTGGAAGACTATTCCATACATCCGCTACCCTCTCAGTAAAGTAATACTTTCATTAGTCCCTGACCTTATCTTATATCTAGGATAGCCTTATACCTATCCCATGCATGCTTAAACTCCTTCACTGTATTAACCTCTACCACTTCTACTGGAAGACTATTCCATACATCCACTAACCTCTCAGTAAAGTAATACTTTCATTAGTCCCTGGCCTTATCTTATATCTAGGATAGCCTTATACCTATCCCATGCATGCTTAATCTCCTCCACTGTATTAACCTCTACCACTTCTACTGGAAGACTATTCCATACATCCACTAACCTCTCAGTAAAGTAATACTTTCATTAGTCCCTGGCCTTATCTTATATCTAGGATAGCCTTATACCTATCCCATGCATGCTTAAACTCCTTCACTGTATTAACCTCTACCACTTCTACTGGAAGACTATTCCATACATCCACTACCCTCTCAGTAAAGTGATACTTTCATTAGTCCCTGACCTTATCTTATATCTAGGATAGCCTTATACCTATCCCATGCATGCTTAAACTCCTTCACTGTATTAACCTCTACCACTTCTACTGGAAGACTATTCCATACATCCACTACCCTCTCAGTAAAGTGATACTTTCATTAGTCCCTGACCTTATCTTATATCTAGGATAGCCTTATACCTATCCCATGCATGCTTAATCTCCTCCACTGTATTAACCTCTACCACTTCTACTGGAAGACTATTCCATACATCCACTAACCTCTCAGTAAAGTAATACTTTCATTAGTCCCTGGCCTTATCTTATATCTAGGATAGCCTTGTGCCTATCCCACGTATGCTTAAACTCCTTCACTGTATTAACCTCTACCACTTCTACTGGAAGACTATTCCATACATCCAATACACTCTCAGTAAAGTAATACTTTCATTAGTCCCTGGCCTTATCTTATATCTAGGATAGCCTTATACCTATCCCATGCATGCTTAAACTCCTTCACTGTATTAACCTCTACCACTTCTACTGGAAGACTATTCCATGCATCCACTACCCTCTCAGTAAAGTGATACTTTCATTAGTCCCTGACCTTATCTTATATCTAGGATAGCCTTATACCTATCCCATGCATGCTTAAACTCCTTCACTGTATTAACCTCTACCACTTCTACTGGAAGACTATTCCATACATCCACTACCCTCTCAGTAAAGTGATACTTTCATTAGTCCCTGGCCTTATCTTATATCTAGGATAGCCTTATACCTATCCCATGCATGCTTAAACTCCTTCACTGTATTAACCTCTACCACTTCTACTGGAAGACTATTCCATACATCCACTACCCTCTCAGTAATGTAATACTTTCATTAGTCCCTGGCCTTATCTTATATCTAGGATAGCCTTATACCTATCCCACGCATGCTTAAACTCCTTCACTGTATTAACCTCTACCACTTCTACTGGAAGACTATTCCATGCATCCACTACCCTCTCAGTAATGTAATACTTTCATTAGTCCCTGACCTTATCTTATATCTAGGATAGCCTTATACCTATCCCATGCATGCTTAAACTCCTTCACTGTATTAAACTCTACCACTTCTACTGGAAGACTATTCCATACATCCACTACCCTCTCAGTAAAGTAATACTTTCATTAGTCCCTGGCCTTATCTTATATCTAGGATAGCCTTATACCTATCCCACGCATGTTTAAACTCCTTCACTGTATTAACCTCTACCACTTCTACTGGAAGACTATTCCATGCATCCACTACCCTCTCAGTAAAGTAATACTTTCATTAGTCCCTGACCTTATCTTATATCTAGGATAGCCTTATACCTATCCCACGCATGTTTAAACTCCTTCACTGTATTAACCTCTACCACTTCTACTGGAAGACTATTCCATACATCCACTACCCTCTCAGTAAAGTAATACTTTCATTAGTCCCTGACCTTATCTTATATCTAGGATAGCCTTATACCTATCCCACGCATGCTTAAACTCCTTCACTGTATTAACCTCTACCACTTCTACTGGAAGACTATTCCATACATCCACTACCCTCTCAGTAATGTAATACTTTCATTAGTCCCTGACCTTATCTTATATCTAGGATAGCCTTATACCTATCCCACGCATGCTTAAACTCCTTCACTGTATTAACCTCTACCACTTCTGCTGGAAGACTATTCAATACATCCACTACCCTCTCAGTAATGTAATACTTTCATTAGTCCCTGACCTTATCTTATATCTAGGATAGCCTTATACCTATCCCACGCATGCTTAAACTCCTTCACTGTATTAACCTCTACCACTTCTACTGGAAGACTATTCCATACATCCACTACCCTCTCAGTAATGTAATACTTTCATTAGTCCCTGACCTTATCTTATATCTAGGATAGCCTTCTGCCTATCCCACGCATGCTTAAACTCCTTCACTGTATTAACCTCTACCACTTCTACTGGAAGACTATTCCATACATCCACTACCCTCTCAGTAATGTAATACTTTCATTAGTCCCTGGCCTTATCTTATATCTAGGATAGCCTTACACCTATCCCACGCATGCTTAAACTCCTTCACTGTATTAACCTCTACCACTTCTACTGGAAGACTATTCCATGCATCCACTACCCTCTCAGTAAAGTAATACTTTCATTAGTCCCTGACCTTATCTTATATCTAGGATAGCCTTACACCTATCCCACGCATGCTTAAAATCCTTCACTGTATTAACCTCTACCACTTCTACTGGAAGACTATTCCATGTATCCACTACCCTCTCAGTAATGTAATACTTTCATTAGTCCCTGACCTTATCTTATATCTAGGATAGACTTATACCTATCCCACGCATGCTTAAACTCCTTCACTGTATTAACCTCTACCACTTCTACTGGAAGGCTATTCCATGTATCCACTACCCTCTCAGTAATGTAATACTTTCATTAGTCCCTGGCCTTATCTTATATCTAGGATAGCCTTACACCTATCCCACGCATGCTTAAACTCCTTCACTGTATTAACCTCTACCACTTCTACTGGAAGACTATTCCATGCATCCACTACCCTCTCAGTAAAGTAATACTTTCATTAGTCCCTGGCCTTATCTTATATCTAGGATAGCCTTATACCTATCCCATGCATGCTTAAACTCCTTCACTGTATTAACCTCTACCACTTCTACTGGAAGACTATTCCATACATCCACTACCCTCTCAGTAAAGTAATACTTTCATTAGTCCCTGGCCTTATCTTATATCTAGGATAGCCTTATACCTATCCCATGCATGCTTAAACTCCTTCACTGTATTAACCTCTACCACTTCTACTGGAAGACTATTCCATACATCCACTACCCTCTCAGTAATGTAATACTTTCATTAGTCCCTGGCCTTATCTTATATCGTGGATAGCCTTATACCTATCCCATGCATGCTTAAACTCCTTCACTGTATTAACCTCTACCACTTCTACTGGAAGACTATTCCATACATCCACTACCCTCTCAGTAATGTAATACTTTCATTAGTCCCTGACCTTATCTTATATCTAGGATAGCCTTATACCTATCCCATGCATGCTTAAACTCCTTCACTGTATTAACCTCTACCACTTCTACTGGAAGACTATTCCATACATCCACTACCCTCTCAGTAATGTAATACTTTCATTAGTCCCTGGCCTTATCTTATATCTAGGATAGCCTTATACCTATCCCACGCATGCTTAAACTCCTTCACTGTATTAACCTCTACCACTTCTACTGGAAGACTATTCCATACATCCACTACCCTCTCAGTAATGTAATACTTTCATTAGTCCCTGGCCTTATCTTATATCTAGGATAGCCTTATACCTATCCCATGCATGCTTAATCTCCTCCACTGTATTAACCTCTACCACTTCTACTGGAAGGCTATTCCATGCATCCACTACCCTCTCAGTAAAGTAATACTTTCATTAGTCCCTGGCCTTTTCTTATATCTAGGATAGCCTTATACCTATCCCATGCATGCTTAAACTCCTTCACTGTATTAACCTCTACCACTTCTACTGGAAGACTATTCCATACATCCACTACCCTCTCAGTAATGTAATACTTTCATTAGTCCCTGGCCTTATCTTATATCTAGGATAGCCTTGTGCCTATCCCATGCATGCTTAAACTCCTTCACTGTATTAACCTCTACCACTTCTACTGGAAGACTATTCCATACATCCACTACCCTCTCAGTAATGTAATTCTTTCATTAGTCCCTGGCCTTATCTTATATCTAGGATAGCCTTATACCTATCCCATGCATGCTTAAACTCCTTCACTGTATTAACCTCTACCACTTCTATTGGAAGACTATTCCATACATCCACTACCCTCTCAGTAAAGTAATACTATCATTAGTCCCTGGCCTTATCTTATATCTAGGATAGCCTTATACCTATCCCACGCATGCTTAAACTCCTTCACTGTATTAACCTCTACCACTTCTACTGGAAGACTATTCCATACATCCACTACCCTCTCAGTAAAGTAATACTTTCATTAGTCACTGGCCTTATCTTATATCTAGGATAGCCTTATACCTATCCCATGCATGCTTAATCTCCTCCACTGTATTAACCTCTACCACTTCTACTGGAAGACTATTCCATACATCCACTACCCTCTCAGTAATGTAATTCTTTCATTAGTCCCTGGCCTTATCTTATATCTAGGATAGCCTTATACCTATCCCATGCATGCTTAAACTCCTTCACTGTATTAACCTCTACCACTTCTACTGGAAGACTATTCCATACATCCACTACCCTCTCAGTAATGTAATACTTTCATTAGTCCCTGGCCTTATCTTATATCTAGGATAGCCTTATACCTATCCCACGCATGCTTAAACTCCCTCACTGTATTAACCTCTACCACTTCTACTGGAAGACTATTCCATACATCCACTACCCTCTCAGTAATGTAATACTTTCATTAGTCCCTGGCCTTATCTTATATCTAGGATAGCCTTATACCTATCCCACGCATGCTTAAACTCCTTCCCTGTATTAACCTCTACCACTTCTACTGGAAGACTATTCCATACATCCACTACCCTCTCAGTAATGTAATACTTTCATTAGTCCCTGGCCTTATCTTATATCTAGGATAGCCTTATACCTATCCCACGCATGCTTAAACTCCTTCCCTGTATTAACCTCTACCACTTCTACTGGAAGACTATTCCATACATCCACTACCCTCTCAGTAATGTAATACTTTCATTAGTCCCTGGCCTTATCTTATATCTAGGATAGCCTTATACCTATCCCACGCATGCTTAAACTCCTTCCCTGTATTAACCTCTACCACTTCTACTGGAAGACTATTCCATACATCCACTACCCTCTCAGTAAGGTAATACTTTCATTAGTCCCCAGTTCCTTATCTTATATCTAGGATAACCTTATACCTATCCCACGCATGCTTAAACTCCTTCACTGTATTAACCTCTACCACTTCTACTGGAAGACTATTCCATACATCCACTACCCTCTCAGTAAAGTAATACTTTCATTAGTCATTGGCCTTATCTTATATCTAGGATAGCCTTATACCTATCCCACGCATGCTTAAACTCCTTCACTGTATTAACCTCTACCACTTCTACTGGAAGACTATTCCATACATCCACTACCCTCTCAGTAATGTAATACTTTCATTAGTCCCTGACCTTATCTTATATCTAGGATAGCCTTATACCTATCCCACGCATGCTTAAACTCCTTCACTGTATTAACCTCTACCACTTCTACTGGAAGACTATTCCATGCATCCACTACCCTCTCAGTAAAGTAATACTTTCATTAGTCCCTGGCCTTATCTTATATCTAGGATAGCCTTATACCTATCCCATGCATGCTTAAACTCCTTCACTGTATTAACCTCTACCACTTCTACTGGAAGACTATTCCATACATCCACTACCCTCTCAGTAATGTAATCCTTTCATTAGTCCCTGGCCCTCTCTTATATCTAGGATAGCCTTATACCTATCCCATGCATGCTTAAACTCCTTCACTGTATTAACCTCTACCACTTCTACTGGAAGACTATTCCATACATCCACTACCCTCTCAGTAATGTAATACTTTCATTAGTCCCTGACCTTATCTTATATCTAGGATAGCCTTATACCTATCCCACGCATGCTTAAACTCCTTCACTGTATTAACCTCTACCACTTCTGCTGGAAGACTATTCCATACATCCACTACCCTCTCAGTAATGTAATACTTTCATTAGTCCCTGACCTTATCTTATATCTAGGATAGCCTTATACCTATCCCACGCATGCTTAAACTCCTTCACTGTATTAACCTCTACCACTTCTGCTGGAAGACTATTCCATACATCCACTACCCTCTCAGTAATGTAATACTTTCATTAGTCCCTGACCTTATCTTATATCTAGGATAGCCTTATACCTATCCCACGCATGCTTAAACTCCTTCACTGTATTAACCTCTACCACTTCTACTGGAAGACTATTCCATACATCCACTACCCTCTCAGTAATGTAATACTTTCATTAGTCCCTGACCTTATCTTATATCTAGGATAGCCTTGTGCCTATCCCATGCATGCTTAAACTCCTTCACTGTATTAACCTCTACCACTTCTACTGGAAGACTATTCCATACATCCACTACCCTCTCAGTAAAGTAATACTTTCATTAGTCCCTGGCCTTATCTTATATCTAGGATAGCCTTATACCTATCCCATGCATGCTTAAACTCCTTCACTGTATTAACCTCTACCACTTCTACTGGAAGACTATTCCATACATCCACTACCCTCTCTGTAAAGTAATACTTTCATTAGTCCCTGGCCTTATCTTATATCTAGGATAGCCTTATACCTATCCCATGCATGCTTAAACTCCTTCACTGTATTAACCTCTACCACTTCTACTGGAAGACTATTCCATACATCCACTACCCTCTCAGTAATGTAATACTTTCATTAGTCCCTGGCCTTATCTTATATCGTGGATAGCCTTATACCTATCCCATGCATGCTTAAACTCCTTCACTGTATTAACCTCTACCACTTCTACTGGAAGACTATTCCATACATCTACTACCCTCTCAGTAATGTAATACTTTCATTAGTCCCTGGCCTTATCTTATATCTAGGATAGCCTTATACCTATCCCACGCATGCTTAAACTCCTTCATTGTATTAACCTCTACCACTTCTACTGGAAGATTATTCCATACATCCACTACCCTCTCAGTAAAGTAATCCTTTCATTAGTCCCTGGCCTTATCTTATATCTAGGATAGCCTTGTGCCTATCCCACGCATGCTTAAACTCCTTCACTGTATTAACCTCTACCACTTCTACTGGAAGACTATTCCATACATCCACTACCCTCTCAGTAAAGTAATACTTTCATTAGTCCCTGGCCTTATCTTATATCTAGGATAACCTTATACCTATCCCATGCATGCTTAAACTCCTTCACTGTATTAACCTCTACCACTTCTACTGGAAGACTATTCCATACATCCGCTACCCTCTCAGTAAAGTAATACTTTCATTAGTCCCTGACCTTATCTTATATCTAGGATAGCCTTATACCTATCCCATGCATGCTTAAACTCCTTCACTGTATTAACCTCTACCACTTCTACTGGAAGACTATTCCATACATCCACTAACCTCTCAGTAAAGTAATACTTTCATTAGTCCCTGGCCTTATCTTATATCTAGGATAGCCTTATACCTATCCCATGCATGCTTAATCTCCTCCACTGTATTAACCTCTACCACTTCTACTGGAAGACTATTCCATACATCCACTAACCTCTCAGTAAAGTAATACTTTCATTAGTCCCTGGCCTTATCTTATATCTAGGATAGCCTTATACCTATCCCATGCATGCTTAAACTCCTTCACTGTATTAACCTCTACCACTTCTACTGGAAGACTATTCCATACATCCACTACCCTCTCAGTAAAGTGATACTTTCATTAGTCCCTGACCTTATCTTATATCTAGGATAGCCTTATACCTATCCCATGCATGCTTAAACTCCTTCACTGTATTAACCTCTACCACTTCTACTGGAAGACTATTCCATACATCCACTACCCTCTCAGTAAAGTGATACTTTCATTAGTCCCTGACCTTATCTTATATCTAGGATAGCCTTATACCTATCCCATGCATGCTTAATCTCCTCCACTGTATTAACCTCTACCACTTCTACTGGAAGACTATTCCATACATCCACTAACCTCTCAGTAAAGTAATACTTTCATTAGTCCCTGGCCTTATCTTATATCTAGGATAGCCTTGTGCCTATCCCACGTATGCTTAAACTCCTTCACTGTATTAACCTCTACCACTTCTACTGGAAGACTATTCCATACATCCAATACACTCTCAGTAAAGTAATACTTTCATTAGTCCCTGGCCTTATCTTATATCTAGGATAGCCTTATACCTATCCCATGCATGCTTAAACTCCTTCACTGTATTAACCTCTACCACTTCTACTGGAAGACTATTCCATGCATCCACTACCCTCTCAGTAAAGTGATACTTTCATTAGTCCCTGACCTTATCTTATATCTAGGATAGCCTTATACCTATCCCATGCATGCTTAAACTCCTTCACTGTATTAACCTCTACCACTTCTACTGGAAGACTATTCCATACATCCACTACCCTCTCAGTAAAGTGATACTTTCATTAGTCCCTGGCCTTATCTTATATCTAGGATAGCCTTATACCTATCCCATGCATGCTTAAACTCCTTCACTGTATTAACCTCTACCACTTCTACTGGAAGACTATTCCATACATCCACTACCCTCTCAGTAATGTAATACTTTCATTAGTCCCTGGCCTTATCTTATATCTAGGATAGCCTTATACCTATCCCACGCATGCTTAAACTCCTTCACTGTATTAACCTCTACCACTTCTACTGGAAGACTATTCCATGCATCCACTACCCTCTCAGTAATGTAATACTTTCATTAGTCCCTGACCTTATCTTATATCTAGGATAGCCTTATACCTATCCCATGCATGCTTAAACTCCTTCACTGTATTAAACTCTACCACTTCTACTGGAAGACTATTCCATACATCCACTACCCTCTCAGTAAAGTAATACTTTCATTAGTCCCTGGCCTTATCTTATATCTAGGATAGCCTTATACCTATCCCACGCATGTTTAAACTCCTTCACTGTATTAACCTCTACCACTTCTACTGGAAGACTATTCCATGCATCCACTACCCTCTCAGTAAAGTAATACTTTCATTAGTCCCTGACCTTATCTTATATCTAGGATAGCCTTATACCTATCCCACGCATGTTTAAACTCCTTCACTGTATTAACCTCTACCACTTCTACTGGAAGACTATTCCATACATCCACTACCCTCTCAGTAAAGTAATACTTTCATTAGTCCCTGACCTTATCTTATATCTAGGATAGCCTTATACCTATCCCACGCATGCTTAAACTCCTTCACTGTATTAACCTCTACCACTTCTACTGGAAGACTATTCCATACATCCACTACCCTCTCAGTAATGTAATACTTTCATTAGTCCCTGACCTTATCTTATATCTAGGATAGCCTTATACCTATCCCACGCATGCTTAAACTCCTTCACTGTATTAACCTCTACCACTTCTGCTGGAAGACTATTCAATACATCCACTACCCTCTCAGTAATGTAATACTTTCATTAGTCCCTGACCTTATCTTATATCTAGGATAGCCTTATACCTATCCCACGCATGCTTAAACTCCTTCACTGTATTAACCTCTACCACTTCTACTGGAAGACTATTCCATACATCCACTACCCTCTCAGTAATGTAATACTTTCATTAGTCCCTGACCTTATCTTATATCTAGGATAGCCTTCTGCCTATCCCACGCATGCTTAAACTCCTTCACTGTATTAACCTCTACCACTTCTACTGGAAGACTATTCCATACATCCACTACCCTCTCAGTAATGTAATACTTTCATTAGTCCCTGGCCTTATCTTATATCTAGGATAGCCTTACACCTATCCCACGCATGCTTAAACTCCTTCACTGTATTAACCTCTACCACTTCTACTGGAAGACTATTCCATGCATCCACTACCCTCTCAGTAAAGTAATACTTTCATTAGTCCCTGACCTTATCTTATATCTAGGATAGCCTTACACCTATCCCACGCATGCTTAAAATCCTTCACTGTATTAACCTCTACCACTTCTACTGGAAGACTATTCCATGTATCCACTACCCTCTCAGTAATGTAATACTTTCATTAGTCCCTGACCTTATCTTATATCTAGGATAGACTTATACCTATCCCACGCATGCTTAAACTCCTTCACTGTATTAACCTCTACCACTTCTACTGGAAGGCTATTCCATGTATCCACTACCCTCTCAGTAATGTAATACTTTCATTAGTCCCTGGCCTTATCTTATATCTAGGATAGCCTTACACCTATCCCACGCATGCTTAAACTCCTTCACTGTATTAACCTCTACCACTTCTACTGGAAGACTATTCCATGCATCCACTACCCTCTCAGTAAAGTAATACTTTCATTAGTCCCTGGCCTTATCTTATATCTAGGATAGCCTTATACCTATCCCATGCATGCTTAAACTCCTTCACTGTATTAACCTCTACCACTTCTACTGGAAGACTATTCCATACATCCACTACCCTCTCAGTAAAGTAATACTTTCATTAGTCCCTGGCCTTATCTTATATCTAGGATAGCCTTATACCTATCCCATGCATGCTTAAACTCCTTCACTGTATTAACCTCTACCACTTCTACTGGAAGACTATTCCATACATCCACTACCCTCTCAGTAATGTAATACTTTCATTAGTCCCTGGCCTTATCTTATATCGTGGATAGCCTTATACCTATCCCATGCATGCTTAAACTCCTTCACTGTATTAACCTCTACCACTTCTACTGGAAGACTATTCCATACATCCACTACCCTCTCAGTAATGTAATACTTTCATTAGTCCCTGACCTTATCTTATATCTAGGATAGCCTTATACCTATCCCATGCATGCTTAAACTCCTTCACTGTATTAACCTCTACCACTTCTACTGGAAGACTATTCCATACATCCACTACCCTCTCAGTAATGTAATACTTTCATTAGTCCCTGGCCTTATCTTATATCTAGGATAGCCTTATACCTATCCCACGCATGCTTAAACTCCTTCACTGTATTAACCTCTACCACTTCTACTGGAAGACTATTCCATACATCCACTACCCTCTCAGTAATGTAATACTTTCATTAGTCCCTGGCCTTATCTTATATCTAGGATAGCCTTATACCTATCCCATGCATGCTTAATCTCCTCCACTGTATTAACCTCTACCACTTCTACTGGAAGGCTATTCCATGCATCCACTACCCTCTCAGTAAAGTAATACTTTCATTAGTCCCTGGCCTTTTCTTATATCTAGGATAGCCTTATACCTATCCCATGCATGCTTAAACTCCTTCACTGTATTAACCTCTACCACTTCTACTGGAAGACTATTCCATACATCCACTACCCTCTCAGTAATGTAATACTTTCATTAGTCCCTGGCCTTATCTTATATCTAGGATAGCCTTGTGCCTATCCCATGCATGCTTAAACTCCTTCACTGTATTAACCTCTACCACTTCTATTGGAAGACTATTCCATACATCCACTACCCTCTCAGTAAAGTAATACTATCATTAGTCCCTGGCCTTATCTTATATCTAGGATAGCCTTATACCTATCCCACGCATGCTTAAACTCCTTCACTGTATTAACCTCTACCACTTCTACTGGAAGACTATTCCATACATCCACTACCCTCTCAGTAAAGTAATACTTTCATTAGTCACTGGCCTTATCTTATATCTAGGATAGCCTTATACCTATCCCATGCATGCTTAATCTCCTCCACTGTATTAACCTCTACCACTTCTACTGGAAGACTATTCCATACATCCACTACCCTCTCAGTAATGTAATTCTTTCATTAGTCCCTGGCCTTATCTTATATCTAGGATAGCCTTATACCTATCCCATGCATGCTTAAACTCCTTCACTGTATTAACCTCTACCACTTCTACTGGAAGACTATTCCATACATCCACTACCCTCTCAGTAATGTAATACTTTCATTAGTCCCTGGCCTTATCTTATATCTAGGATAGCCTTATACCTATCCCACGCATGCTTAAACTCCCTCACTGTATTAACCTCTACCACTTCTACTGGAAGACTATTCCATACATCCACTACCCTCTCAGTAATGTAATACTTTCATTAGTCCCTGGCCTTATCTTATATCTAGGATAGCCTTATACCTATCCCACGCATGCTTAAACTCCTTCCCTGTATTAACCTCTACCACTTCTACTGGAAGACTATTCCATACATCCACTACCCTCTCAGTAATGTAATACTTTCATTAGTCCCTGGCCTTATCTTATATCTAGGATAGCCTTATACCTATCCCACGCATGCTTAAACTCCTTCCCTGTATTAACCTCTACCACTTCTACTGGAAGACTATTCCATACATCCACTACCCTCTCAGTAATGTAATACTTTCATTAGTCCCTGGCCTTATCTTATCTCTAGGATAGCCTTATACCTATCCCACGCATGCTTAAACTCCTTCCCTGTATTAACCTCTACCACTTCTACTGGAAGACTATTCCATACATCCACTACCCTCTCAGTAAGGTAATACTTTCATTAGTCCCCAGTTCCTTATCTTATATCTAGGATAACCTTATACCTATCCCACGCATGCTTAAACTCCTTCACTGTATTAACCTCTACCACTTCTACTGGAAGACTATTCCATACATCCACTACCCTCTCAGTAAAGTAATACTTTCATTAGTCATTGGCCTTATCTTATATCTAGGATAGCCTTATACCTATCCCACGCATGCTTAAACTCCTTCACTGTATTAACCTCTACCACTTCTACTGGAAGACTATTCCATACATCCACTACCCTCTCAGTAATGTAATACTTTCATTAGTCCCTGACCTTATCTTATATCTAGGATAGCCTTATACCTATCCCACGCATGCTTAAACTCCTTCACTGTATTAACCTCTACCACTTCTACTGGAAGACTATTCCATGCATCCACTACCCTCTCAGTAAAGTAATACTTTCATTAGTCCCTGGCCTTATCTTATATCTAGGATAGCCTTATACCTATCCCATGCATGCTTAAACTCCTTCACTGTATTAACCTCTACCACTTCTACTGGAAGACTATTCCATACATCCACTACCCTCTCAGTAATGTAATCCTTTCATTAGTCCCTGGCCCTCTCTTATATCTAGGATAGCCTTATACCTATCCCATGCATGCTTAAACTCCTTCACTGTATTAACCTCTACCACTTCTACTGGAAGACTATTCCATACATCCACTACCCTCTCAGTAATGTAATACTTTCATTAGTCCCTGACCTTATCTTATATCTAGGATAGCCTTATACCTATCCCACGAATGCTTAAACTCCTTCACTGTATTAACCTCTACCACTTCTGCTGGAAGACTATTCCATACATCCACTACCCTCTCAGTAATGTAATACTTTCATTAGTCCCTGACCTTATCTTATATCTAGGATAGCCTTATACCTATCCCACGCATGCTTAAACTCCTTCACTGTATTAACCTCTACCACTTCTGCTGGAAGACTATTCCATACATCCACTACCCTCTCAGTAATGTAATACTTTCATTAGTCCCTGACCTTATCTTATATCTAGGATAGCCTTATACCTATCCCACGCATGCTTAAACTCCTTCACTGTATTAACCTCTACCACTTCTACTGGAAGACTATTCCATACATCCACTACCCTCTCAGTAATGTAATACTTTCATTAGTCCCTGACCTTATCTTATATCTAGGATAGCCTTGTGCCTATCCCATGCATGCTTAAACTCCTTCACTGTATTAACCTCTACCACTTCTACTGGAAGACTATTCCATACATCCACTACCCTCTCAGTAATGTAATTCTTTCATTAGTCCCTGGCCTTATCTTATATCTAGGATAGCCTTATACCTATCCCATGCATGCTTAAACTCCTTCACTGTATTAACCTCTACCACTTCTATTGGAAGACTATTCCATACATCCACTACCCTCTCAGTAAAGTAATACTATCATTAGTCCCTGGCCTTATCTTATATCTAGGATAGCCTTATACCTATCCCACGCATGCTTAAACTCCTTCACTGTATTAACCTCTACCACTTCTACTGGAAGACTATTCCATACATCCACTACCCTCTCAGTAAAGTAATACTTTCATTAGTCACTGGCCTTATCTTATATCTAGGATAGCCTTATACCTATCCCATGCATGCTTAATCTCCTCCACTGTATTAACCTCTACCACTTCTACTGGAAGACTATTCCATACATCCACTACCCTCTCAGTAATGTAATTCTTTCATTAGTCCCTGGCCTTATCTTATATCTAGGATAGCCTTATACCTATCCCATGCATGCTTAAACTCCTTCACTGTATTAACCTCTACCACTTCTACTGGAAGACTATTCCATACATCCACTACCCTCTCAGTAATGTAATACTTTCATTAGTCCCTGGCCTTATCTTATATCTAGGATAGCCTTATACCTATCCCACGCATGCTTAAACTCCCTCACTGTATTAACCTCTACCACTTCTACTGGAAGACTATTCCATACATCCACTACCCTCTCAGTAATGTAATACTTTCATTAGTCCCTGGCCTTATCTTATATCTAGGATAGCCTTATACCTATCCCACGCATGCTTAAACTCCTTCCCTGTATTAACCTCTACCACTTCTACTGGAAGACTATTCCATACATCCACTACCCTCTCAGTAATGTAATACTTTCATTAGTCCCTGGCCTTATCTTATATCTAGGATAGCCTTATACCTATCCCACGCATGCTTAAACTCCTTCCCTGTATTAACCTCTACCACTTCTACTGGAAGACTATTCCATACATCCACTACCCTCTCAGTAATGTAATACTTTCATTAGTCCCTGGCCTTATCTTATATCTAGGATAGCCTTATACCTATCCCACGCATGCTTAAACTCCTTCCCTGTATTAACCTCTACCACTTCTACTGGAAGACTATTCCATACATCCACTACCCTCTCAGTAAGGTAATACTTTCATTAGTCCCCAGTTCCTTATCTTATATCTAGGATAACCTTATACCTATCCCACGCATGCTTAAACTCCTTCACTGTATTAACCTCTACCACTTCTACTGGAAGACTATTCCATACATCCACTACCCTCTCAGTAAAGTAATACTTTCATTAGTCATTGGCCTTATCTTATATCTAGGATAGCCTTATACCTATCCCACGCATGCTTAAACTCCTTCACTGTATTAACCTCTACCACTTCTACTGGAAGACTATTCCATACATCCACTACCCTCTCAGTAATGTAATACTTTCATTAGTCCCTGACCTTATCTTATATCTAGGATAGCCTTATACCTATCCCACGCATGCTTAAACTCCTTCACTGTATTAACCTCTACCACTTCTACTGGAAGACTATTCCATGCATCCACTACCCTCTCAGTAAAGTAATACTTTCATTAGTCCCTGGCCTTATCTTATATCTAGGATAGCCTTATACCTATCCCATGCATGCTTAAACTCCTTCACTGTATTAACCTCTACCACTTCTACTGGAAGACTATTCCATACATCCACTACCCTCTCAGTAATGTAATCCTTTCATTAGTCCCTGGCCCTCTCTTATATCTAGGATAGCCTTATACCTATCCCATGCATGCTTAAACTCCTTCACTGTATTAACCTCTACCACTTCTACTGGAAGACTATTCCATACATCCACTACCCTCTCAGTAATGTAATACTTTCATTAGTCCCTGACCTTATCTTATATCTAGGATAGCCTTATACCTATCCCACGCATGCTTAAACTCCTTCACTGTATTAACCTCTACCACTTCTGCTGGAAGACTATTCCATACATCCACTACCCTCTCAGTAATGTAATACTTTCATTAGTCCCTGACCTTATCTTATATCTAGGATAGCCTTATACCTATCCCACGCATGCTTAAACTCCTTCACTGTATTAACCTCTACCACTTCTGCTGGAAGACTATTCCATACATCCACTACCCTCTCAGTAATGTAATACTTTCATTAGTCCCTGACCTTATCTTATATCTAGGATAGCCTTATACCTATCCCACGCATGCTTAAACTCCTTCACTGTATTAACCTCTACCACTTCTACTGGAAGACTATTCCATACATCCACTACCCTCTCAGTAATGTAATACTTTCATTAGTCCCTGACCTTATCTTATATCTAGGATAGCCTTCTGCCTATCCCACGCATGCTTAAACTCCTTCACTGTATTAACCTCTACCACTTCTACTGGAAGACTATTCCATACATCCACTACCCTCTCAGTAATGTAATACTTTCATTAGTCCCTGGCCTTATCTTATATCTAGGATAGCCTTACACCTATCCCACGCATGCTTAAACTCCTTCACTGTATTAACCTCTACCACTTCTACTGGAAGACTATTCCATGCATCCACTACCCTCTCAGTAAAGTAATACTTTCATTAGTCCCTGACCTTATCTTATATCTAGGATAGCCTTACACCTATCCCACGCATGCTTAAAATCCTTCACTGTATTAACCTCTACCACTTCTACTGGAAGACTATTCCATGTATCCACTACCCTCTCAGTAATGTAATACTTTCATTAGTCCCTGACCTTATCTTATATCTAGGATAGACTTATACCTATCCCACGCATGCTTAAACTCCTTCACTGTATTAACCTCTACCACTTCTACTGGAAGGCTATTCCATGTATCCACTACCCTCTCAGTAATGTAATACTTTCATTAGTCCCTGGCCTTATCTTATATCTAGGATAGCCTTACACCTATCCCACGCATGCTTAAACTCCTTCACTGTATTAACCTCTACCACTTCTACTGGAAGACTATTCCATGCATCCACTACCCTCTCAGTAAAGTAATACTTTCATTAGTCCCTGGCCTTATCTTATATCTAGGATAGCCTTATACCTATCCCATGCATGCTTAAACTCCTTCACTGTATTAACCTCTACCACTTCTACTGGAAGACTATTCCATACATCCACTACCCTCTCTGTAAAGTAATACTTTCATTAGTCCCTGGCCTTATCTTATATCTAGGATAGCCTTATACCTATCCCATGCATGCTTAAACTCCTTCACTGTATTAACCTCTACCACTTCTACTGGAAGACTATTCCATACATCCACTACCCTCTCAGTAATGTAATACTTTCATTAGTCCCTGGCCTTATCTTATATCGTGGATAGCCTTATACCTATCCCATGCATGCTTAAACTCCTTCACTGTATTAACCTCTACCACTTCTACTGGAAGACTATTCCATACATCTACTACCCTCTCAGTAATGTAATACTTTCATTAGTCCCTGGCCTTATCTTATATCTAGGATAGCCTTATACCTATCCCACGCATGCTTAAACTCCTTCATTGTATTAACCTCTACCACTTCTACTGGAAGATTATTCCATACATCCACTACCCTCTCAGTAAAGTAATCCTTTCATTAGTCCCTGGCCTTATCTTATATCTAGGATAGCCTTGTGCCTATCCCACGCATGCTTAAACTCCTTCACTGTATTAACCTCTACCACTTCTACTGGAAGACTATTCCATACATCCACTACCCTCTCAGTAAAGTAATACTTTCATTAGTCCCTGGCCTTATCTTATATCTAGGATAACCTTATACCTATCCCATGCATGCTTAAACTCCTTCACTGTATTAACCTCTACCACTTCTACTGGAAGACTATTCCATACATCCGCTACCCTCTCAGTAAAGTAATACTTTCATTAGTCCCTGACCTTATCTTATATCTAGGATAGCCTTATACCTATCCCATGCATGCTTAAACTCCTTCACTGTATTAACCTCTACCACTTCTACTGGAAGACTATTCCATACATCCACTAACCTCTCAGTAAAGTAATACTTTCATTAGTCCCTGGCCTTATCTTATATCTAGGATAGCCTTATACCTATCCCATGCATGCTTAATCTCCTCCACTGTATTAACCTCTACCACTTCTACTGGAAGACTATTCCATACATCCACTAACCTCTCAGTAAAGTAATACTTTCATTAGTCCCTGGCCTTATCTTATATCTAGGATAGCCTTATACCTATCCCATGCATGCTTAAACTCCTTCACTGTATTAACCTCTACCACTTCTACTGGAAGACTATTCCATACATCCACTACCCTCTCAGTAAAGTGATACTTTCATTAGTCCCTGACCTTATCTTATATCTAGGATAGCCTTATACCTATCCCATGCATGCTTAAACTCCTTCACTGTATTAACCTCTACCACTTCTACTGGAAGACTATTCCATACATCCACTACCCTCTCAGTAAAGTGATACTTTCATTAGTCCCTGACCTTATCTTATATCTAGGATAGCCTTATACCTATCCCATGCATGCTTAATCTCCTCCACTGTATTAACCTCTACCACTTCTACTGGAAGACTATTCCATACATCCACTAACCTCTCAGTAAAGTAATACTTTCATTAGTCCCTGGCCTTATCTTATATCTAGGATAGCCTTGTGCCTATCCCACGTATGCTTAAACTCCTTCACTGTATTAACCTCTACCACTTCTACTGGAAGACTATTCCATACATCCAATACACTCTCAGTAAAGTAATACTTTCATTAGTCCCTGGCCTTATCTTATATCTAGGATAGCCTTATACCTATCCCATGCATGCTTAAACTCCTTCACTGTATTAACCTCTACCACTTCTACTGGAAGACTATTCCATGCATCCACTACCCTCTCAGTAAAGTGATACTTTCATTAGTCCCTGACCTTATCTTATATCTAGGATAGCCTTATACCTATCCCATGCATGCTTAAACTCCTTCACTGTATTAACCTCTACCACTTCTACTGGAAGACTATTCCATACATCCACTACCCTCTCAGTAAAGTGTTACTTTCATTAGTCCCTGGCCTTATCTTATATCTAGGATAGCCTTATACCTATCCCATGCATGCTTAAACTCCTTCACTGTATTAACCTCTACCACTTCTACTGGAAGACTATTCCATACATCCACTACCCTCTCAGTAATGTAATACTTTCATTAGTCCCTGGCCTTATCTTATATCTAGGATAGCCTTATACCTATCCCACGCATGCTTAAACTCCTTCACTGTATTAACCTCTACCACTTCTACTGGAAGACTATTCCATGCATCCACTACCCTCTCAGTAATGTAATACTTTCATTAGTCCCTGACCTTATCTTATATCTAGGATAGCCTTATACCTATCCCATGCATGCTTAAACTCCTTCACTGTATTAAACTCTACCACTTCTACTGGAAGACTATTCCATACATCCACTACCCTCTCAGTAAAGTAATACTTTCATTAGTCCCTGGCCTTATCTTATATCTAGGATAGCCTTATACCTATCCCACGCATGTTTAAACTCCTTCACTGTATTAACCTCTACCACTTCTACTGGAAGACTATTCCATGCATCCACTACCCTCTCAGTAAAGTAATACTTTCATTAGTCCCTGACCTTATCTTATATCTAGGATAGCCTTATACCTATCCCACGCATGTTTAAACTCCTTCACTGTATTAACCTCTACCACTTCTACTGGAAGACTATTCCATACATCCACTACCCTCTCAGTAAAGTAATACTTTCATTAGTCCCTGACCTTATCTTATATCTAGGATAGCCTTATACCTATCCCACGCATGCTTAAACTCCTTCACTGTATTAACCTCTACCACTTCTACTGGAAGACTATTCCATACATCCACTACCCTCTCAGTAATGTAATACTTTCATTAGTCCCTGACCTTATCTTATATCTAGGATAGCCTTATACCTATCCCACGCATGCTTAAACTCCTTCACTGTATTAACCTCTACCACTTCTGCTGGAAGACTATTCAATACATCCACTACCCTCTCAGTAATGTAATACTTTCATTAGTCCCTGACCTTATCTTATATCTAGGATAGCCTTATACCTATCCCACGCATGCTTAAACTCCTTCACTGTATTAACCTCTACCACTTCTACTGGAAGACTATTCCATACATCCACTACCCTCTCAGTAATGTAATACTTTCATTAGTCCCTGACCTTATCTTATATCTAGGATAGCCTTCTGCCTATCCCACGCATGCTTAAACTCCTTCACTGTATTAACCTCTACCACTTCTACTGGAAGACTATTCCATACATCCACTACCCTCTCAGTAATGTAATACTTTCATTAGTCCCTGGCCTTATCTTATATCTAGGATAGCCTTACACCTATCCCACGCATGCTTAAAATCCTTCACTGTATTAACCTCTACCACTTCTACTGGAAGACTATTCCATGTATCCACTACCCTCTCAGTAATGTAATACTTTCATTAGTCCCTGACCTTATCTTATATCTAGGATAGACTTATACCTATCCCACGCATGCTTAAACTCCTTCACTGTATTAACCTCTACCACTTCTACTGGAAGGCTATTCCATGTATCCACTACCCTCTCAGTAATGTAATACTTTCATTAGTCCCTGGCCTTATCTTATATCTAGGATAGCCTTACACCTATCCCACGCATGCTTAAACTCCTTCACTGTATTAACCTCTACCACTTCTACTGGAAGACTATTCCATGCATCCACTACCCTCTCAGTAAAGTAATACTTTCATTAGTCCCTGGCCTTATCTTATATCTAGGATAGCCTTATACCTATCCCATGCATGCTTAAACTCCTTCACTGTATTAACCTCTACCACTTCTACTGGAAGACTATTCCATACATCCACTACCCTCTCAGTAAAGTAATACTTTCATTAGTCCCTGGCCTTATCTTATATCTAGGATAGCCTTATACCTATCCCATGCATGCTTAAACTCCTTCACTGTATTAACCTCTACCACTTCTACTGGAAGACTATTCCATACATCCACTACCCTCTCAGTAATGTAATACTTTCATTAGTCCCTGGCCTTATCTTATATCGTGGATAGCCTTATACCTATCCCATGCATGCTTAAACTCCTTCACTGTATTAACCTCTACCACTTCTACTGGAAGACTATTCCATACATCCACTACCCTCTCAGTAATGTAATACTTTCATTAGTCCCTGACCTTATCTTATATCTAGGATAGCCTTATACCTATCCCATGCATGCTTAAACTCCTTCACTGTATTAACCTCTACCACTTCTACTGGAAGACTATTCCATACATCCACTACCCTCTCAGTAATGTAATACTTTCATTAGTCCCTGGCCTTATCTTATATCTAGGATAGCCTTATACCTATCCCACGCATGCTTAAACTCCTTCACTGTATTAACCTCTACCACTTCTACTGGAAGACTATTCCATACATCCACTACCCTCTCAGTAATGTAATACTTTCATTAGTCCCTGGCCTTATCTTATATCTAGGATAGCCTTATACCTATCCCATGCATGCTTAATCTCCTCCACTGTATTAACCTCTACCACTTCTACTGGAAGGCTATTCCATGCATCCACTACCCTCTCAGTAAAGTAATACTTTCATTAGTCCCTGGCCTTTTCTTATATCTAGGATAGCCTTATACCTATCCCATGCATGCTTAAACTCCTTCACTGTATTAACCTCTACCACTTCTACTGGAAGACTATTCCATACATCCACTACCCTCTCAGTAATGTAATACTTTCATTAGTCCCTGGCCTTATCTTATATCTAGGATAGCCTTGTGCCTATCCCATGCATGCTTAAACTCCTTCACTGTATTAACCTCTACCACTTCTACTGGAAGACTATTCCATACATCCACTACCCTCTCAGTAATGTAATTCTTTCATTAGTCCCTGGCCTTATCTTATATCTAGGATAGCCTTATACCTATCCCATGCATGCTTAAACTCCTTCACTGTATTAACCTCTACCACTTCTATTGGAAGACTATTCCATACATCCACTACCCTCTCAGTAAAGTAATACTATCATTAGTCCCTGGCCTTATCTTATATCTAGGATAGCCTTATACCTATCCCACGCATGCTTAAACTCCTTCACTGTATTAACCTCTACCACTTCTACTGGAAGACTATTCCATACATCCACTACCCTCTCAGTAAAGTAATACTTTCATTAGTCACTGGCCTTATCTTATATCTAGGATAGCCTTATACCTATCCCATGCATGCTTAATCTCCTCCACTGTATTAACCTCTACCACTTCTACTGGAAGACTATTCCATACATCCACTACCCTCTCAGTAATGTAATTCTTTCATTAGTCCCTGGCCTTATCTTATATCTAGGATAGCCTTATACCTATCCCATGCATGCTTAAACTCCTTCACTGTATTAACCTCTACCACTTCTACTGGAAGACTATTCCATACATCCACTACCCTCTCAGTAATGTAATACTTTCATTAGTCCCTGGCCTTATCTTATATCTAGGATAGCCTTATACCTATCCCACGCATGCTTAAACTCCCTCACTGTATTAACCTCTACCACTTCTACTGGAAGACTATTCCATACATCCACTACCCTCTCAGTAATGTAATACTTTCATTAGTCCCTGGCCTTATCTTATATCTAGGATAGCCTTATACCTATCCCACGCATGCTTAAACTCCTTCCCTGTATTAACCTCTACCACTTCTACTGGAAGACTATTCCATACATCCACTACCCTCTCAGTAATGTAATACTTTCATTAGTCCCTGGCCTTATCTTATATCTAGGATAGCCTTATACCTATCCCACGCATGCTTAAACTCCTTCCCTGTATTAACCTCTACCACTTCTACTGGAAGACTATTCCATACATCCACTACCCTCTCAGTAAGGTAATACTTTCATTAGTCCCCAGTTCCTTATCTTATATCTAGGATAACCTTATACCTATCCCACGCATGCTTAAACTCCTTCACTGTATTAACCTCTACCACTTCTACTGGAAGACTATTCCATACATCCACTACCCTCTCAGTAAAGTAATACTTTCATTAGTCCCTGGCCTTATCTTATATCTAGGATAGCCTTATACCTATCCCACGCATGCTTAAACTCCTTCACTGTATTAACCTCTACCACTTCTACTGGAAGACTATTCCATACATCCACTACCCTCTCAGTAATGTAATACTTTCATTAGTCCCTGACCTTATCTTATATCTAGGATAGCCTTATACCTATCCCACGCATGCTTAAACTCCTTCACTGTATTAACCTCTACCACTTCTACTGGAAGACTATTCCATGCATCCACTACCCTCTCAGTAAAGTAATACTTTCATTAGTCCCTGGCCTTATCTTATATCTAGGATAGCCTTATACCTATCCCATGCATGCTTAAACTCCTTCACTGTATTAACCTCTACCACTTCTACTGGAAGACTATTCCATACATCCACTACCCTCTCAGTAATGTAATCCTTTCATTAGTCCCTGGCCCTCTCTTATATCTAGGATAGCCTTATACCTATCCCATGCATGCTTAAACTCCTTCACTGTATTAACCTCTACCACTTCTACTGGAAGACTATTCCATGCATCCACTACCCTCTCAGTAAAGTAATACTTTCATTAGTCCCTGACCTTATCTTATATCTAGGATAGCCTTATACCTATCCCATGCATGCTTAAACTCCTTCACTGTATTAACCTCTACCACTTCTACTGGAAGACTATTCCATGCATCCACTACCCTCTCAGTAAAGTAATACTTTCATTAGTCCCTGACCTTATCTTATATCTAGGATAGCCTTATACCTATCCCACGCATGCTTACACTCCTTCACTGTATTAACCTCTACCACTTCTACTGGAAGACTATTCCATACATCCACTACCCTCTCAGTAAAGTAATACTTTCATTAGTCCCTGGCCGTATCTTATATCTAGGATAGCCTTATACCTATCCCACGCATGCTTAAACTCCTTCACTGTATAGAAACAATGGGAATGGTTTGGTTGACATGAGGCTTTTTTATAGAAATTCCGAAAGACGGAAATTAAGTCCTAAATCATTTCAGACTAAAGAGAATTTCTATGTTGTTTTTTATATAAATTACAAATTTGCAATTATATGGAAAAAATCCAGCGAGAAAATATCCTTTTTTTCCATTTTTGACACAACAAAAACAGAGATGTTAAACTTCCGCAATAGTGATAATATAATTAGTACTGTTTACTGTTTGATGTCTTGCAAGCCATATCATTATTTATGCTTCATACCCATGCATGTTTAAGATCTGCCACTGGAGCCAAAATATTTTTGACAATATATTTCCTTTCTGTATTTAAATTAAGTGATGAGATTTTCCCAGCTGAAACCCATTGTAATGATTAATGATCTTTTTTTTTTTATTTTTTTTTTTTAAAGTATTTATTTTGAACATTAAACCCTCCCTAGTTCAGACCACTTCCCTGGAACAGAATGGATATATATATATCGCTGAAATGATAGGTAGAAGGGTTGAACTTGATGGACTTGTGTCTTTTTTCAACCTAAATTACTATGTTACTATGTTACTATATTATTTTTTTTTTAAATTATCCATCAGGCTTAGTGTTGAGCAAACCCGAACCGCACTGTTCGGGTTTGTACCGAACATTGCGGTTTTTGGACCCCGGACCCGAACACGGACATTTCACTGTATGTTCTGGTTGGAGTTCGGGGTTCGGCGATTACATTGTATGTAATGCTATGGGCTTTCTATAAACCGAAATAGAGTCCCCATTCATAAGAATAGGTACTCTATTTCGGTTTATAGAATAGCAATAGCATTACATGTATTCCATAAACCGAAAGTCTATAAACCGAATGAGCTGTATTGAGGTGAGTTAGAAGAGGACGATATTATAATGTAGTGCTTTATTTTTACTCCCTGACTCTAGTGAGATGCCAGAGAGCTGAGTGGAAGGATCAGTAAAAGCTGCAAACCTGATATTTGCAAGAAAATGAAACTTATTTACTGTAGAATACTTTTATTAAAGTTTTAATACATGCATTCACTTTATAATTACTGAATTATCTTCATTAAAAAAAAGTAGTTCATTTTCCAGTCGGAGTGGTCCTTTAAGAAATCTGCATAGACCTATTCCAGTGAGAAATAGGCAAATAGAGGGCTAGAAAAAATTACAACAGATAAGGATGCGCTGCCACCTAACACCAGAGAATAAGATCCCATTTGCTCAGTGAGATCTAATAGACTGGTGTGAGCACTAAGATATAATGTAATATAGAATATATACACACAACTTCAAATACTTAACACAAACAATGATATAAAAAAGATCTCATGAAAACATAAATGATACCTGTGATAGCCTTATCACAGCTGCTGTTACGCTCACTTGATACTTTGGTACAACTTAAAGTAAGAAAGGCTGTGATACTTACCTCGGAAGAAGCTTAAGTGGTGAAACGCATCAGGCCTTTCCTTGAACGAGAATATATGTTCAAACGTAACAAACGACACAGGCTTCATTTATATTTTTTACGAGATTTTTTTTATTAACATGATGTTAGTTACTATTGAGGAGCTTGATTAAAAGAGCTTCAGAAGTGATCAATGATCACTTCCGTCGCTCAGGGAGTGTTTCTTGACTGCCTCTAGATGCAATCAGCAACACTACAGTTGAGGGGGGAAAAAAGGCTTTTTTTTGCCTAGGATCTAGGGTTAGGATTAGCATTAGAGTTACTTTAGGGCTGGAGTTAGTGCTAGGGTTAGATTTAGTGTTAAAAGGTCACTGCAGTATAAAATGGACTATTTCTAAACACAGGGAAAATGAAAGAATCTTTTTAGAATGTTACAAATTACCATTAGATATGTACAAACATTTCTTGTAAAATTTAGAAAAAAAAAATATGTATATTTTTTTAAATGTTTCATTATTATTATTATTAACATTTTCCTCCTTATTATTATTTTTCCAATATTAAATTATGCCATATGATCAAAATAATGGTATTTAAAGAAAGCCCTTCCTATTCTGAAAGCAAAATGTATATATCTAATTCAGTACAGTCAATGAAAAAGAGAAAAAGTACAGCTAAACACAAACACCGCAGAAGTGTAAAAAAAGCCATTGTCCGGAGCAACCAAAAATGTTCTAGAAGTCCACTAAGAGGTTAAATTATACTGATTATTTTCCAACCCTTTCTACTACTGTTTTATCTCTTACAGCGCTCACACAGCTCCATTAGAGGAATTATCCTTTAAATTGAGATGAGGTGAAGTACAATATATCATGAGGCCATGAAGGTGAGTGTAGTGTTTATAGAGAAATAGTTTGGCAGTGGTGGGCTGGAATATAGGTGCACAATTTAGGGGGAACTGGTCCTTTTTTTATTTCCATTCCCCATCGATTCCTTTCTGATTTCTTTGGACCTGTAAGTGTGAGATTGGTGGTGGGGAATCTTTGCACAGTCACAGGAAGTTCTTGTAGGGCATCCCCGTCGAGTGTGGCTGGTTTCACACCACAACAAGGGTTGACTTTCCAAGCCCGGAACATGGAAAGACACATTCAGAGCAGATCGGAAACTCGTTTTTTTGTTTTGACAAAGACATGCGTGTGAGTAATATTTATCCATGTTACCAGGTCCCCAGCACACATTTTATTTTTAGTCTGCTACTATAACTTCATAACATTATATGACAATGAACTCAATAAACTCTGTAAGACACCGCTGTTTAGTAAAGAGACAAAGCTTATACTCAATTCATCACTTGTAGCAGGACTTGTAAACTGTTTATATGGCCTCTGCTATCCCCTCCTGGATGCCTGGAATCTCCATAATTAAACTAAACTCACTGCTTATGAGGGTTATTCCCCAATAAATATCTCTCTATACTTGGGTACACTATAGTCCACCTCTCCTATTCCCTCCACAGTATTGTGGCCTATTAACCTCATTGGTTGAATGAGAATTGAATATTCTTGGTGTTACACATTGCTGTTTTGTGTCTGTTTGTATGTCTATGAGATCCATACTGTCCAATCTGCTAGATAAGTATTTACTTTTTTTTACATAATATTGCGCACCATTAATTAATCCCCTGTGTATAATTGTATAGGCCTAGACTCCCCCTGTCATAACTATTTAGTTAATAAAGTCTATTCAGCCCCTTTTTCCGGGAGGAGGGGATGGAAGCTGTGAAGGATTATTTCAAAGAGCATTAGATGGAACAATTACCAATCCCATAAGATAAAGCATCCATGTGTCATCATAAGCATAGCGCCACATTTATCAAGGCAAAACAGGTGATACTTGAAAAAGAAAAAAGTGCTAAATTTGGAGCAAACTGCCATAACTTTCCATTGGTTTCCATGGGTCCTACTACTATTTTAGTACTTTTTCCTGACATACCACCTTTTTTGTCTTGATAAATACGGCCCATTGTTGGGTATTAAGAAGCATTGAGCCGTGTTCAGCCCATTGCAATCAAAACACTAATTATGAGGGAAATTAAATCACTTAAAGAAACAAGGTACCCGTGTTCTCATGCTTTGGTGCCTGCCCATGGTTTCAGGCGTTGGTGCCTACCTATGGTTTCATGCGTTGGTGCCTACCTATGGTTTCATGCATTGGTGCCTACCTATGGTTTCATGCATTGGTGCCTGTCCATGTTTTCATGCGTTGGTGCCTACCTATGGTTTCATGCATTGGTGCCTACCTATGGTTTCATGCGTTGGTGCCTACCTATGGTTTCATGTTTTGGTGCCTACCTATGGTTTCATGCATTGGTGCCTACCTATGGTTTCATGCGTTGGTGCCTACCTATGGTTTCATGCGTTGGTGTCTACCTATGGTTTCATGCTTTGGTGCCTACCTATGGTTTCATGCGTTGGTGCCTACCTATGGTTTCATGCGTTGGTGCCTACCTATGGTTTCATGCGTTGGTGTCTACCTATGGTTTCATGCATTGGTGCCTGCCCATGGTTTCATGCTTTGGTGCCTACCTATGGTTTCATGCTCTGGTGCCTACCTATGGTTTCATGCATTGGTGCCTACCTATTATTTCATGCGTTGGTGCCTACCTATGGTTTCATGCGTTGGTGCCTACCTATGGTTTCATGCATTGGTGCCTACCTATGGTTTCATGCATTGGTGCCTACCTATGGTTTCATGCATTGGTGCCTACCTATAGTTTCATGCGTTGGTGCCTACCTATGGTTTCATGCATTGGTGCCTACCTATGGTTTCATGCATTGGTGCCTACCTATGGTTTCATGCGTTGGTGCCTACCTATGGTTTCATGCGTTGGTGCCTACCTATGGTTTCATGCGTTGGTGCCTACCTATGGTTTCATGCATTGGTGCCTGCCCGTGGTTTCATGCATTGGTGTCTACCTATGGTTTCATGCGTTGGTGCATACCTATGGTTTCATGCATTGGTGCCTACCTATGGTTTCATACGTTGGTGCCTACCTATGGTTTCATGCTTTGGTGCCTACCTATGGTTTCATGCGTTGGTGCCTACCTATGGTTTCATGCTCTGGTGCCTACCTATGGTTTCATGCATTGGTGCCTACCTATTATTTCATGCGTTGGTGCCTACCTATGGTTTCATGCGTTGGTGCCTACCTATGGTTTCATGCGTTGGTGCCTACCTATGGTTTCATGCATTGGTGCCTACCTATGGTTTCATGCATTGGTGCCTACCTATAGTTTCATGCGTTGGTGCCTACCTATGGTTTCATGCATTGGTGCCTACCTATGGTTTCATGCATTGGTGCCTACCTATGGTTTCATGCATTGGTGCCTACCTATGGTTTCATGCGTTGGTGCCTACCTATGGTTTCATGCATTGGTGCCTACCTATGGTTTCATGCATTGGTGCCTGCCCATGGTTTCATGCATTGGTGCCTGCCCATGGTTTCATGCATTGGTGCCTACCTATGGTTTCATGCGTTGGTGCCAGGAATGGAGTTATACAGCGTTACACATTTAGAGCAATACATTCATATCTCTACAAGGAAGCTGATGGGAGAACATACAGGTTATACCATTATACATAAAATCACAGAGAAAAAATAATAATAAACATGTACAATATATATATATATTTATAAAAGGATAGAACAAGTCCATCCTGTTTTTAGAATCTGAGACTCACTCTTTTGCAGGGGTTACAGACTATTGGAGCTATTCACTAAAAGGTGAGTTAAAGTGAATAGCAGGTGAGTTGAGGTGAATAGCAGGTGAGTTATGGTGAATAGCAGGTGAGTTGAAGTGAATAGCAGGTGAGTTGAAGTGAATAGCAGGTGAGTTGATGTGAGATGAACATTCCATCTCACCAATTCAGCTATACATTGTACAGGGACAAACCTGATGAGTTCACTTAGCGGGGGAAATAACCAGGTTTGACTCTGTACAATGTATAGCTGAATTGGTGAGATGGAATGTTCATCTCACATCAACTCACCTGCTATTCACTTCAACTCACCTGCTATTCACCTCAACTCACCTGCTATTCACCTCAACTCACCTGCTATTCACTTCAACTCACCTGCTATTCACTTCAACTCACCTGCTATTCACCTCAACTCACCTGCTATTCACCTCAACTCACCTGCTATTCACCTCAACTCACCTGCTATTCACTTCAACTCACCTGCTACTCACTTTAACTCACCTGCTATTCACTTTAACTCACCTGCTACTCACATCAACTCACCTGCTATTCCCTGTAACTCACCTGCTATTCCCTGTAACTCACCTGCTATTCACTTTAACTCACCTGCTATTCACTTTAACGCACCTGCTACTCACTTTAACTCACCTGCTACTCACTTTAACGCACCTGCTACTCACTTTAACTCACCTGCTATTCACTTTAACTCACCTGCTACTCACTTTAACGCACCTGCTACTCACTTTAACTCACCTGCTATTCACTTTAACTCACCTGCTATTCACTTTAACGCACCTGCTACTCACTTTAACTCACCTGCTACTCACTTTAACTCACCTGCTACTCACTTTAACGCACCTGCTACTCACATCAACTCACCTGCTGAAGGGTTAATTTGGATCAGTAAGGGTTAAAAGCCGACAGTGTGTATAGTAAGCTGATGTCTGCGGCAGCTTCTGGAAGGCCGGATCACGTCAGTAGCGTAATTGTTATGAGAATGGTCGTATCTTACTATTCCAAGGCTAGAACAGAGGTTTTTGGAACATCAACAAATTGTCTCTGAAAGTTCTGTCATTTTCCACAAGAGCGACTTTTGTAACACTATTTTACATATTACGTTTCAGTGTATTTTCTTACAGAACACGCCTTTCTGCATATGAGAATAACCAATTACATTGTAGAAACTAATGCTTATATCTTCGTTTAGATACGCTTGTCTAAACAATTAAAATCAGACTCAAGGAACACGAAGCACTGTCTAGTCTTTTCCTTCGTCGTCCTTAGTTCTCCAAGGCCTTGTCCGGTCTCAGTATCAGCACGCCAGTTCACATCAATCCGGTGTTAAAGGTCTTAGAGGTGGCTGAGCAGACTACCCCGCAGTTGGTCCCTTTCACCTGCTATTCACTTTAACTCCCCTGCTATTCACTTTAACTCAACTGCTATTCACTTTAACTCACCTGCTATCCACTTCAACTCACCTTTTAGTGAATAAGCCCATAAAAGATGATTTAACGGTATCTGGAAGGATATTCCACAGATGAGGAGCTTTGTAAGAGAAGGCATTTCACTTTAATCCCTTTTAGAAGCCCATGGGCCTGGAGGGACTAATTATTAGAGGATGGGTAGCGAGGAAGTGATCGGGTCTCTCCTGTTCGGTTGTCTGTACTTATGTATTTATTTGTTGTTTTGTCTATTCTTTTTCTCCTTTTGTATATTGTATGCAGTGCTATATGTTGGAGATGTGCATGATTTTATATGTCTACGTCTTTTCTATTATCAGAATAAAAAGAGGGATTTAAACACGCTGTTAGATACTTACAGAACTTTCTTGTTGAGTTGTGTCTATCTACATGTCTATACAGGTAAAAACCAGAAACATAAATAATCGTAGACTAAACTTTTTGACTAATTTGTTGCATTTGATTTTCAGTTGCCGTTGGCTTTTATGAGCACGGGAGAGGACATTTGCTTTGTCATCAGTTTTATCCATCGCTGCGCACAAGGAAAATTCTCCGTCGACGGACTATTTCCTACGACGATCCTACAACAGAGCAAAAAACATAATATTATACTTCCCTTCCAAAACCTGTGCCCCATCCTGTATAACACATAGGGCCAGTCTTGTATATACATACACAGAACGTGAGACAGCGACGGGGAGGAAGTGACATTTGGTCTGTTTGTGCAAAAAAAAAAAATTATGTATTATGGAAACTTTCCTTTCCCAAGTCACAAAAAATATGTTTAAGGTGAACCCTTGGAGTTGGTGATTTTCCATAAACCTCAAGTCGTTTCAAACCAATAATAGCTTGCTGGGAAGATTACATAAGATGAGACCAGCGCAAACCAGATCCAGTCATAACAAGTGTCCCAGCATGAATTCTATCTAACAAAGAGTAGGACATAATAGAAACTCATAAGAAATAACTAAATCTTCACGTAAGACTTGGTGTCGCTGGTATTTGGTGATAAGATTTTGATGGAGGCACAGGACCAGCAAAGTGACGGGAATTAAATATATATATTTTTTAAAAAAAAGTGCAATAACAAGTGCATTTTTTTCTTATTAATTCCAGACACTTTGTACAGTGAATATAGGGAATTAAAACTACATGTGTAAATTTATGTTAGCAAAATTGTTAGCAATTACATAGATTAATAGGAAAAATATCTTGTAAGGGCTTGGGTGGAAAGGGATAGACAAAGTGCCCCCTCAAGGATACCAGTGTCTGTGGCTGGGTCTCTGAAGATCTATCGTACATCATCATCAAATTGCCCATCATATAGTCCAACTTCCACTAAATCTTTTTAACTGGTCTCTGGGATTCACACATTTATTTTATTTTTTAAGATCTATCCAGTGTTTCTCAGGCATGCATGTAATCAGTTGAGTGAATAACGCCTTGTCACTCATCGTGTGCTAGTATTAAGATCACGTGGCCCCTTATCCTTAACTTTAGTCTCACGTCATCAAACAGAGCAGAGTCTGGGACAGGGATGGTCAAAGAGTCCTTAGAAGGTCACCAATGTCCATGGAAAGTTCGATGAACATTGTACAGAATGTCCACCATGAATGCTGCTGCCTATTCCTGTAGAGTGTCTTGTACAATATGAATAAAGTTATCTCAGCACCTCTGGCGGAAAAAGAGAGGAGACTGGGGAAGGATAGTGATCGTGTGGACACAGTAAAAAGTTACTTTCTAAAGGCGGAGCTAATCTGGACGCTTGCTGACATTAAGAGCGGTCGATCGGTCTCATAGAGATCTGAGAGTTCTGGGGAACCTAGAGAAGATCCCTTCTATCTGTGGAACAAGGGTGGCGCTTCGCCAAACTCTCAGCTTACCTTTACAAGAAAGCTTGTTTCTCATCCATAGTTTGAGGTATAACCCGAGCCTTATCAAAGAATATACTCCGTGGGATGTCTTAAAGAAAAAAAAAGGGAGAAAATAAAGAGACCACAGGTTTTTGCAAAAAAAAGCCACAAACATAATACCAAAGGGGAATCCTTACAACACTAGAATGGAAACTAACGATGTGTACAAACATTGGGTGGAAAGAAAATATAAAAACAAACCCTTTTTAGAGAAACCCCTTTGAAATGCAGTGGAACTTCTTCACATGCATGCCTACAATCTGCAGCAGAGCCCTTATCGGAAGTACAAATACATATGTAGGAAAGTAACAGAGGCGCTCTCTGTGGTGTACTAGGTTGCAAGCTTTTTCCGTTCATGCAGAAGAGGAACAGTTTTTTTGCAGAAATGACTAATCTTGTATAGTGGCACAAATAATAATAACATCTAGAGAAAGCAAACTAGATTACCTCGGTTATTTTTTTTTTTAAAACAACCATACGTATTCCTTTAAAGCAAAGTGACTTTAATAAAAATAAAAAAAAGTTTTTACAAACATATCCATTAAAATCAATACTTGGTAAGCAGAGAACTATGATGGTTACCAGAAAGGTTAAAGCATCTTAACTTGTACAGCTTGGAGGAAAGACGTAACAGGGGGGATATGATAGAAACATTTATATACATAAAGGGAATCAACACAGTAAAGGAAGAGAGTATATTTAAAGGAAGACAAACTACCTCAACTAGAGGACATAGTCTTAAATTAGAGGGGCAACGATTTAAAAGTAATATCAGGAAGTATTACTTTACTGAGAGGGTAGTGGATGCATGGAATAGTCTTCCAGTGGAAGTGGTAGAGGTTAATACAGTGAAGGAGTTTAAGCATGCATGGGATAGTCTTCCAGTAGAAGTGGTAGAGGTTAATACAGTGAAGGAGTTTAAGCATGCATGGGATAGGTATAAGGCTATCCTAGATATAAGATAAGGCCAGGGACTAATGAAAGTATTACATTACTGACAGAGAAGTGGATGCATGGAATAGTCTTCCAGTAGAAGTGGTAGAGGTTAGTACAGTGAAGGAGTTTAAGCATGTGTGGGATAGGTATAAGGCTATCCTAGATATAGGATAAGGCCAGGGACTAATGAAAGTATTACATTACTGAGAGGGTAGTGGATGCATGGAATAGTCTTCCAGTAGAAATGGTAGAGGTTAATACAGTGAAGGAGTTTAAGCATGCATGGGATAGGTATAAGGCTACCCTAGATATAAGATAAGGTCAGGGACTAATGAAAGTATTACTTTACTGAGAGGGTAGTGGATGCATGGAATAGTCTTCCAGTAGAAGTGGTAGAGGTTAATACAGTGAAGGAGTTTAAGCATGCGTGGGATAGGTATAAGGCTATCCTAGATATAAGATAAGGCCAGGGACTAATGAAAGTATTAATTTACTGAGAGGGTAGTGGATGTATGGAATAGTCTTCCAGTAGAAGTGGTTGAGGTTAATACAGTGAAGGAGTTTAAGCATACGTGGGATAGGCACAAGGCTATCCTAGATATAAAATAAGGCCAGGGACTAATGAAAGTATTGCTTTACTGAGAGGGTAGTGGATACATGGAATAGTCTTCCAGTAGAAGTGGTTGAGGTTAATACAGTGAAGGAGTTTAAGCATGCATGGGATAGGCACAAGGCTATCCTAGATATAAGGTAAGGCCAGGGACTAATGAAAGTATTACTTTACTGGGAGGGTAGTGGATGTATGGAATAGTCTTGCAGTAGAAGTGGTAGAGGTTAATACAGTGAAGGAGTTTAAGCATGTGTGGGATAGGTATAAGGCTATCCTAGATATAGGATAAGGCCAGGGACTAATGAAAGTATTACTTTACTGAGAGGGTAGTGGATGCATGGAATAGTCTTCCAGTAGAAATGGTAGAGGTTAATACAGTGAAGGAGTTTAAGCATGCGTGGGATAGGTATAAGGCTATCCTAGATATAAGATAGGGAACTGGGGACTAATAAAAAGTATTTAGAAAATTGGGCAGACTAGATGGACCGAATGGTTCTTATCTGCCGACACATTCTATGTTTCTATGATGGATTTCATTAATTTGTGATCATGATGGTAAGGGGCAGGATGATTATATGGAGACAGTAAAAAAAACAAATACAAACATAGTGTAATCCATATAAATTAACAATAAAATGAAAATGTGTTTTCATAGCAGCCCACAAACGAACATGATAATCGAGCCGCAAGTGATAAGTGAGAGATGGAAGCAGCCGGCTGTGATGGGCTAAAAATGATTTTGACTTTCAGTCATCACTTGCGGCAGGATTATCATGTTCCTTTGTGAGGGCAGTAAAAACACATTTTCGTTTTATTGTTGATTTATACGGATTACACTATGTTTGTTTTACTGTCTCCACACAATCATCCTGCGCCTTGGCATCATGACTACATATTAATGAGGTTTGACCCTGTGAGGAGCACTAAGGAAGGCTGCCTTTGTTATTATTATTTGGAGAGTCACACCTCATACACTTTTGTTCTATATTGAAACTATGATGAACTGACTGAATAAATCTGTGTAAAAATAGCTGCACTGGACAAAGAGTTCAAGTTGGAGAATGTTTCCAGATTCCCTGCTTTGGTCTGAGTTATTTAAATAGTTTGTTTAAGCAGGCCCTATCTTAAGGGAAAAAGCAGTATATACATAAATTCTGTATGTAATGCCAGTGAGCAGTAAATACATAAGCTTTTGCATATCATGCCAATCATGAGCAGTAAATGCATTTGTATATCATGCCACTCATGAGCAGTAAATACATAAATGTTTGATATCATACCAGTCATGAGCAGTAAATGCATCAACATTGTATATGATGCCAATCATGAGCAGTAAATGCATTTGTATGTCATGCCAATCATGAGAAGTAATTACATAAGCTTTGCATATCTTGTCTACCGTGAGCAGTAAATACTTACACTATGTATGTCATGCCAATCATGAGCAGTAAATGCATCAACATTGTATATGATGCCAATCATAAGCAGTAAATACATAAACTTTATATATCAAGTCAACCATGAGCAACAAATACATAAACTTTGTATATCATGATAATAATGAGCAGTAACTTGTGACTCTTACCTCAGGCTGGCTCAGTCGGTGTGGGCACTCCACATATGCCCCCCCCCCCCCCCCCTATTTTTCTATTCTGTTTATTTTTGGTCTATTTGTTAATTAAATATATATATATATATATATATATATATATATATATATATATATATATATATATAACCTTTTTTATATTCTTTTAGTTGCTTTATTATTTTATATTGCTTGCTGCCACTTATTGGTTTATTTTTTTTATTTTTTTTACTGTTGTCACTTCGTTAATTTTATCACACACACCCTTTTTTTTCTTTTTGGTTATCATTTTTTGATACATCCACCTGTATTTTTATGCACCTTGTTGCATTTTTTTTTTTATATATTATCTTTTTGACGCCTTTTTTCTTTTGTTGCATTTTTGCCCCTCCTTCGTTGATTTTCCTTTATTGGTCGACGATACATTGTTACAAAATAAAAATATATATTTACATATGAATTCTCAGTGTGCATGTCTGATTTTTTTTCTTTTTTTTTACATATTTTGCATACTTTAACATTACATTAACCACTGAAGCGCGGGACCGCTCTATGCAATGATTAGGATGACATTATTTTTTATTAAACATGAATACTCAAAATGCGTCAGTTTCTCACTGCCAGAATTTGAGGTTTCGTTGAGCGAATGTGCCCATAGGCTCATTAAAGTAGGCCCTGTTGTCAACTCAGCAGGTTATTGAATAAACGGCTACCATTACGTACAGACTATTAAAAATATTTTAATTCCGTCGTAGACTACCACCCACAGCTAGTTCGGAGACTCTCGTTTATGTATATAAATTGTAGAGGGGACTTATCTGGTGGTCTATGGGGTTTGCCTGTCACTCTCTGCTACTGCTGAGAAGCTGTCATTTTTAAATAGAGAGGGGACATAGTTAAGGTTCCCACTATTGATCACGTATAAAACCTATTGACCACTTTAAATGTATAACGTGTTCTTCAGAGCGCCATCTACTGGTCACATGGAATACTGTTCATTGTAAGATATGCGACTTAGTGTTTTAATCCTTCAGCTTTGCAAACCCCAGTGCAAACTAACTAGAATATAACATTAATTAAAGCTACAAATTAAAAAAAAATAACTGAGGTTATTGATCATGATAATTTAAACTTAAAGGTAATGCCCCATTGGGTTCTGTGCCTGTTACTGTTAATATATAATAAACTGTTTCTAATACTGCTCTAAATAAATGAATAATGAATGAAATAAAACACTGCTATCATAAAACTGAGTGTTTTGGACTGATAATTGTTTATTTATTTTAATCATTATTATTATTATTGGTGAATAAATTCCCATAAACTTAGGGATTGAATCAGGTAGCCGAATTACTCTTTAAATCGAGCAATTATTGTGTCATAAATATATCCTAATTGCACCCAAATGCCTAAAAATTAAGGAATTGGAACATGTATGGCAAATTAAATATTTTAAAAAGAATTATCCAATTATCAATTGATTTTTCAAATATGCTTTTAAGGCATATATTTAGCCATTTCATTGTTAGTTTAGCGTCTATATATTTACGGCCACAGGATAAGCCATGTGATGCTCCAACTAGGATTGCCACCTTTTCTTCAAAAAAATACCTGCCTTGGTACGGTCTCCATAGACTTAACATTGGTCTGATGGTGGCAACCCTAGCTCCAACACATAGCAGAAACAGGTTGCTGTAGACAGTCCATCAGGAAAGATTCAGGAGAGTTGAAAAAGAGAGTATTCTCCAGAGAGCTATGTCCATGCAGACAAAAAGTGTTGATCTTGTTGCAAACAGCAATGTCCCATGTCTATGGAGATACGTAGATAGACAGCATTTAAGACAGAATATATTCTGAGATTGCCTTGGTGTGTTTTCAAGCTTACTCTGATTTATTTTTATTTGTCTCCGGACCTGCACTGATTGTGGTTTTATGGCAGGCTTTGTTTTCCTGTTGCCGACCCTGACGTTGCTTATATCCTGATCATTGTGTTCATATTGCCTGCCTGGGCTGACCTGACTTTCTTTGTCTCTTGTTTGGTGGAACACCTGTCTCCAGACTCCGACACTGGGCATTGCTCTGTACCTGTCGGTGTGCTTCTTTGACTGATAGTATGTTGTGCTGTGCCATCTGCCACAGCTGTCTCATTCGTAGACGAGAGTGGCTTCCCTTCATGAAATACAAACACCTGTGACAACTTGCCTGTTTGCCGCTTACTGCCACATTCTGCCTATAAACCCAGTAAAAAAAATACTGAAAACAGTACCAATTTTCAGTGCAAGAGCCAGGGTTTCACAGACCCCCAATCACAGAAATCACAAATAGGATGCTCAGCACTGAACTGAGGTGTAGATTATTAGACCCACAAACTGCAACCTTTGAGGGGGTTTCGACCCCCCACAATTGTGATATCCCTTCGGATGATCTCCTGCAAACGTTCTCACACTGCGCACTTTGTTAAAAAGATCCAGCATTCAGGAAATCGTACCGTTTCTAGTTCCTGCGCATCTACGGCACTGTGGAATGGCATATGGGGCTGTGTGGCACTTTGGAATTGAAAGTGGGGAACGTATGCCACCTAGGAATGGAAAGTGGTGAATGTATGGCACTGTGGAATGAAAAGTGGGAAATGTCTGGCATTGTGGAAAGTGGAAAATGTCTGGCATTGTGGAAAGTGGGAAATGTCTGGCATTGTGGAAAGTGGGAGATATTTGGCACTGGTGGTGTTCTGTCATGCCAATTACTAGTGGGGTAGGTGGACCCCAGTGCAAATTTTGTTCCAGACCCCAATGGCTTCTAATTACTATCCGAGTTGACTGATCCTTTACAGTCGTAGTGGAGTTTTAAATTTAGCCACACACTCGAATAGTAAGAAAGATCTGAGACGCTCTGCCACAAGAGAAATGCCTCTGCCATATTAATTCACGCTCCTATCTACAGCCACCTTTCCTACCATTTTTTCTCATCCATGCAGAACGTGACCACAGCTGTTGATTTCACAAGGGAGAACTTAATGCATCCGTGGCAGCCAACTGGTGTCCGTATAACATACTGTGTATCTCTTGACGGCTCTCTGCTTTTACATTGTATTCCGTTAGCATCGCTCTAACAATACAGTGTTAAAAAAGAGAGGAAAACAGAGTGTAGTAGTTAAATTTAGCATCAGATAGGAGAATGTGAAAGGTCTGTCTTCCTGTGCCAGCTCTGTTGCTGTGTTAGGAGTCTTTTTATTGCACTGAATAGTGATCTCTTACAGTAATCCCTTTAACACTATTCGGTCGTTACGAATCTCTTCAAACCATGTAATTACATCTGCTTTTTACTTCCATACGGCAACAGGCAGAAAATTACTCATGAAAACATTCTGTTCACATTTTCCATTCCTGAATATGATAATAACAAGGCTGTTGATCTCTAGATAATTACTATTTCTTTCTGGGGTTTTTTTGTTTTTTGTTGTTGTTGTCAGATTAATAAATAACACATTTTTCCATGTTTGTTGGCGTTAAGGGTGGGCACCAGCATTTACTGGACTTTGTGATGGGCAATTTTACCTCTTCGCAACAGTGGGTGTACCAGGCACGTCAAGGAAAACCTTTCACTTAGTTATATACATGTCCTGAAACCCACGTAGGAAGCTGTCAGCGGTTGCTTTGCCGGTGTTGATACAATGCCTCAATATTGAGGCATCATGCAACACCAAAATGTGGCCTCTCAGGGCACCAAGATAACACCACGGAATGGAGCATGCCCCACCAATATGATGCTGCCCTGAATAGGCAAGGGCGACCAAAGTGATCAGAAATCACTTTTGTTACTGTTGCTTGACTGATCCTAGAGGTAGTCAGCGACATTACATTGGAAAAAAAAAATAACCTTATATCTAGGGTTAGGGTTGCCTTTAGGGCTACAGAGGGGTTAGGGTGCTGATTAGGATGCGGACAAAAGGTCACTGTAGGAGAAAATGGTTAGGGAATTTTAGAAAAATGCTATTTTCAGCATATAGCTAAAGATTCCACACTTCCACTGACATTAATATCAACACAAAAACTGTGCAGTGGGAGATTCATGGAATGGGTTTCCATGGCCGAGCAGCTGCATGCAAGCCTCACCTCACCAAGTACAATGCCAAATATCAGATCGAGTGGTGTAAAGCACGCTGCCACTGGACTGTGGAGCAGTGTAAATGTGTTCTGTGGCATCTTTACTGTTTGGCAGTCTCATGGGCGAGTTTGGGTTTGTCGGATGCCAAGAGAACGTTATCTGTTCTCTGCATTGTGCCAACTGTAAAGTTTAGTGGAGTAGGGATTGTGGTATTAGGCCATTTTTCAGAAGTTGGGCCACTTACTTCCACTGAAGGAAAATCTTAATGTTACAGCATACCAAGATATTTTGGACAATGATATGCTTCCAACATTGTGATTACAGTTTGGGGAAGGCCCCTTTCTATTCCAGCATGACTGTGCCCCAGTGCACAAAGCATGCTCGATAAAGACATAGTTGGATGAGTTTGGTGTGATAGAACTTGACTGGTCCACACAGAGCCCTGACCTCAACCCCATCGAACACCTTTGGGATAAACTGGGACGGAGATAGTGAGCCAGACCTTCTCATCCGACATCAGTGCCTGACCTCACAAATGATCTACTCTATGAATGGGCAAAAATTCTCACAGTGACACAACAAAATCTTGCGAAAAGCCTTCCCAGAAGAGTGGAAGCTGTTATAGCCGGGAAATGGGGGACCGGCTACATATTAATGTCTATGTATTTAAAATACAATGTCATAAAAGTCCCTGTTGGCGTGATGGCCAGGTGTCCCAATACTATTGTTTATTGAGTGTATATAAATACATACATACACATATAATTATATCTATATAGCTATATAATTACACGACATGTATAAATTAAAGTAAAACAGCATAGAAACATGAAATGTGTGTGTCAGACCTCCAGATCAGATGGTTTCTAGTCAATTTAATGCAGATGTTATTTAACAAAGCGTATTATGATTAATAGACATGTGTTTGTGAGAGCTACGTTGTCTGCCAGCTCCAGGCAGAGCCAGCTTTATTTCTCTTACAGCCGCTAATCTTGGCATGGAGTATTCCACAGGAAGTGCACGAGAAAACATTAATTATCATTAGCAGAAGCGACATCTCTCATTTGCCTAAGGAGTCTGTGACACGGGCTCCGTCTGGGCAAGCTGTCCGTCCAAGAACACCAGTGTCCACAGAGAAGGTCCACAGAACATCATTAAACTGCCCATCACAAAGTCCAGTAAATGTTGCTCAGTGACAATGGAGGTGCTTAGCCCTGATACTAAATCGAGATGGGGACAGGAAAAAGCTAGACATGTTCTGTAGCACGCATGAGATACCTTGATGTGTGAGTTGTCTCTGTTCTAAGACCGTTCCTGGTGGCTAATCTACAAAGACTCCATATTTAAATTCCTTAGTGTTGTTTTCCCCACAGTTGCCAACTAGCTGAATTTGCCAGGACAGTCTATTTAGTAGGGGGGGGGGGGGTTTTGAGGAGGGAGCGGATTGTGGTTGGGTGATGGTCTTGTCCAATCAAATTCAGTTCTGTCTTGGCAGTAATATTGGCCATGGACGGGGCATTGCACTGGGTGCCCAGGCAGCACTGTATTTAAACTGTGCTATGTTAAGGCCTAATCACTATGAAATGAGCTCCAGACACCAGGTATCTGTACCTGCTCCTTTAGACTCCGCCCCTTTTTGCCCCAGCACCTTCAAACACCAAGTAACATGTAGTCCATGTCCTGGTGGGATAATCATGATGCAGCACCACTTAGTATCTGTAATCATGTATTGGTTCAGGTTTTTTCCCATTGTATGTATTGCTTTGAATATTTCAGGCCCTGACTGGGCTTCTTTTTCATCTCAGACATTTATTTAGTTTTGAGAAAGTTTTGAGAAACTGTAGTTTTAAGATCTGACCTGTTTTGTGAGTACACTGATCAATATATGTATTGTATTCTTAGACCTTCTTCAGCTGCTAATTTCCGAAGACCATATCCATACTGAAATTCTTACATCCTGTAGAGAAATAACTCTAGAATCCCGCTCCCTGTACCTCCCCCCCTCTCATCTCCCGCTAGACACTAACCCACCACCTTATTTGCTCACCAACAACTCTTACCAAAACGTCCCCTCCTGTGCGCCTTCCCAGTTACGTTCATTCTCCATCTTTGCCTCTACCACTGGACCAGATTCCACCATTATGTTGAGCATACCATCCTTGCATTTGTCTAATCTACCATTGTATTTGTTATTATTGCTTGCCTAAAGTCAAGGGAAGGTTGGCAAATTTCAGTTTGTGGGGAGAAGGTAATGTCCCTGGAACACAGCACCCATAAATATAATCTACCCAAAGATAGACCAGCTATTTTAGTAAAACTAAATGAATATGTGCCATACAGAAAGAGCACAGCAGGGGCATGGTGATAATCTAGCCATTGAGATCAGTGTTTATTGGACTTTGTTATGTGAAATAATATTATGTCCTACCAAGTGTTAATTTTATCGACTGAACACGAAACCATAACTAAAAATTAAGTTAATAGGACTAAAACTACAACTAAAATCCATTGCAATTTTCATCAACTGACTAAAATGTAACTAAAATGTTAGTGAGAGACTATTGCATTTACTTATTTGGACTTCTGGTTCTGGTGCCCATTGATCTCTGCCAAAGCCCAGTCCCCTGACTCTATCTGCAGCTGGATTGGCTGAGACACAGGCTCCCTGTGCCTGTCTGACCCCTGGAACAACGGCCTGCAAACCCCCAGAGGAAGAGGATACTCCTCCATCTGATTCACCTGGTACTGTCACATGGGTGTTCCCTAACAAGGTAACATAACACTGTATAACAGCCTTCTCAGACCTGTTCCCTCCCATCTCCCTAGCAAGTTAACTTAACACTATGTAACAACCTTCTCAGACCTGTTCCCTCACATCTCCCTAGCAAGTTAACGTAACACTATGTAACAGCCTTCTCCGACCTGTTCCCTCCCATCTCCCTAGCAAGTTAACTTAACACTATGTAACAGCCTTCTCCGACCTGTTCCCTCCCATCTCCCTAGCAAGTTAACGTAACACTGTGTAACAGCCTTATGAGACCTGTTCCCTCCCATCTCCCTAACAAGGTAACATAACACTGTGTAACAGCCTTCTCAGCCCTGTTCCCTCCCATCTCCCTAGCAAGTTAACGTAACACTGTGTAACAGCCTTCTCAGACCTGCTCCCTCCCATCTCCCTAGCAAGTTAACGTAACACTATGTAACAGCCTTCTCAGACCTGTTCCCTCCCATCTCCCTAGCAAGTTAACGTAACACTGTGTAACAGCCTTCTCAGACCTGTTCCCTCCCATCTCCCTAGCAAGTTAACGTAACACTGTGTAACAGCCTTCTCAGCCCTGTTCCCTCCCATCTCCCTAGCAAGTTTACTTAACACTGTGTAACAGCCTTCTCAGACCTGTTCCCTCCCATCTCCCTAGCAAGTTAACGTAACACTATGTTATAGCCTTCTCAGACCTGTTCCCTCCCATCTCCCTAGCAAGTTAACTTAACACTCTGTAACAGCCTTCTCAGACCTGTTCTCTCCCATCTCCCTAGCAAGTTATCTTAACACTATGTAACAACCTTCTCAGACCTGTTCCCTCCCATCTCCCTAGCAAGATAACTTAACACTGTATAAAAGCCTTCTCAGACCTGTTACCTCCCATCTCCCTAGCAAGTTAACTTAACACTATGTAACAGCCTTCTCAGACCTGTTCCCTCCCATCTCCCTAGCAAGATAACTTAACACTTGGTAACAGCCTTCTCAGACCTGTTCCCTCCCATCTCCCTAGCAAGTTAACTTAACACTCTGTAACAGCCTTCTCAGACCTGTTCCCTCCCATCTCCCTAGCAAGTTAACTTAACACTATGTAATAGACATGTGCAAAACTAAAATGTTCGTTCATTACTGCATTCGTTTCAGACGATATTCGTTCATTATTTTCGTTTCGTTTTATTCGTTCGTCTTATAGAAAACGTGTAGTACTATTGGCTTTCTATAAACCGAACGAGAGCCCCATTCATAAGAAATTCTTATGAATGGGGCTCTCGTTCGGTTCATAGAAAGGCAATAGTACTACATGTTTTCTATAAGCTGAAAGTCTATAAGCCGAAGGTAGTTCAGTTTATAGACTTTCGGTTTATAGAATACATAGAATTACATGTACTGCATGCAAGAAAAACTCAACCAATGCAGAACTCATGTTTCTCTTTTGTTAGTTGTTCTGTCCTAGAACCGGCCTTGTAAGAGTATTGTGTATTTCCACCGTTCAGGAATAATTCACATCACAATGCTGGCTCAGCAATAACCTGGATCCAAAATAAAACACGGACAGAGAACTCCTAGCGAAGACATCTGGACTTCATTAGAAATAAAAAAGGATCCTCCGTCTAAAACACTGGTTCGAGGGGGGAAATATATTTATATATTTTTTGTGTGTGCGGAGCGGATCACTTTCCAAAAAAAAAAAAAAATGCAACTGTTTTGGAAAGGGATTTTAGGCGTGCGTTAGCAAAGAATGTTTAAAATTATCTGGAAAAAAAAAAAAAGAAGATATTTTAGGACTTGATGTTTTCAGGTTACCTGGCAACTACAAATAATATATTACTTTTGTGTTATGGCAACAGAAAGAAATGCTCTAATAGATGACCCAATAGCTTGGAAATTTGCCACAATGAAGATGAGAAACAAAGATTCCAGCCCCGGATCAGGTTAAGTATACGGTGTGTAGTATTAATGCTGATACTTAGAGTATCAGTGCCACTTGACACACATGACACTTAAAGGGACCACGTCACCTAAACATGGATTACACTGTGAATGTAGAGAATAACTTAATGTCAAAAATGATCTGTACATTGCGTTAAAAGAAATGCAAGCAAACACAGTGAACGGGATAAATGGGATTTTACCCTCGGCCGTGGTTTTGGGTGCATAGTCCTTGCCGACACCATGACAGACCTCACGTGGAGGTATGCCCAAACCGGGAGGGTCATGCAATGAAATTTTGTTAAAGGTAGCCAGATATGCATTGCAGCCTGCGGCGTTCTTAGGACGGCTGTGAGGGGACAGTCCGCACCTGCTCTGACTTAAGAACACATGATGAGGGGGGTTGCAAGTTCTGCAGGTCCAATGGCAATTCTGTAGGTGCAATTGTAAGTCCTTGGGGGTGTAATGGCAAGTCCTTGGGGGTGTAATGGCAAGTGCTGGGGGTGCAATGGCAGGTCTGTTAATGCAATGGAGAATCTTCAGGTGCAATGGAAGTAATGTAGGTGCAATGGCAAGGCCTGGGAAGCAATGGTAAGTCTTCTGGGTGCAATGGTAAGTCCCCTGGGTGCAATGCCAACTGGAAAATCCTGGGGGTGCAATGGAAAGTCAGTGAGTGCAATGGCAAGTGCGGGAAGTACACTGGCAAGTCTGTGGGTGCAATTGCAAGTGCTAGGAATGCACAGGCAAGTCCTGTGGGCAGGGCTGCTTTAAGAAATGGGCAAACTGGGCCAACTGGTTAAGGCGGCCCCCCTCTGGCCCAGCAGGAATACCCGCCTTTCCGAAATACCAGCTGGGTGGCAACCCTACCTGACAGTGGCTTATTTTAATTGGCAAAGTGGCTGCTGTGGCATGTTCTGTGGGGCAAATTAACATGTACTATGGGGGAAAGTGACACTGTGGCTTGTTCTGCAGGGGCAGTTCTGTTGGGCAAAGTGACACTGTGGCATGCCAAATTGTGTGGGTGCAATATGAGTGCAAGCCAAGTGCTGTGGGTGCAATACAGGTGCATGACTAGTGCTGTGGGTACTGTATGGTGCTGTGTTAAGTCCTTTAGGTCCAATGTGGGTGCAGAGGATGGGAATAAAAACAAGAAATACAGTTTTTCAATAACTTTTTTTATCACATATACAAATAGTTGAATGTGATTTGATTTTACATTTACATACAGTTTTTTACAATGTGATTTTAGAAAAATTGGGTCGAGGGGGGCCCACTGATAAAGATTTTGCCCAGGGCCCTCTAGGGTCTTAAAGCGGCCCTGCCTGTGGGTACAATGGAAAGTCTGTGGGTGCAATGGCAAGACAATCAGTGGATGCAATGGCAATGCAATTTATTTAAAGTTATTTAATTTATTTATAAGGTTACAAATTTGTGCATTACATTTTTTGGTGGTATTTTTACATTTTTAAATTGGGGGGTTGAGGGGAGATCCAAATTCTCTAGGTACGCCACTGATTGCAGCTCATCTTGAGGTGGTGCAATGATTTGCTACTTGTCAAGAGGGGGTGAAATGGATTTATGACATCCTGTTGATATGACATCACACATCCTGCTGATATGACATCACACATCCTGCTGATATGACATCACGCCTGGCATGATATGGAAATTACACATCTTTACATTGAAAACACCTAATTTGCATATGAGGCCGCTGGTGATGTCATAAATAGGAGTCAGCACAGACAGGTTTAATCCACATTTTCCCCGCACGTGCTAGCAATTCTTTTTTTAATCAGATTTGCTTCTCTGTCGTCACAATATTAACAATGTTATGTTACAAGTTTGGTTCTTTCTCCCCCCCCCTTGGGATGATTTGTTGGGCAGTTGTATTAACCCCTTCCCGACATTGGACGTACCAGATATGTCATAAAACAAAAATGTCCCTTAGTGACAATGGACGTACCTGGTACATCCTGCACTAAATCTCGCATAGGCAGTGATCAATGGATTGCCAGTGTTGCTATAATGCCTCGATGTTGAGGCATCATGCAGCGCCAAAATGACAGCTAAACACAAACAAATTATAATCATTTGTGGGATTTAAAAATCATTGCCCAACTAGAAAACAAACTCAGTGGTATTTGGTTCTAAAATACAGGGAATTTTGTCCTCCATTGCAAAAAAAAAAATAAGTCAAATCTGATCTACTAGAAGTTAAAATCGCTGGCGAGAAATAAACCCAATGTGTATGTTTGCATATACAGGATGATTTACTCTGACCGGGTCAGCAATCAAGTAAGAGGGGGGGACTCTCCTCAAGCATCTGGGGGGGGGGGGGGGCTGTCAGGTCTGGACGCCCATTGGTGAGAATGGATATCACAAGGAATCAGCTGGCTTCTTTTGGATCAACACCTGCAAAAAGAATATTCAATTTTATTAAGAGATTCTTCTTTTCGTTCCTCAATCACGGACAGGAGATTTTGACAGCACCTAGCTCGTTGAGTCCATCTCAAGGTTGACGGTCTAATTCTAAGCATATTCCAGAAAACTTAACCTAGAACTGCAAATACATATTAAGATCAGCTGCTACTAGTGCCACAAATATGTCAGCTTTAGTACAGCTCAGGTGGCAATAGTCCTCTAATGCTGTGCAAGCCTGTCCCACATGGGAACAACTGACTCCATGAGGGAATGAAAAAGATTCCTCAGCAAACCTCAGAGAGGCCTGAATATTTTAGTGGATTCCACGGTACTTGCTCCACTTTTTGAACCTTGGCGCAGGTTTTTATCTCATTTAACACCCTCATAACATTTTTGACAGCACAATCTTTAAAAAAAAGCACCAGTTGAAAGGGGAGACAGAAGTTAGAGCGGAACGCGTGGGGTATTTATGCAGATCCATATTGTTTGTTGCCCCTCTGCCTTGGCTAATTTTTCAGTAAGGTGTTTTTCAGGTTTTAACATAAATAAAGAGACTCTTTTTCTGCATGATATGTAGCGGACAGTTCTATGATTATGGTCCATTTCTCTATTACATATTGTTGTATCTGAATTGTACTGTTTCTGCAATTCGTTCATCCACAGGAATATGAAATATATGTTTTTCTTTTCTTTGCATTTCTTTTTTTTTGAGACCTTTGGGGCTTAACGCTCATTTTCCTTAAGATTCTGTGGTTTTTATTGGCAAGGGATTTTATAGTTTACTGCATTCCTTACTTGTGAGAATAGTTTATGATAAATAAGTTGAGAATTTGGGAGCCTGGCATGGGTTATATGATAGGTTAAACATAATACTGGAACTTGCAAAATTGCTCAGCTTTCAGTCTTAACCCAAAAACTATCTGTTCCTACAGTTATTCCTTTGAAGAAAGTTAGAAACGCAGATAATGTTTCCCAAAGATATACACAGTTTTTACACTTGCGTACAGGACAGTGATGTATTTTGGTTTTGTGCTGTCCTCGGCATGACTTCATTCAGTCACCCCTCCACCCTCCAATAAATGGTTCTATTTAGCTACCTCTTTTGATGTGAAAAGGTGCATCAATAGAACCATATTTAAAAAAAACAACAGCATTGTATTAAATTGTATTATGGGACTTCGCAGTCGGGCGCAACAGCCTTTTAAAATTGCGGGGGTGTCTTAGCGGGTGTTGGGAGCAAAGCCCGCCATCAGAAATTGTGGGGCCCCTTACAGAACAAATGGTCCTCCCCTACTGCATTTCTACAGAACTAATTTCGTTAGTGCCCTCACATCCCTTGCCATAGCACCACCTTTCACACCCAGGACACGCCCAGCACCCATATTGCACACCCAGGACTTACGACAGCCAGTGCACACTGTGCAGCCACAGGAAATACCCCAGCATCCTCATTGCACACCCAGGAATTACCCCAGCACCCACACTGCACACCCAGGACATGCCCCAGCACCCACACTGCACACCCAGGTCATGCCTCCAGACCAACAATGCAGACCCATGACTTACCCCAAGACATGCCCCATCGCCTACCTTGAACACCCAGGACATGCCCCATCACCCACACTGCACACCCAGGTCATGCCTCCACACCAACAATGCAGACCCATGACTTACCCCAAGACATGCCCCATCGCCTACCTTGCACACCCAGGACATGCCCCATCACCCATTCTACACACACATTGCAGATTTTACCCCAGCCAGCACCCATGGTTCCCTGGTGTCTAGTGGTAGGCGCTGCCTCCCCAGTTTCTTTGCTGTGGAGCTCTGCGATACACTAGGCATTACTGCGGGTCTAATTGTTATGGAGCTCTGTGGCACACTTACTGCACACTAAAGTAAGTGTTATTGATGTGGAACGCTGTGATACACTGCACATTACTGTGAGTTTCTTTGCTGTGGAACTTTATGGAACACTTTATTGTGAGTTGTATTGCTATGGAGCTCTGTGCTACACATTACACATCCATTATAACTTTTACTTGCTGCTCTGTATGACTTGCCAGCACTCATTCATCCCTGCTTACTGTGAGATGTAATAGGGAAAACTCCCACAATGCTTCATTTCAGAAATATTCCCTTTAATTAGTATTCCAAGATAAAGAGTGGAAACATCAAACGCCACATGTCAGATATAATATAACCCATGTGTTCTTCCTCATGGTTACAAGTTGTATTTCACTTTTATTTTTCCGAATGTTTATAAAACGAGAACTAGACTAAAACAGGCGCATGACGAACAGAAGCTAAATTGGGGGGGGGGGGGGGGGGGGGGGGAGGGAAAGTATAAAGAAAAAGAAGAAGACCACTGTATAACCACTGTATAACTACAGTTCAAACGAATGGGATGCCTTATTTAAAATTGACCCCCCCTCCCCCTTTTATTTTATACATAAAGCTCGGTCAGAAGCCTCAACTGAACCTGTACTAGTGTGAACATCTGTTTTATGGGAGCTATATGTATATATATGTATATAGTGTGCTAAAGTAATTAAAGGGCCAGGCCAAGCATCAAAGGATCTGTCCATTATTTTGTTACTTCTTCCCTCTCAATCAGTTTCTTGCTATTAACCTAAACAGATCCTACCTTAACTCCTGTGACCTTTGATTTCATATATACAGACATACGTTCAGACATTTATATGATGCTGACCTGCAGAGTCCAGCTAATCCACGTGGTTCCTATGGCAGGGGTAGGAAACCTTGGGCAATCCAGATAGTGTGGACTACATGTCCTTTGATGCTTTGCCAGCATTACTGTTGTAAGAGCATTATGGGAGATTTAGTCCACGATATCTGGCATGCCAAAGGTTGCCTACCCCTGCCTAGGGTGACACTTGCCTTGTCTGCCTGAGGGGGTCATTTAGAAACGCCACCCCTTAAAAAAAATAGAGCGCAAGAGGCAGCTTGGTAGGTAAAATATTAATGGGAAAATTGGCTGTGGCATATTAATGGGCAAACCAACAGTGGCATATTAATGGGAAAATTGGCGACGGCATATCAATGGGCAAACTATCAGAGGCAAATTAATGGACAAACTATCAGTGGCACATTAATGGGCAAACTGGCTGTGGCATATTAATGGACAAACTTACTGGGGCATATTAATGAGCAAACTGCCTGTGACATATTAATGGGAAAATCGACTGTCATATTAATGGGAAAATCGACTGTCATATTAATGGGAAAATCGACTGTCATATTAATGGGCAAACTGGCTGTATAATATTAATGTGAAAATTGGCTGTGACATATCAATGGAAAAATGAGCACTGCAAATGAATGGGCAAACTAACACTGGCATGTTAATGGACACATTATCAGTGGCATATTTTAATGGGCACCTGGCTAGGAAATATTTTAATGGGCAAACTTTGGCAAATGTTAATGACAAAGTGACTGTGGAATGTTAATTGGTACCTGACAGTGGCTTATTTTAATTGGCAAAGTGATGCTGTGGCATGTTCTGATGGACAAAATAACATGTACTATGGGGGAAAGTGACACTGTGACATGTTCTACAGGGGCAGATCTGTGGGACAAAGGGACACTGTGGTATGTTCTGTGGGGCAAATAGAAACTGTGGTATGCCAAATCATGTGGGTGCAATAAAAGTGCAAGCCAAGTGCTGTGGGTGCAATGGGTACTGTACGGTGCTGTGTTTGGTCCTTTAGGTGCAATGTGGGTTGAGACGAGGAAGGGAATAAAAACAAGAAATGCAATTTTTTCAATAAAATGTTTTTTGCATATGAAAATAGTTGAATATAATATTAAAAAGTGCATATAAGTATAAATGTAACGAGAGAGAGAGAGAGAGAGAGAGAGAGGTGTATAGATAGGCTTGTAATCTGTGTGTACAAATATAGATATTTATTGTCTTATAATTGTAAAAAGTTGTACAATGAATGTGGCCCACCGTCACCTATCGGGGCTCCCGTGTGTGGCATATTTATTAGGCTCCCATGTGTGGCATGATTTATGGGGCTCCTGTATGGCATATTTCAACGGGCTATCTGACCCAGGGGGACAAACAGGATAACATTTTTTTTTCTTTTTGTATACATTTTTTTGTAAGTGCGCATGTGTATGTGTCACTGCCTGTATATGTCAGTGTGAAGTGTGATCCTGTATGTGTGTGACTCTGTATGTGTGTGTCTGTAAGCTTGAATATTATATTGTTTGCAATGTAATATTTAGAGGCTACGTTTATAACCTAATAAATCCAAATAAAGATATACAGTATACAAAAAGTGTATGTACGTGTGACACATTTCCTGTAGAATTTTTCTTTAACCCTTTCCATCCCTTTCGGATCACAGTTGGTTACTGTGCTTCCTACTTTATGGCCTTCATTTTGTTGTTTTTCCCTCATCTTTGTTGTGTGTACAATTTTACTGTTTTTCTTCTAAAGATAATAATGATATGCTTTTAATGTATTTAATGACAGTTAACCGCTGCATGCCCGTTCGTTCTGTGGTTGTGATTGCTCTGACCAGTAGATTGTCTTCTTTTTATTAGCTAGTTAGTTGGGGTAAATGTGGCCCAGGAAAACTCCCTCCCTGGTCCTTAAAGGGTTAATAACCCTGGTGATCATGCAAAAAAAAAAAAAAAAAAGTACAAATATAATAAAATATATGCTAATTATACATAAAAGCGCCTTTTGGTTCTGTCAATATATTAAAATACGTATATACCATGTTACATAGCTGTATGTTACGGTAGTTGCGGTATTGTGGTATAATTACGGTAGCAGGAGCCGTGTTCGCTGCGAGCGCTGCAGGTGATACATTGTATACACATAACGTTCCATTCATTCCCTCCTCCGCTGCTGCTGACACCGGCCACGCCCACACAGACACACGCGCCAGTGACGCAGCACACACTGCGCCGCTGTGACGTCACCTGTACGGGCAGCCGCCGCCGCTGGGACACCAGGCTGTTGTTGGGAGACGACGCGTGCGCCGAACGACTGACGCACGGCTGGCCCGTTAACCCTTACATGGGCTGTGAGAGAAAGAGCAGGATCCAGCCAGCAGGTGATGACTGGACGGAGGGTGGGTGGGGAGGGGTAAAGGGATGTGTTACCCTCTCATGATATAGTCTGATACACCTCAGATAGACACACAGGGCAAACCTGTCACAGCACATGCCTAGAGGAACTCCCCACTAGGTCTCATCTCATGAAATCACCTCTGGATCAAGCTATTTTACCCCATAAGGCGCTACTCAACCTGTGGCATGGAGTGGGTTAATTTACCAGGGGTTCTCTTAGATAGCCCTCTAGGTCATGTACCCAGTGTTTGCACAGCCTGTGGCATGGAAAGGGTTAATTGACATGGGCTTTGGGTTCCCTTAGATAGCCCTCTAGGTCATGTACCCAGTGTTTGCACAGCCTGTGGCATGGAAAGGGTTAATTGACATGGGCTTTGGGTTCCCTTAGATAGCCCTCTAGGTCATGTACCCAGTGTTTGCACAGCCTGTGACATGGAAAGGGTTAATTGACATGGGCTTTGGGTTCCCTTAGATAGCCCTCTAGGTCATGTACCCAGTGTTTGCACAGCCTGTGGCATGGAAAGGGTTAATTGACATGGGCTTTGGGTTCCCTTAGATAGCCCTCTAGGTCATGTACCCAGTGTTTGCACAGCCTGTGGCATGGAAAGGGTTAATTGACATGGGCTTTGGGTTCTCTTAGATAGCCCTCTAGGTCATGTACCCAGTATTTGCACAGTCTCTGGCATGGACAGGGTTACATGGCCAGGAGTATGGGTTCTCTTAGATAGCCCTCTAGGTCATGTACCCAGTGTTTGCACAGCCTCTGGCATGGAAAGGGTTACATGTCCAGGAGTATGGGTTCTCTAAGATTGCCCTCAAGGTCATATTACCAGTTTTTGCACAGCCTGTAGCATGTAAAGGGTTACATGGCCAGGGGTATGGGTTCTCTTAGCCCTCTAGGTCATATTCCCAGTGTTTGCACAGCCTCTGGCATGGAAAGGGTTACATGGCCAGGAGTATGGCTTCTCTTAGATAGCCCTTTAGGTCATATTCCCAGTGTTTGCACAGCCTGTGGCATAGACAGGGTTAACAGGCCAGTGGTTTAGGTTCTCTTAGATTGCCCTCTAGGTCATATTCCAGTGTTTACCCAGCCTGTGGCATGGAAAGGTTTACATGACCATGTGTTGAACATTTATTTTTTGTTCTATATGTTTTCTATTCCCTTCTCTAGCCAACCTGTTGCATGCAAACGGTTAAATGTCCCAGGCTTTTGGGGGACAGACTTTTGCTCTGCATGTCAAATTTGGCACCTTTACTCAACCTGTTGCATACAAAAGTTCAAATGACCCCTGGTTTAGGAACTTATTTTACCCCACATATCATTAGTCTTTTTTTACTTGCCCCTGTAATATGACCAGGTTTAATTCACCTGTTATAGAGACACTTATTTTCCCCTACAAGTCCTATGCCATTTTTTACCAGCTATATTGGCAGGGGTAAATGACCAAGAGGAATTATTTAGCACCACAGGTAACTAGTGTTGCTTTTTTTCCTTCTTTTTTTTCAACCCTGTAACATTTAAAGGGTTAGATGCCCTGTAATATGTGCTTCAGTGTCATAGATCCCATAGGTATGTGTACAACAAAGGTCATTTCAATTGGTCTGTGAATAGTGTGGTCATATGGAGGGCTTGACAAATCACAGGAGCCATGTGATAATATCTCTAATACTGGCTCGTTTCCCCTGGCTCCTGGTATAGAATTATATCTCTACTAACATGTATGTGTGTAATATACATACAGCATTGTGCTGCTGATGTAATTGTTTTATCTCTGTCACGGCTAGCTATATCATGCAGAAACTTCTCCTTTAATTTGCAATGCTAAAAAAACGGTGCAGTAAGTCGTTTACTATATCCCCCGGAAGGTTACATATTCCATAAGTTAAAAGGTGAGATCCAGTAACACTAATTTATAATGCATTGCAGTCCTTTTATTGAATGAGGTCTGAGGGTGTGTCTGTGCTAGACGTACTGGCTCATCTCATTATTTCTGTCGGGAGATATTTGAGGTTTTATTTGTAGAGTACAAGCTCCGTGTTGCTCCTTTACACCAGGTCAATTCAGTTCTGTTTGATTAGTAAGCTTGGTGTCATTATTTTCCAGTTGCTACAGTGTGTAATGTTTACCTGATGTCCTAAGGCAGCTCTCATATCATTCAAGTCACTGTTGCATTCATGAAAATTCAGACCTCAGCACTGTGCCCTAAGCAGACACCACAGGCTTTGTACATGTTTTTTTTTCTTGTTCTAGCTGTGCAGTGTATCCCAAGGGTCCCAGAGACTGAAGACCAGTGCTTGACAAATATTTGTGGACTTTACATGTCAAACATAAAGATTCAGACACCAGGGACGTGGCATGTTTGTGTTAAACAATGAGTGAGGGGCCAGCTGTAGACATTTTAGGAGCCAAGGCTCACTGGATTTGGTGAGCCTTGCTTCAAACTTGTATATATTACTGATTAGACCCATGGAGTATACTACAAGCATCCTAGACACTTCACACTGTTGTATATATTACTGATTAGACCCATGGAGTATACTACAAGCATCATAGACACTTCACACTGTTGGATATATTACTGATTAGACCCATGGAGTATACTACAAGCATCATAGACACTTCACACTGTTGGATATATTACTGATTAGACCCGTGGTGTATACTACAAGCATCATAGTCACTTCACACTGTTGGTTATATTACTGATTAGACCCGTGGTGTATACTACAAGCATCCTAGACACTTTACACTGTTGTATATATTACTGATTAGACCCATGGAGTATACTACAAGCATCATAGACACTTCACACTGTTGCATATATTACTGATTAGACCCATGGAGTATACTACAAGCATCATAGACACTTCACACTGTTGGATATATCACTGATTAGACCCATGGAGTATACTACAAGCATCATAGACACTTCACACTGTTGGATATATTACTGATTAGACCCATGGAGTATACTACAAGCATCATAGACACATCACACTGTTGTATATATTACTGATTAGACCCATGGAGTATACTACAAGCATCCTAGACACTTTACACTGTTGTATATATTACTGATTAGACCCATGGAGTATACTACAAGCATCATAGACACTTCACACTGTTGGATATATTACTGATTAGACCTGTGGTGTATACTACAAGCATCATAGACACTTCACACTGTTGCATATATTACTGATTAGACCCATGGAGTATACTACAAGCATCATAGACACTTCACACTGTTGGATATATCACTGATTAGACCCATGGAGTATACTACAAGCATCATAGACACTTCACACTGTTGGATATATCACTGATTAGACCCATGGAGTATACTACAAGCATCATAGACACTTCACACTGTTGGATATATTACTGATTAGACCCATGGAGTATACTACAAGCATCATAGACACATCACACTGTTGTATATATTACTGATTAGACCCATGGAGTATACTACAAGCATCATAGACACTTCACACTGTTGTATATATTACTGATTAGACCCATGGAGTATACTACAAGCATCATAGACACTTCACACGGTTGGATATATTACTGATTAGACCCGTGGAGTATACTACAAGCATCATAGACACTTCACACTGTTGTATATATTATAAATTAGACCTGTGGAGTATACTACAAGCATCATAGACTCTTCACTCTGCTGTATACATTACTTATTGCAGCCCAGATCTATATTATTAGAGTGGTTGACTGAAAGGGAGAGATGGTCACCCATTTAGACGATATCTGTTTAGTGTCAGCTGAGAAATGCAACGGTCTGGGTTACTGCCTATATCACGCAGGGTCAGGCAAGATCCCGTACAGAGATAACAGTATCCATGGCAAAGTTTGTGAAGGTTCCATAGGACATCATGAAATGTAGGTGATACCCCTTGCCCAGACTGATTGAGGAAACAAATGACAGACCATGTAATGTGCAGTGCTGGGGGTATTGGCTCATTTATTGAATTATGTGGGTAAGCGTCACATTAGGTGTCCTATTCGGGGTGACTGGTCAGTCCAGGCATATTCTAGCCTGTATGAAAGTTCACTCCCTGCCCTTTGGCACTTCACAGTCATTTTTAGATCTTTGTGATAACAAGTTGTACTAGTTAATCCTCGCAGATTACATATCATCACACGAAGCAGTGTCTGTCATTAGGACTTATTTTATTACCCCATATATTATCTTTACTGCGTGTAAGACAGATATTAAGTAAGTTAATGGCAGGTGTTGACATGTTTATTAAAAAGGCCTGCTAACAGTCTTAAACCCTCATTCTGCAGTTTCTATAATATTTTGGGGACTGTCATTTATTTTTATTTTTTTAAATCTTCACCTCCACTCACCTTTTAATGAATCGCCCCCTATGAGTTTAATTCCTTCCGTTAGGAATAAAAGACATGTTTTGTTTGGGTGACATTTATATTGCTTTTGTGGTCTGGATAATATGTATATACAGTAGCTTTCTTTCTTTTTTTCTTTTTTTTTTTTTTTTTTCTTTCTTACAACTGTGGTACATGGAATAATTGCAGAAATACCTGGGGCCTAGTCTATTGGAAATTTACATTTTATTTCCGGTGTTTTTTTTGTTTTTTGTTGATACTTATGAGGGTTGCAGACATGAAAAGCAGTGACCCGTGGGAGATTGGAATATTTCTGCCCTTTTAAATTCTTGGAAGTGGGCTCTGTGATTAAGATAAGGGGAATATAGGATACAAGGCTCCCTATAGAAATGTGTTTTAAAAAAAAAAAATCTCCTTAGCACTTATGCCGTGTTTCTTAGTCAGGTGTAAGTGAGCATCATGGGATATGTAGTTCCAAAACATCTGCAGTGCCAAGGATAGCCAATGTGAAGTCTTGGTATAATGCTTGTTATTGTAGTTGGAATATCACTCCAGTAATATATATATATATATATTTTTAATGCAATGCTTGGCCAGTCGCTCGGATCCTCGCCCATTTTTGGCACACTGACATTTGTAGCAAGGTTGGTGTTGTCGGGGTACGTGCAAGGCTCCGATTACCCCCAATTCACAGTGAGTTTCTACATCAATGACTTGGGACAGTTGAAAAGTAGGAACTGGCGTGAGGCATTTGTCTGGGCAATATCTCTATATTTCTCCCCGTCATGTGTTAGTTTCACCATGGGGAGTAAAATGTACTGCCTTGGAGTGTGCAATGTGCTCAGAAATAATGAGTAGGCCCCATAGTCACATGCTTGGCCCACCCATGTGCATAACTTTCTAAGAATTGCAATGTAGTACACATGTTAGAATTAAGGCCAAAGTAGTAGAGTCAGAAAGATTCGGCGTTAAAACGGACGCGGGGCCGACATGTCCTGTTTTTGTTTGGAGACTAAGTGTGATTTCTTGAGCTCCTGGATTGGAAGGGAAGTATTTTTAGGAATTCCTTGTGAATATGCTCATGAGGGGCCAGGAGATTGCACGGGCTGTAAAAACAGGAAGTTACTGTTATTGTTGGAGCCCCTCCATTAATGGTTTGGTGCAGTAATCTGTCCGCTGGGCATTTGCTCTGAAAAAACCCTCTTTTATTCGAGCAAATACGGTAATTAATAATCAGGCATTCTGCTGAGGTTTAATTCAGTTTGCTGTGTCAAATGTTGCATTACCTGCTCTCGGAGCATCGTGCACAGCACGTGTCTGTCTAATGTTCTCAGCCGTGATCTGTGGCATTATATACTGATCTATCATAATGAATGCACTGCAGATGGTGGATATCTGTGTAGAGAAAAAACAAATCCCAGGAGTCTTATTTTATCTATGCCCACGTATAACTGATAACTATAGTGGCATTATTATTATTAGTATTATTTTTTTGTGACTTTGGTTCACTTATAGAAGACTTGGTGCCAGCTGCATCGAGTAAACCAGAGATTTATCTTTGCAGAGGGCATACTCTGTCAGAACAGGGGCTTGCCGATTACATCTGCCTGGGGTCTGACAGGACCAACGGTCTGTCTTCGCTGGTGTAGAGAGATCCTCAGTTTTACATGTCACCAACAGAGGGGACATAGGTAAGATTTCCCATGGCACTAGCAGTGAGAGACTGTCAGTGACAGTATCAGCCTCCATGCGTCCCAGGGCTGCTGCTCGGATGATAAATTGGAAGGTGACCAGTTTACCCTCCTACTGGGGCCATTGGATGTTTTACTTGTGCTTTTATATTTGAAGCAGAAGTGTTTAAATAAGCAAAAACTTAAGTGGCTCTTAAAGGAGTGGGGCTTGGGTTGCCATCCAACCGTTACAAAAATAGCTTGAGATCAATGTATTACAGAGGCAAAAATTGCATGGCTGGTAAGAAAAATATGGCGGCCATCTCTGTGGCAAGAATATGGCGTCTCTGTGGCAAGGTGGGCAGAGTAGATCTGCCAGCATCTGCTTTTATGGGTTTATTTTCTGTCTACATGCTTGTACAATGTGCCAATCCATTCCTCTGCCAGTCTATATTTTATTTGTGATTCAACACCAGGGTACAAGAGCCACTAACCTGTGCTGTAATAAAGAACCACAAGTGAATAGTACATTGGCCCTAGTATGAGGTTACAGTGTCTTGTTATCCTTAAGTTACTGACAATTTCTGGTGTTCTCCAGCAGCAGCCGCCATGCTTCTCTGTGAAGCCCCAGTCTTTCTCTCTCTCTGTTAGCGCAGTGGGAGACCCTCGCTCTGTATGTCATCCAGGGGAGCTTCAGAGAGAGACGGTCTGCTGCAAGGTGCTCAGCAGCTCACGCAGTACATGTTGTCTCCTGATCAGCTCTGCCTCCGCCGGAAGAGAATAATCTTGATTTTATCTGCAAAGGCACACATTCTAGAAGTGGCGCAGTCAGTGGAAGACAATGGAATGTGCCTGCTGATTGCTCCAGTTTTAGAACTTTTCCCCAGAATTGACTTGTATAAATAACACCAAAGTTTTTAACTTTCTGTTAGTGGAGAAAAGTAAAAAAAAGAGTCCTTTAGCACTACTTTAACCTGTATATATCTTTGGGGGGCACACAGCGCACCCCTTTTTTGTTTTAATAATCCAAACCCCAAACAACCTATTCTTTTTGGCCATGTATTTGTGTAAAGCACACTATGCATGCACGTGTTCACTGTCTGTGTCTGAAAGTCTATAAACATTAGTGTGCGTGTGTACACATCTGTAGATGTGTAATGTAATAACAGCAGCATCCTCTGATTATTGGGTAATGTCCACAGCAGATACTTGAATACAACTTTAATTCGGTAATGTGCTTGGCAGGTTTGAGTCTCATTAAGTTCCCTTGTTAACCCCTCAGCGACAGGATTGCTTTGAGATTTTTGTACCCTGCGGTGTTTGTGTTTAGCTGTAATTTTCCTCTCTCATTTAATGTATCCACACATATACTGTATCACCATAAAAAGGTCTTTCTTTAGCTATTATTTTAATTATATCATAATTTACTATAAAAAGAAATAATAAACTATTGAAAGCAAAACCCCTTTTCTAACGTCCCATTAAATCTGGCACTTCAGGAGGTCAGGCTATTATTATTATCATTATATCATTGTTTACATCTATATACATACAACTTAAGAACAATAAATAAAAACGAAACCAATAAAATCTATTTTAAAAAGTTTATTAATATTTAATTACTAATTAACAGTTACATGATATGTATTCATTTGTCTTTGTTGTCTCTTGTGTCTTCAGTGGTTTGGAGAATCTACTTGATAGAAACATAGAAAAATAGAATGTGTCGGCAGATAAGAACCATTCGGTCCATCTAGTCTGCCCAATTTTTCTAAATACTTTTTATTAGTCCCCAGTTCCCTATCTTATATCTAGGATAGCCTTGTGTCTATCCCACGCCTGCTTAAACTCCTTCACTGTATTAACCTCTACCACTTCTACCGGAAGTCTATTCCATACATCCACTACCCTCTCAGTAAAGTAATACTTTCATTAGTCCCTGGCCTTATCTTATATCTAGGATAGACTTATACCTATCCCACGCATGCTTAAACTCCTTCACTGTATTAACCTCTACCTCTTCTACTGGAAGACTATCCCATACATCCACTACCCTCTCAGTAAAGTAATACTTTCATTAGTCCCTGGCCTTATCTTATATCTAGGATAGACTTATACCTATCCCACGCATGCTTAAACTCCTTCACTGTATTAACCTCTACCTCTTCTACTGGAAGACTATTCCATACATCCACTACCCTCTCAGTAAAGTAATACTTTCATTAGTTCCTGGTCTTATCTTGTATCTAGGATAGCCTTATACCTATCCCATGCATGCTTAAACTCCTTCACTGTATTAACCTCTACCACTTCTACTGGAAGACTATTCCATACATCCACTACCGTCTCTCTAAAGTAATACTTTCATTAGTCCCTGACCTTATCTTATATCTAGGATAGCCTTATACCTATCCCATGCATGCTTAAACTCATTCACTGTATTAACCTCTACCTCTTCTACTGGAAGACTATTCCATACATCCACTACCCTCTCAGTAAAGTAATACTTTCATTAGTCCCTGGTCTTATCTTGTATCTAGGATAGACTTATACCTATCCCACGCATGCTTAAACTCCTTCACTGTATTAACCTCTACCACTTCTACTGGAAGACTATTCCATACATCTTTTGCCCTCTCAGTAAAGTAATACTTTCATTAATCCCTGGCCTTATCTTGTATCTAGGATAGCCTTATACCTATCCCATGCATGCTTAAACTCCTTCACTGTAGTAACCTCTACCACTTCTACTGGAAGACTATTCCATGCATCCACTACCCTCTCAGTAAAGTAATACTTCCTGATATTACTTTTAAATCGTTGCCCCTCTAATTTAAGACTATGTCCTCTAGTTGTGGTAGTTTTTCTTCTTTTAAATATACTCTCTTCCTTTACTGTGTTGATTCCCTTTATGTATTTAAATGTTTCTATCATATCCCCCCTGTTACGTCTTTCCTCCAAGCTATACATGTTAAGATGCTTTAAATATCCCAATAATTCAACATAACAAATATAAAACCTAAAAATCGTTATAATAATATAAAGTCGTCACTCATAAATCAATACAAAATAAATCAGTGGGATTTCTCAGTTAAAGGGACAGTGTCACCTGAACATTATTTTTTTACTGTGCATGTAGAGCATAAAAAAAAGATGGAAAATGATCTATACATTAGCAAAACTGCACGAAAATACCTTAATTAGGAGAAAAATGTGTATGTGGAGTCTCCTGCTTATGACATCACTTGTAGTACCGGATGCAAATGAACTGCTTTTCAATTTGGAATGTGGAATTTGCATACAGTGCCACAAGTGATGTCATAAGTAGGTGACACAGACACATTTACTTGCAATTTTGCTAATACAATCATTTTTATGCTCTACATTCACTGTAAATCCTATGTCCAGGTGATACAGTCCCTTTAACTAGCAGGGCCTGAATGCAGGCTTCTTTCTGTACATATGCTGCAATATCAACTGACATGGAACTGCCAACAGACTGATGTGCAATTTTGCTTTAAAAAGTATGGCATAAAATGTTACAAGAAAAAATGCAATTTCCGTTTTTTTTCCAATGCATCAGACAACTAAGAGCTTTGATATAACATGCTGCAGGTTTATTATGGTTTAACACATTTTAGACTCCTACATAGAGCATGTGCGTAATGTCCTTTCTTACGCTCTGAGTAAGTGCCAGTCAGCATAAGATGTACGTTTTGATGGTTGGTGTGACCTGTTTGTGCCTGTTTGCAGCAATCCTTATTGAAATCAATAAAGCACTTCTCTTTGGATTATCGGCTTTTGCCTTTCTTCGTATGCAGTTTA